>JAJEKV010000292.1:0-387990 GCA_021234155.1 Isoetes taiwanensis | reverse complement strand
GGTTGTACGCCTTATCTAGTCTCCTTCACTGGCCAAAATTCTGCACGGCAAGTTATTTCAGCCGCTATGGTCAATAGCCGGGAAACGCCGGCCCCGCCAGCCTCTACCAAAACTGGTCGATATAGAGGCTACCCCAAAGCTCCCGCCACGCATTTATTTCCAATATGCTCGGGTACAATGGGATGGCAATCTCTTTTCAACAATAACTTACCCTCGCTCTGTCCTCTTACTCTTATGTGGCATGTTTTCTCACAATTGAAACTACATATTCTTCTGTAAATATTTCCTTTGTACTATAGTTCTGAGGTACTTCCTACTGTGCCACCCTAAGTGCACCTTACCAATTATTTTCATGTCTCTCACTTAAAGCAAGAAGAGGTTGAATTCCATACTTCAACCAAAGTTTTGAACACATCCACTTTCCATCCTAATGGGAATCTTTTCTTCTTTGATCTTTCATCCTCAATTGCATAGCCGTACCATGTACATGAAATTCTCCTCGCTATCAAGCACTTTATAAGTTCCTTAATATGTAGCTCTTAAGTACTACCATCTTTCTATTGTGAACATTCTATTGTGAGGCCTAAATAACATTCACTTCTAACTCGTGATCAGTGGCTTCGTGATAGTTCAACGCCAATCTCACTTACCTATGCATAAACGCCAAGCTAAAAGTGGCCTCTTGCTACACTGCGGTAAAACATTATTGACAATGGTTCTACATCTATAGGAAACGCGCAGTTCCCTCTCCACTAAATTACTGCCCTGCGCCGCAAACAATAGTTGGAACTCTAGTTGCTTTTACACAAGCTAGGCATTCTTGCCGCCCTGGAACCTTTTCCTTCCAATTGGGTATAATTTTGAGATTGCTACACTCAAACTCATTCCCTACCTTTCAAATATTCATCACATTGATAGGACCGCTTAGAACAATAATCCCTTTCTCCACGCCTCTGCTGTATGCATGCGTGATCTTGATCTTTTGTTTTTCCCCAATCAATTCTAAGTACAAAGGTACAATTTCCTTTCCCTGCATCATCCTTTTCATTTGAGGTCTTTTTCCTTTCCCTTTGCCATCATCTTTGTCATCTTCATCCTTTTCTACTGGTCTTTTCCTTTCCTTTTCCCACCCGTCACCCCACAGTTGTACTTTTTCTTGCCTTGAATTTACCATCATTAGGGGCCTCAGTATCTAGCATTTTGCATGCCACGAATTGCAAAACAATAAAACCTATAGTAAAGCTGAAGTACATCCAAATAACATCTCCCTAACATGTTCTTAAATGAAAGTTAACCTTAATAATAACCTTAATAACCTATAATAACTTAATCTATAATAATAATAAGCAACCTATATAGTAAACTGTGGCACCTTTAATGTTGTAACCTTAAAAAAAAAAAACAACTTTAAGGTTTCAGGGTACAGCACTTTTAAGGTTAGAAGTTGTAAAGTGCCAAAACTTCTAACTCAATAAATATAACCTTAGCCTAAAACTTTTAAAACTTAAAACTTAAATTCAAATTCATAAACTTTAAACTTATAACCTTATTTATGAACTTAAAATATTAACCTTTAACTAATAACCTTAACTGTATAAACCTTAAAACTATTAACCTTAAATCTTATAACTTATATAACCTCTTTGCACAAATGTTCACAAGTAGCTTATTATGGCGCTGGGTAATGCAAATTTTTTAAAGCAGCTTATTATTTTACCAATCCTTTCCAACTTTTCTCTGAAATTTTCTCTGCTCTCATTCAACTTCGAACTCGTTTTCCCAACCCCGCCAACCGCTGGTTGAATCAGCTTTAACGCCGCCTTTACCTATCTCGCCGCTTAACTATCGGCTCCACCTTCTCAGGCTTCAATCTTTTGCATGCACCGCTCAATCTCTGCGGGCGCTCAATCGCCTAACTGCAGACGTAACCGCTTCTTTTCGCTTCTATATGCTTTAAACTCGCTTCTATATGCTTTAAACTCCTGGCTGAAGCTTTTCTGGGCTCTACAATCATCCTTAGGGTTTCTACCAAAGGTGTTTTCGCCCAAAGGTTTGTAGGCTTTTTGGTTTTTTGGTTTTTCGCTCTTTGACTTGCCTTTTGTGTTAAAGCTTCTCGTCTCCAAATCATTGAAGAAAAGATTTTTCTACTTTAAGGTTCAAATCACATCTCTAATCAAATCATCCGGGCTATTGGTTTTCTATCTTTTGGTTTCGGCCAAGTCGAGGCTCAATTCTTTACCACAAATAGGTTAGTATCTCATTCTTACATAAATAGGGGTATGTAAATCACAAATAGGGTTAGTATCTCATTCTTTTTAGTTATTTTACGTAAAAGCATGCTATTTACTTTTACATGCATCAAGATATTTTACTCAATTTAACCAAGACCAAGCATTTTACAAGGAATCAATATCCCGCTTATGATCTTGTTCCCCGGATCTTGCCTATATGATCCGCTCTTTTATTCTATTCTCACTAGCTCTTCCTCTATCCGCTCTAATTAATGATCTAAAAATAATGAAGTTATTCTCATTTTCACGAGCTCTTCCTCTATCTATTTCTAATTAATGATCATAATTTCAAGTAAATAATGATCATAATTCTGGTAAATAATGATCATAGATCATATCTGCTCTATGATCTTGCTCTATGATTCATGATCTATGATCATAGATCATAGATCTTCACTAGCTCTTCCCCATCCCGCTTAAACAATGAACCAAAACAACAATGAACTAAACAATGAACTAATATCGGCTTTTGATTTTGAATTCTCAGATTCCATTCTTATTATGCATTTCCGGAAAGAATATGTTGAATGGGAGAAATCGCGCCATGCATTTCTATTTTTAAGTTACGCTTCACTAGGTTAATCCAAATCGCCCAGCGCTGCTTTTAGTTTGGCATTTCAATTTCATACGGGTTTATACAAATCAGCGCCAGCGTAGAAATAGGATCTGTGCTAATTACTTTCTCGTTCTAGTGCCATGGGATTTTCCCTATGCATGGACACTGGGCCGGTTCAAATACACCGGCCGTTCTAGTTCCCTCGACCACCATCAACTCGACCCCCTCGCAAGATATTACTTGAGTGTATGGTTCAAAACGCTCAAAGAGAGTTGGAGAATCCAACAGACAGCCCGTATCAAAGCCATGGGTACACTTCCATCGTGATCTATGGACATATCGCATCTCTCATGCTCTTAGTAAGGCCAAGTGCCAACAAATAAGTACGAGGATTTGATTTATAGTATCAAGGATCGACATAAACACTGGGTTTGGAGACCTCATATTCAAGTGGAAGATGAGGATCCCGCTATATCAATGGGTGGGTTCGCGGGACTTCTTGGATTGGGCGTGATGAAGTGGGCCCAGGTGACATATTGTAGAGATAGAAAGAATTCAAGGTCATGCATTTTTGCAATAGAAGAAATGTACATAACTTTTTTGGAATATGAATATAAACTCCTCGCACCTTTTGCACCATGCTAGTCGTCATTAGTTTATTATTTTTTTATATGTAATGTCGAAAAACATTGAATCCTCGTGGATGCCTCCGCCTAAGAGTGACTAACCCCAAGAAACTACATATTTTCATTAATGTAGTTTCATGGGTTGATAAGATCAAGCAAAAGAACATCAAAGAATTAAAGTTCACAAATATCACGCACATATGATATATTTTTTTTGAATATCGAAATATACATACCTTTTTTCGGGTAGATGCTCTTTATTATGTACAAATGTGCCCACACTTTCACCAACCGTAGACGCCAATCGATGTCTCTTTGAAGAGCCTCTATCTTCATAATTGCGCTTATAATGGAAATCTTATGAAAAACCGCTTCAAGAGGAACACTATGACACATAGAATTTGATTCGATTCGATTTTACATAGTTCTACCTGGCGCTTCAAGTTTGTCAAGTTAAAAGATACAGCATTCTTCCTCCGACACCTATCGAGAAACCGTAATCTACTGGAAAAAAAATAGTAGGACTAAAAAATAGAGAATAAACAAGAGAAATGCATTCGGAATGAATCACACTCACCATAGTTCACAGACATCCAATGGATTGAAGGCGCTCGATCAACTGGATTGTAAGCCTGCATGAAGATTGTTCTGGGCGCCTGATAGTAGAAATGATCAAAGTTTGATAGTAGGAATGATCTTGGGCGCCTCATAGTAGGTGGCCGCATTAGGTGGTAGTAGATTGTCACATATGCTTTTGAAATTATTTTCACTAATGGTTCTTGAAATTGCACTAAAAAGAAAACACAATTTTAAATTTGTAAACAGAGCCGGACCAAGGTTAATTAAGGCGTATACCCCAAGGACGCTAATTTGAATTTACGGTTTAAATCCGACGCCAAAGGATTGGCGAACTTATACATATGTTTAAACCAAAATCCTAGCCTTCATACTATCCGCGACTTGCGCCCCAATGGCGCTCTAGAGGATTCACGGCAGCCATGTCAGAGGCGCCGTAGAGGTGGGGCTTACAAAATTCAAAGTAATAAAATGTAAAGCCCGAGGTCAGCTGGAACACGTGAAAGCATTGAAATCCAACAAGCCGCTGTAATTGACCGCTTTTTGTTCAGAATTGATCTCTCAGGTCCTTTTTGTTAGGTTTTTAGGATGTTTTTCAGAATAATATAGTTATTATCCAATAAGAAGCATGTGTCCTCTAATGTTTGTGTATGGAAACAAATGCTTAATGTGTACTTTAATTTCAGATGTGCCGCTTGAAGCTTCTATACTTAATGTAAAGATTCAGTAGCTAGTTGTGTTTTTATAGTTAGTTGTGTCTTCGATGAAGATTCAACTTTTAAGTTGTATTTTTATAGTGAGTTGTGTCCCGGCATTTTGATTCGATAAAAATTGGCGCAGCTTTTAATTAGGCATTACATTAGTTTCTTTATCTTCAGTCACTTAAACGCTTGCCGCCAGATTTGTTGCATTTTGATCGACAAAACGCTACCGCCTCCCCGACCCCAATAAACTAAAATGAACTTGCTGTGCATTCATTTTCAAATCACGCTGCCGCCGCTTTTGTTTTATATGTGTCGTATCGGAATTTATTTGAGCATAAAAAGATTAACCCATGCCGGAATTTCACAGGATCACAAAAGACAATCAAAAAAAAGAGGGAGGGACCAAGAAAGCAGAGACCCCCACAAATCGTAAAAGGCTATGACAAGAAGATGTTAACGCACGCACTTGCAGCATGTGTTGACGCTAGAAGATAAGAACGAATAATAAAGGCTCGTAGAACCTCCATGTCCGTAAGAAGATCTATAGAGGGGCCGAATGGTATGGGATATTCAAAACCCGTGGAAGACGTACCCTCATTTCATGTCAAGGTTAAGAGACTGATCAAACGAAGAAGCTGTGGAATTTTATTACATGTGAAGTAATGGTGGACGCATTCTTCGCTTCGCGGCTAGTTGAAGTGGGCCAAAACATAAGAAAGCCTAAAGAAGATCAATCGATGCAAAGGCGAAGCTCTTTAAAGAGATCCATGAAGATCGACGGCCATGGCCGATAACCTCTTCAAATTTACTGAAAGGTGGCGTTTCATCGACCTATAAGAATACATGGCGAGGGGGCTATACCGCTTCGACGGCTCATTAGCACGAGGCCCCTGCAAAGGTCTACTTACAAAAGCGAAAGAAGGACAAGGAAGAAGCTTAGCCTCTAGAGGCAGTGGAAACTACAGAAGTGACAAAGCAGCCTTACAAGTGACGGCGACAAGGCCGTGCGCTTGGAGGCAATGAGCAAACCGAAGAAATATGCCCTGGCCAAGTATCCACTGGCCCCACACATCCAAATAAATGCGGGATGTGACTTTCAGTCCACTAAAGCTAAGGGAGACAAAGGCCAGAGGTGACAAGCAAAGACTCCTTGGAGATATTGAAACAAAGATGATCGAAAAAACCAGCAAAAAGCAATGCCCCGCAGATGTAGTGGCCTTACGATACCGAACAAAAAGGTGATCATCCGGAGCAAGTCGGAGGACTTCATCGAGAACCCCAATATTACATTTTATGATAATAGATGGCCAAAGATTCAATAGAGGCCTGTAAGATTCTCATCAAGAAGGCACAAAGATACCGAATCAGCTTGTTCTATAAGTTTATTCGCCGAAACCGCTTGCCTCGAGCTGGTCAACAACACCTCGGCCGAATCCAGCCGAAATAAGCGCACTTAAAATGACATGGGGAAAAACTTTCCTATACAAAAGGTAATTCTCTTCCCACATTTTTATTTTTCAGATACTAAATCAAAGGCCAGCGCCGATTCGAAGAGAAAGGCAATGGGTTCTCGATAGATGCTTCCTAGTAATGGTACTGGCGCTGATTTATATTAGAATACAAGTGGAGCCACCGCCGCAATTTGTATTCTAATATAAATCGCTGCCAGCGCTTTGCTTATTTGACGGGAACCATCTACTATTTCAAAAACCCTTTGTTATTTAAAAGGTAAATCGCTACCGGGACGGTTTGCTTTCTAATATGAAATCGCTAAGTGGTGCATTATTATAAACTAGAAGAATTGTTTGAATTCACGATTATAAAGCTAACGGTTATACCTTGCAAAATTCCTATATAGAGCAACTTCAGATGTCGAAACTGGATTGAATATGGGAAGCCAATGCCTACCGCATGGCAAAATCAAAAAAGCGTCAATTCAAGTTGGCCGGAAAGGACACTTAGTCGACTATAATACAGACAAGACCAAGAGCACCGTGATCAAAAGAAAAAAGGAGATGAAAAGGGTGATGTCAAAGAACCAACCGCGGCCCCAAGGATGCCCGCAAAAGATAGTTTTTGCTTCAGATCCCAGATGGGAGAAATGGAATGAATTCGGACTTCACGGAGAAGAAGCGCCGCATTCACAAGGAAGATTTCCTCCCCGCTGGACACATCAATTTTTGATATCCATATAAATGTAGGATGAGGGAAGGCCCGTGGATTGGAAGATCAAGAACTCATCTCCTTGGATAGGTTAATCGTAGAAGGAAACTTTACAAGAAAAAACTCAAACAAAGGCTATGGAATCTTTGAAGATGCATAACGAAACAAGAATATTAGAGTGCTCAAGAAGGCAGCTTTGGTGAGGAATTGCAAAGGCTTACATCGAGTGGTCGCTGTCTGGAGTTAGACTAACGTAAAAGTATAAAGTCTCCAACGACGCACCCAAAGAAGTATGTGTTTTGGTCCAAGGACTTTGTCAAGCAGCCAGGTTGAAGAACGCTGCAAAGATTAGTGGGATTCACACAAAAAGTTGCATCCGACTTGAAACGAAAAGTCGCAGGAAGCGCACCTGAGACTAATCCACATTTTTATCAAGGTCCAATTGGTTTCAAGTGTGCCTCCTGCCGTATGGGTGAAGGTCCTCATGATATCACACTCGTGCTTGATAGTCGAGGCGCCAGATGGTCACTTGAAGACTATAATACGCTCTTCAACATATGCAAAGTATGCACATTAAAATGCATTACACAATCGCCACTATATGTCCTCCCATGTCCTATGCATATGCTCTGGCGTCGCAAATGACTTAGAATGCGAAAGTCATACGACAGCGATCCTCATAGATGAAACCAAGGGATTAAAGGACTTCAAAGATGTTAAAGTAAACTTTCTGGCAAAGCTTATTATTATGATAGCCATTATGGATGATAAGGAATATGAAAGGCTTAAGGGAAAAAAAGCATATGGAGAGAAACCAGCATGGCGCTAGGTTATCGCTAGATGAACGATCCCGCTAAACGCCTTCTATCCGAGCAAGAAGACAAGGGGAAGTCCCATTTGGTCGTGGAAGAGTTAGAGGAGGAAGAGGAGGATGAGGAAGAAAACGAGGACGACCCCAGCTTTGTGGGCCACATTAAGCCCCTAACTTCACATAAGGGGAAGCTAAACAAGAAACGTTCTCTATGGATCTTTCCCCAAGATCTCATTGAAGCATTTTGTCCATTGGGAACAACTTGCCGGGAACTTCACGCTGGAGGTTACATCGGTAGAGAAGCTTTGAAGTTAGCAAGGAAATGCCGTAGCGCCGCTCCGGCGATCGAGTTTTAAATTTTTTGACCTCTTCTTTGAGAAAGTACTAGAGGAAGCCCCTAGGGGACCAATCGCAAGCGGCAAAATAAAGCTTCTAGCTCTAAGGTCAAATACCTTCGTGATTTGCTTTGAACGGAGATTTCGGAGACGTGCATTGCTTGGCCCAACATCATGGATGACATGGACGAAAGCAAAAGATTCACCAAATACCTATCGACATGCTCGTGGAACATTTTTGGCCCCGAAAAATATAGACCAGTATGACAAATGCCAAGGATGATGATAATAACAATCTTGATGATGAAGGTGACTAAAACGATAACACTAGCCAAAGTTAGCGTAAAGAGTAATGAACCATCGCCGAGTTCACAAAGCAGGCATATCTCAACCGATGTGGTTGGTGTTTCCTTAGCGCATTTTGAGGCAAGTCGTAATAAAGATGCAAGGGATGAAGAGAACACGGAATGATGAAGACGAAAGGTATCGGGACAATATTCCTTTCTTGATATCCATGCATTTTCAAACTAGAAGTTTTTGAGAAATCGCTACCGGGCGCCATTTGGAGTTTCCTAGAGCATACTTTGAATTATGTTGACATGCATCATTGATGAAATCGCTACCGGGCGCTGCTTTTTGTTTTCCATTTCTTTCATCTCATACGCTATTGTTCTCTTTACGTAAATGACGGCTTCCCAAAAGTAAATCGGTCTTTGATTTGAATGGTGTGTGCTTTGTAGAACGCTACCAAAGCAACGCTTTGAAAAGTCATGGTATGCGAACAACCATTTGAGACACGCACCAAATATGTTTACCCGCTTTATCCAAGGGAGATGTTGGACCAGCCTTCAAGATGTTTCAAGTGTAATTTGGTCATCTATGGAGCATAGAAATATACGTGGATGTTTTGAAAGTAGTGCCCGAAAGCAAATAGGAGATCAAGGCCCATCCGGGATCAAAGCAAATGTGCTTCATTCACAAACCCTAAAGAACCAAATGTAAAAAGATATTTGTGAAATGCTTGCGCAACATGATGGATGCCTTAGGTGTTGAGGATAAGGAAGGCATGATCATTGTGGATGATGACGCTTTTAAAGTGTTGCTTCAATCACCAATGTGCATTGAATCCGCCACCCTATCATCCTCAAGATTTTGACAAAGATGACTTCCCGCCATGCTTTGTTAGTGTCCCCGCAAGAACTAGCCGTGGAAAAAACCAAGAGATACACACACTATACCCACAATCTTGATTCTACGTGACGGAAATTGACAGGAACTTGAGAAAATCGGCCCTAGAAAGGGAACTTTTTGATATATATGTATACGAAAATTTACTTTCAAAAAGTTTTGAATATGAAATATACTTTATACTGAAAGGTTTTGAATATATATTGTGTTCTTTTATCAAAGATATTGGTTCTTAGGTAATATTTTTTTATATTATGTGTACGGTTTGTTATACATGCACAAATTTGTAAGTATATACCGCCAATAATTTTGTGTGTATAAATAGGTATGCATGAAATAGCCCCCGAATCGGCTTTCTCCGCCTTCTCCTTGTTATTATGGCACATTCTATTACCGCAAGATGAACCATGCGGACCTCTGCAGCCGCCAGCAGAAATAGAACTTCGTGACTGGGCTTGATGTCGCGTTGCTATGAATCCCGCCCGCTTCTATCCCGATCCCTTTGATGTTGTAATCCATCTTATATGGAATCCAGAAAGCATGGTTTGTTCATGATCGATGTGATCTCGGGATCTCTAAGTAGCCACCGAGGGCTATGAATCTCCCGGGGATTAGTTTTTGTAGTTTATGTTCCATTGTAATGCGCTATTTATGCCAAGCAAATCGCCACCACGCGGTTTGAACCACGAAAAATCTCTTTTTGTAGCAACTTTTGTTGTTATTTACTTACTAAAGCTTTACAATTTCATTGTTTAGATTTCGTTGTCGTAAAGTGAATGTGCGAATTAATAGGCAATTTCCTCGCTTTTTCAACCGCCTACATTCACATTCATAATATGGTTCATTTGCATCAATATTTGAATGCCTTTGCATTTTCACATAAAATGCATATTCCCAAAATTTAAAAATGAACACAAAGGCAAAAGTGTGGTTAATTCAATATAATGGTCAATAAAATGCTTATATCACGATTTTTTGAATAGACATAATCCCAATTTAATTGAATGATGGTTAATCTAACAAGTCCGCCAACTTGTTACGATGGCATCAATTGGACAGGAAATATTCCAAGAGTTTAAATAACTAAGAAAGGGGGAATCTCTAGAATATAAAAGAATAAATGTAAGGTACATCTAAAATAAGAATTATAGTAATCAAATAGTCTTTTGAGACAAAAAGGAATTGCCATGATGACAAAACCTTGTGGTTTAGAATCGTTCTAACTAAGTAGGTAACCCATAACTATATTGAAAACAAATGATAACATAATATGTGCATCCATCTTAGATGGTTATATATGTTAGCTAAGGCTAGTAAAGTGAATGCTAAGTAAGAAGCTTATAAAACTCTTAAGGGGAGAGATTAGATATGACGCTTGTGTACAACTTCATTGAAGGTCAATGTTGTTAAAAAACTCGCTTTTTATTTTTAAAATACCTCTATAAAAATCCTCAATGCTTTTTAAAGGATTTTTATGATTTGGTATGGCCAAAAACAAAAGTAAAAAATTGCACATTCTTTGCCTTCGCTTTTTATTGGACATATTTGCTACAAGTTAAAATGCTCATTTTTGCTACAAGTTATAAACACCTAGCATGCCAACAAGTAAATCTAGTTTATGTCATTTGATGTCATATTAAAAATTATTAAGTTCAAATACAAAGATATCGCGAACTTTTTGCTATGTAACTCTTAAGAAAAAAAAAATCAGAAAAGCATTATTATAGAGGTTAATAGATATAAAATTTTATATACAAGTATAAATAAGTTCAAGAATATTATCTATTTGGATTAAAAAAATCACAATCTAAGGATCTTTAAGGATTTTAAAGATTTTAAGGATTTTAAAGATTTTAAAGATTTTAACGATTTTTATATGAAATATATTTTAAAGATTTTTTTCAAAATTTTCAAAATCTTCAAAAATCTTAAAAAACGTTTTTAAACGTCACGGATTTTGCGTATTTAACAACATTGGAAGGTGCAGGACCATTTTCGCTTTCAAAGAAAGTGGAGGGGCTCAATCTTATGATTGAAACGTGCTTGCATCAATTGACCGTAATTCGTAGAATAGAGTTCACGGCAATGGCCGGGCGAATAGAGCGTAGTGATAGATAGATAGATCGGGGCCGCTTTCGGCAATGAAATTCATACAACCGCTGTAAATCAGACTCGTGGTTGTCTCCATTAGACTATAATTTTGGTTCGAAAGTGTTTCCCGCCTGTGATGGTGGCACATTTGCTTACCCTAATATCAAGAATGGCTAATAAGAATATAGTTAATGAATTGGTGAAATCAAGAAGCTTATCATCTATTTTTATACTCACAGCATGCATCGGTATTGTCTTTACTACCGTGTGTTCTTGCTAACTGCCTTTCTTACCTTTATGGTGCTCTAACCCATGTGAGCACCATCTTCAGCCAATGCTCTTTACCGAAACAACCGTGAACTCCATGTCGCCCAGTTGTATGCTCCAAAGAAACCCTAGTTCATAGTTTTTCTGAAAAAATCCCAATATTAAACAAATACATAAAGCTTTTTGCAACTTCTATCATATTATCCCAAATGACATTATTGTAGCCCATCTATGGCAATGTTTTTTGCTTATGCGATAATGCCGTTGTGCCATTCCAGAATTATAAGAAATTGATAGGCAAGGCCTCACCTTCTGAGATGCAGCAGGAGCTTTCTCCCTGTTTGACTTCGCAGCCACAAGGATGCATGAAAGAAAATATAAGGATGCATGAAAGAAAATATGAATATATTCTCAATGCATTTCGATGAGCATAGACTTGCCGTTGTGTAAAAGCGGCCTCATCCTGCGGACTTCGTGGTAACAGATCTTCCTACGATGCTATGCTTGGAATAAGCATAGAAAAGTTTGAGTATAGACTACCAATAAGAGGATGAGGTACCTCTTACCCATCGCAACACGCTGAAAAGAATGGAAGGAGAAAAAAAAAATCGGTGACTACTACAGAAATTTCTTGGGTTTTCTGATTTTTCCCGGCTCTAGGATTTGAAATTAGAGAATCGATGGCTCAAAACCATTTTAGCTGACGGCATGATATGTGGCATAGCTAGAATCAAGAGAAATTCCAGGGCAAGTTAGGCAACCCTCGCTAAAAAAAAAAATAAATGATCCGCATGATCATTGAATTTGGGAAGATGTGTCCCACAAGTATTTCAAATTGGCATTATTTGGGCCCCCAATTTAGGCGATCAGCCCAAAACAAAAGGTGGGCACCTTTCCTTATATTCTCGCTAAAGGTAGATGCCCCACACTGGTGTAAAACTCCAATGATGGCGGTCCACGCCATCTCCAAATCCGCTAAGTGAAACTCTAGATCAGTTTAGGCTTTTTTCCAAAGAATAGCTGTTTGCGTTTCGAGAACGAAGGGCTGTCCGAGAGATGCATGGCTTCCATAAAACAAGCAGCTTAGCTCTCTTCAAGATTAGAATGGCGCCATTTAGGGAGGTCGATGGCGTAAGATTGGAATCTAATGGTATATTTTGGACCCAAATGGTGCATGTTTGGCGCCATTTGCAAAACCTTCCTAATTTCCTTGTTTTGTCCGACATTAGAGATTAGGGATCGATGATTTGGCATCATCAAACTTTGATGAGCCAGAGTTGCAGCTTTCTCTCAGACCGCTTATAATCCTTCTATTTCTAAACTAACCACCTAAATCTTAATTGCATGGTTGAGATTAGTTTTGAGGTCGGATTGATGATGTGTGTTCATCTCAAGCCATTGGGTAAGAGTTCTTGAGCTCGCTTCATTATTTTGAGCTGAACTAACACCCTAGCTTTTTAAGCCATGCGTATAAATAGAGTCTTTAAACCAGATATGATGCATTGAGTCTTCTCTTCACTTCTAGAGAGAGGCTAGTTGAGTCCTTTCTTCCATTCTTGTTGATTTTTCATTTGCTGCTCTTCCATTCTTGTTGCTTTTTCATTTGTCGTTTTTCACTTTTGCTAAATCATTTGCTCCTTCCTTCTTTAAACCGCTATGAATCTTAGAAATAGTAGGAACTATGCCTTCCCTTTGATACCACCAGCTGAAGAGGTCATTCTTGAAGCAACTTCCCCATCTTTCTCCAGAAAAAGAGGTCTGCTAATCCTCTCATTATTGGGGCAAATCCCAAAAAGCCCAAAAAATTTAGGGTCAGCCCAGGGTTCTTGGACTTTAGAACAATTAGAATCTGCTTTAGAGTGTAAATTGATGATGGTGTTTATTCTATAAGAAAGGTTGCATTGCATTATCCACTTTGAGAAACCATTTGTATGGTATCTCAAAGGAGAAATTTGGCAAGACTCCAAAGGGTCTAATAAATGAAGAGGAAAAAAAATCCTTTATTCAATGGTGTCCGGACATGGTCGATGAAGGTCGGCCCGTACTTATGACATAGTAAGATATAGGGTTGCTTCCATGACTGTAGGTAGACTCACTTGCTTCAAGGATGGCCCGCCGTCCTAAGTGGTGGCAATGCTTCGTGAAGGAGACATCCCCAAATAACTCTCGTGTCTACACAATGCATTGAAATGATCCGAGGAAGGCAATGACTACCTCAAACTTGAATAATTTTATTCAACACCGGTAGGAGGTTCCCGATAAGCCGCAGCTTAGAGCCTTGTAGAATTTGGAATTGCGACAGACCGAGTTCAAGCCGGCTGCGTAGCAAGTATGAGGGTGATTGCTAGAAGAGGAGCACAAAATGTTAAAAAATGTGCCAAAGAATCGTGAATGGATGATCGTTTTGTTTGTGTCAATGCGCCTAGGTTTAAAATACGTGATCACTGGATTTCAGTTGTGAACCCCGAGTCGCCATGAGCTTCCGTGAAAAGTTTGGCTAATCCACCAATTATTTGAGGCCCGGATTGATCATTTTGCCCATAATGTTCCTGGTGGAGTTAGCTTAGATAGGCCCCCATTTATTAACTGCGGACGGTCATGGTAGCCATGCAACTACATCCACCCGCTTTGAAAGCCAACCATTGGCCTACACATTCCCCCGCAACTTCCTCCTCACACATCCCATAAGTCGCAAACAATCGATGTGGCTTCGCTTTTAGGCCTTTCAAGGCCAACTTTAGGAAAAAATGAGCTAAGCTCATGCATGACAAGTACTTGATGGAGCCTAGCAAGGAGGATTTTGCCATTGTAGTCTCTAATTCACTAAAGGATGGGATCACTCCTAGCAATGTATGTGCTTGGACTTAGAAAGACGTGTATATGGCCTTATAATAATGCAAAGCCAGTCAGCTGATCCAATAGCGTATAGGGTTGGAAGCTGAAAAGTAATGTCTCCAAAAAGAGTGCCAACAATTGATGAGACCACCGACTCATTAGTAGCCCCTCGCAAATGCACCTTCTATTGATGTTGGCAA
This sequence comes from Isoetes taiwanensis, assembly GCA_021234155.1. NCBI lineage: Eukaryota > Viridiplantae > Streptophyta > Lycopodiopsida > Isoetales > Isoetaceae > Isoetes > Isoetes taiwanensis. Next base: position 373,347 of record JAJEKV010000292.1, on the reverse strand, counting down.
CTGGAGAGCTCCGGCAACAGTTGCAAAATTTCAACCAAAGAAAACCAGCCAATAGTTTTGCAGTCAACCAATGTCCTCAAAGAAATACCGGCAAAGAGATCCTTCAGGCAAGGAGAAGAGGAAGAAGAGGCCCGCATGACCGTAATGCTTGAAAGGTAAGTTGTATGTTAGTCATGATGAGATTCTCTAATGCTCGGGTTAGCTTTGAGAGAAAGTATGAGCAGCGTAAAAATGCTAAGCAAGAGCAATGCCAGACCGAGAAGAAGAGGATCTAGTAAAGCCGGCGAGAAGCTAAAGAAAAAGAGAAGCAGAGAAAAGAAGAGGCAAGAAAAGTTAGAGAGGCAAAGAAATTGGCGTAAATAGAGAATAGGGAAGTTATAGACAATAGGGAAGAAAGAACTGGGCGATCGTGAAAACAAACAAGGAGGCAAAGGAAGAAAAACCGGTCCGAATGATGGAATTTGAGATGCAAAGAAGATGATGAGGAGGAAGAACCAAGAGAACTCATTCCAATGCAGGAGGTTACTAGAAAAAGAAGCAGCAGCAACAAAGTAGTCAAGCTTTGGACTTGGAAGTTTGCTTACCTTGTGATAGATTTCCGAAATTAGTGCGTATGTATTCCAAGATAGTCAAGATGTAGATGACTTTGAGGATGCCGAAGAAGCCATAGGTTGTAGCTTGAGGATACCCATGAGTGTTCATGGATGAGCATTGCAAAAGGAAGAAGGCCTTGTCGATAATGATAACATCAAGATTCTCGAACCAAAGGGGAAACTAAAAAAGCACTTGATGAGTTGTATAGAGCAGGGCCAATGCTCATCTTCAAAAGCTTGGCATGTAAGCTCAACTCTATTTTGTTATGTTATCCTTGTTAATCTAATAAAAAGCTTCAATTCAAAGTCAACAATTTAAAAAGCCAAGTCTGATTTTTGTTCTTATGTTCAGATTTTATTCATTGCAACTTCTACCAAATATGTGTCGCTGAATCAAAAGAGGGGGTTTCTTCTATGGCGCATATATGTTTGATTGTTCATGGTTGGAACCCCTAAATGCTTAATGATTTTGTGTTTATGCTTAATGATTTTGTCATGAACTAATGGTACTATTTGTTTTAGCGTAATTTGAATGGTTATTGGCCAATAATAGAGGTTCAATTCTCACAAAACATTGCTTGATTAATGCATGTCCTTTTCATCAGGACATATGGCCATTTAGGTGTCTTCGGCTTCCCATTGAGGAACCGCCGCCACCATTTAGGAGTTTCGTGTTCACATTCAAGTAGGTCTCTACCATCGCTACCACTAGCTCACCATTTGATTATCACCATTGTGATCGTGAACACCATTGGGATCAAGGACATCACCAAGTGCTTACCCTGATCCCCTTTATAGTTTGTTGATTTATATCTTAATGTAATTGCTTCAATCAATGAAATTTAGAACTTATTATGATGCAGTGGGTGCTAGAGCATATGTAGATGGAAAAAAAAAGTATCATTTATGCATTTTAGTGTCTTTACTGTGTGACTTTTCGTTAATTTCACCATTGCAAAGAAGGTCACCTTATGTAGTCGCTAAGGTGTCAGCGTAAGGCGCTCAGACCTTAAAAACGTGATATATATCATTGTAATAGCATGAGTTATCTTTTAGGTCGCTCAAAGCTACCTCGAGAAGCGAGAGGATTTACTCGGTCAATGGATGTTATGGGATGGACATCTCTGCTTGGTGCTTGTAGATTGCACTGACGCAGTGGTGACAGGGAGTGAAACGCACAAATGACGTGGTAGCTATACTCACACCCAACCACGAGCTCGTACGATACTCGAATGCCCCCGAGCTCCCCCGAAAGCCTCTTTATAGCTAGCAAACCCTCTATGGATGCATGTAACCCCTCTAGGGATGCATGCAACCCTCTATGGATGCATGCAACCTCTATGGACGCCCACGCCCCATGTCTATTGCATTCCTCCCTTGACATCGCAGCTAGCCCTTCCTCTCGCAAGGGGACTAGAGTCCTTTTGCCATCTTAGCACAATCTTTTCTTGGCCAGCTACTAGAAGCCTCCCCAATGTCTTGTGCCTTCCGAAAGCAAATTGCCACGAACCCATGAAGCGCCCTCCAAAGGCTTATTGACAAACTTAACCAAATATTGCTTAGAACCACTAGTGGATTTATCATTCGTAATTGTTTCCGCTCAAAAACTTCTAATCTTCAATCAATTCTGTTCGCTTATTCGCCCTACTTGGGGCAAATCTTTTCCTTGATAGGCTTTTAAAATGAGACATTAACAACATCATGCATTTTCCAACCTTGAGGTAATCGCAACTTATATGCATTCTCATTGATAACTTTAATGACTTGAAAGGGTCCATGGAATCGAGGCCAAACTTAAGGTCTTTCTTTGGCGCCCCTTCTTAAAGTGGCTCTTTGTGAATCCTCATCCATACCCAATCACCTTCCTTAAAAGTCATTGTTTGATGTATCTTAGATGATTTCTTGATAAAAGTAGCTTGAGCATCCCTAATACGAGCCTCAAGCAAGTCTATAAGATCTTTATGCTCAAGAATAGATAGATAGATAGATAGATAGATAGATAGATAGATAGATAGATAGATAGATAGATAGATAGATAGATAGATAGATAGATAGATAGATAGATAGATAGATAGATACATTATTGTCCCTTGTACCCCGAGGCCCGCGGAACTTATGTAGCATGGGCGAAGCTCCCTTACTTACCGCTTACTAGCACATCATGCCGGGTTTACAATGTAACCTTTTCTCAAGGCTTTACTTTTCTATTAATACCGGCACTCCGCTTTGATCGGCTTCATGGCCGCGGTAAAAAAGGCGTTATCAATCAGCTTTGAGTCGAGCATTTTAGGGCGGTCATGTTATGCCTCTCGCGTTCATAAATAGTTCTTTTCTTTATGTACTTCGGTGCCATCAGCAGCAGCAGAACATCATTACACACTCTAAAGAGTGGTTCCCCCGCCGCTGACCATAGATCGCCTCAAAAGGTGTCATCTTAATGGTAGACCCAACCGTGTTATTATAACCAAACTCAAAGAAGAGGCAAGTAGGGTTCCCAATGTCCCCGATGTTCATTGACAAATCCTCTTAAGATGGAAGAAATAACCTTATTTACCACCTTAGATTGCCCATCACCCCGGTGGATGAAAAGCAAAGGAAAATCGTAATTCAGCCCCATTTGCATAAATAGGGCCTTCCGCATTTTGCTTTAGAACTTAGTATCTCTTGGCCTAAATAATGATCTTAGGAGACCATGCGCATTTAAATATCTCTTTAATAAAAATAGTTGCAAAAGATCATAAGCTTTTAATGTATTTGAACAAGGAATAAAGTGTGCTTGCTAGTCAAACAATCCACAACCGTCCAAATCATATTATTCTTCCGAGAGCTCGATTGGAAAACCTACAATGAAATCCATAGTAACCTGTTCCCACTTACTTTGCTAATAGGCAAAGGCAAAGGAATACCATGAGGTTTCTTAGAGCTTTCTTAGTACGCTGTAACGCCACATAAAAACGCAGTATGAACCATCACATCCCGACGCAAGCCGTGCCAAGTGAAATAGGATCCAACCTTAGCCAGTAGCAAGAAGCCCAATGATGACCCAACGCAAAGGGTGCATCATGGACTTCCCCGAAGAATAAGTTGTCTAAAAGGCACAAACAATACATAACTTTGGACCCTTATATAAGAAACCATTCGATATCTTATATCCAAAAGCTGCTACCGGTTTGAGCCATCAACCAAATATCTTTATAATCGTGATCAGTTGCATAAAGTTGTTTTATGTCATCCAAAATGATCGATCAGGTAATAGAAAGAGAATATACCTCATAACCTCTTTCTAGGTAATGCGTCCAACCACATTCTCCTTACCCGGATGATAATCCATCAGAAAAATCATACCGCTGCATAAACTAAAACCCACTTAAGTTGACGCTCGATAAATTTTTCTCGAAACTATATGTTTAATGCTTTGATGATCACAAAATATGAACGGCGGAGCCTAAAACATAATGACGCCAAACCTTCAAAGCATGGATAATGTAGCCAAGAATTCTTTATCATACACACTATATCTACTTTCTGATTCCAAAAATTTACTTACTTTCAAAAGCTTATAGGATGACCGCGGCACCCAAGGCATCCACTAGCATCAACACACATCAAGTAGGGCACCCCAAACTTTGGTAACCACAAGATGAGGGTTAACCATAGCATCCTTCAAAGCCCGAAAAGCAATTTGTTGCTTATCACCCCATAAGAAAGGCACATCCTTTTTATTAATAAATAGAGTCCTCAAGCAATGCTAGCAAAATTTTAACAAATTTTCTATAATAACCGACAATCCCAAAAAGAACGCAAAGCGCTTAATCAAGACGGATTAGGCCAACTTAAAATTGCATGTACTTTGCTAGGATCCACTTTGAGACCTTCACCCGCATTGGCTATGGCCTAAGTATTCAATCTCGCATTGAAAAAATATACTTTTCTTAGTATTGAGCGGATCCTTTCTTTTCAAGCGAGAAAAAAACCTCTTGCAAATGCAAATAGTGTTCTTCTAAAGACTTGCTAAAAACTAAAATATCATCAAAGAAAACAACTACAAAATGACCATGCACATTCTCAAAGATTCGCCCCATTAACCTCGCAGAAAGGAAGCCGGGCGATTTTGTGAGACCAAAAGGCATGACTAGAAACTCATAATGTCCAAAAGTCGCTTTCTAAATGCTGTTTTATGCACGCCTTCGCCTACTTTTTGTTGCCAATAGCCGACTTAAGATCTAGACGGCTAAAAACCTTAGCACCTTGTAATTGATCAAATAGATCATCCGCATGGAATAGGAAACTTATTTTTATAGTAATCTTATTCAAGGCACTGTGAGTCAATACACATACGCCAAGAATTGTCCTTTTTTTCCCACTGCAAGAAAACCGGTGCACCAAAAGGTGAAGAACAATGCCAATCAAACCAAATTTTGAAGTAACTCATCAAGTTGGCACTTAATCTCAGCTTTTGTTGCCCATGCATTCTCCTATAAGGAGCTTGATTTGGGGTTCCTTTCCGCAAAACATCAATTTTGTGGTCTTCCTCGTCAGCCGAGGAGGTAATGATGTGGCAATGTCATTAGAAAACACATCGTAATGATTCATAAGAAACAAAGTTTGACGCCATTTATTGGTGATGTAATTGACTTATTACGCGAACCCACCAAGTAAACAAAATGAGATTTCATTGCCAAACGCTTAAATTGAACAACAGAAACCATTGGAATGGGGGCTATCACAAGATCCTTAACCAACTTAAAGGTCTTTTTCCCGTCATCCAAGGCTAACAAAAGAGTACCGTAAACCCAACCAACCAAAGGATTATACTCTTGATGCCGTGGCATCCCAATCAAAAAGATCCACACCGCCAAGGTCACCACCAAAAAAATACGCCATGCTAAAACCTTGAATGGAATATTCCAAATCTTTAACAACCACGGCACAAGGTGAAAGTTGACCACGAAAAGCGGGCGACAAATCCATCGCATTTGTCAACGGAATAGTGGACAAGTCCAACGCCTTCACTAACCTGTCAGAAATCACATCAAACTCACTACCAGGGTCAAAAAGAGCATGCACTTTCTGATCCCGGACAGTTGCCCAAAAAAAACGCAAAAGTCGGACTATGTTCGATGGTCTAGTGTATAGGAATGACCCACAAAAGCCACCGCCTTTGTCCCGCTTTCTTTCTTCGATTCCGGTGGAACTTTAGATGTACCTGGTTTTGAATCCCCTTTTTTCTTTGGGGTGTACCTGGAACATTCAAAAAATTTATGGTCGACTAGAGCAAATAAAACACTTATGTTCACGACGACGAGGTGATTCTTCCGAGCCATATAGGATTCTTTAGGCTCCCTCTCTTGGCAAGACTTATCCTCCTCCCGAAACGCTTTGCACCCTAATTCTAAGGCGTAAATAGTAGGAACATGATTCCATTGTTACGCCCTTCACGATGCACGGGTTTAACAAACATGTGAGAATGACCATCGGGAATTATACTCATATAGGTTTAAACCCCTTTGTGCATTGATGGCCCGAAGTTAATGAAAGACCCTCCTCTTCAACTTTTTTTTTTGCTAGTTTGCAGAGGGCCCCAAAAGAAAGGTTTGTAGCTTGAAGATCCAACTTGGCTCGATCCAACGATGGATACCGCCCATCAACCGGCCGATTTCTCGATCATTTTTGCCAAGCCGAGACCTTTCTTCAAGACTTTGCCGAAAAATCACGAAACGGACTCCTTGTCTTCTTTGGGTCAACTGGTTCCATTCTCGCAAGCAAATCCCGCTCCCAAGTATGACCCAAAACCTTTCCTTAATGAGTGTCTCAAACTCGCAAATGTTGTGATCGGAGATTCCTTAGGTTGGTGCTTGAGTAGATCAAGCCACCAATCCTTAGCTTAATTCTCCTAAAACGACGCTCAAAAAATAAAGCCGAAAGTGTCATCATCATCTTTGGTCTTGGCGAAATATGAGTTCGGATCCCGCAACCATGCAAAGAGTTCCTCTGCATCATCCGTGGTCGGCCAAATAAGATTTGAACTCGATTCTCACATTCGCGCCCGGGCCTTAATACTGGACACGTGGATGTCCCGCATCATGTGACAGCTTCAATCTACCGAACTTCGCCCGGCGAGTCCATGTCCCGGCTCTCCTCGTGATCGAAGCTAAAAGCAGCCTTTCCAACTTTTCGCCAAAATCGCATTGTCGGTCTCCAACTCCATTATCCGATCCACTTCCCACGGATTGGTCCATCACAACTTGAAGCTCGATACCACCAAACTCACAAATGACGTGCTAGCTATACTCGCCACCCAACCACGAAGCTCAAAGACAGATAATCTTGAATGCCCCCGAGCTCTCCCCTCGAGCCTCTTTATAGCTAGCAAACCCTTTCTATGGATGCATGCAACCCCTAGGGATGCATGCAACCCCTCTATGGACGCCCATTGCATGCAACCCCTCTATGGATGTATGCAACCCTCTATGGACGCCCACGTCCCATGTCTATTGCGTGGAGAAGTCGACGGTGTGCTATCTCAGAGATAGGTTGTAGCCGTACTCCGCTACGTGCTCATTGCAACCATCTATTCGATGCTCGATGCGTGAACATAAATGTAAGATTGAAAAGATGCGATAATGCAGCTTATATGGAAGATCCAAATAGGACTACTTATAAGCCAAGATTTCCACACACAACTACATACAACAATGGTGTCCATGGTTTTGAAGATCAATATACCATGGCAGAAACAACGAAGGATTTTCTTTGTTTGGGTCTCCTGTTTGTGGCGCATTAAAGAAAATCGACTGATATAACTCTCCAACAAGAATTATGTCATGCTTAAAATGTTGGAAGGATTTATTGCTTATAAATCGTACTCTCCAATTTCAACCCCAAAAATACAAGCTGAAACTTTACTCTTTGTACAACTTCGTGTCATATTCGTCATTCTCTATTTCCACAACTGGAACTTCCAACTTTCATTCACTTGCGCTTGTGAACCCCTTTGTAAATATTTTAAACACGATCTTGGATAGATGAGGCACCAGCTTATCACTGCATAAAGATCTCAGACAAATATTCCCATTTGTAGCAGAGACACATTCTCCCATTTACTAGTTTATTCTAGTCCGTCTAGGTTCAGGCTTTCCTGCTCATTGCTTCGATTTTTACACTCAGTCTTTGCAACATGCCAGAATCTGCATAAATATTTGCCATCAAGACATAACATGACGCATCTTTATCATCCAACTTTAGCAGTGAGTCAAACTCAAGTCTTCCAACTACTACATTCCTCCACTTCTGACAAGCACTCAACACCTGCTCATTGCTTTGATTTTCACACTTTTGCAACATGCCAGAATCTGCATAAATATTTGCCATCAAGACATAACATGAACCATCTTTATCATCCAACTTTAGCAGTGAGTCAAACGCAAGTCTGCCAACTACTACATTCCTCCATTTCCGACAAGCACTCAACACCGTTCTCCATGTTGCACCATTGCATTCAAAAGGCATGTACTTCACCACGGTCATCACATCATCTAGGCAATTCGCCCGACCAAGCAGGTCAATCATGCAAGAATAGTGCTCAATATTAGGAGGAATCAGATAATTCAAGCACATGAACTCGAAGTACTCCCTCCCTTTCACAACAAGACCAGAATGACTGCAAACAGTGAGAAGTGCGAGAAATGCGATAGCATCTGGTTGAAAACTTTCTTCCATCATATTTGTAACCAAATCAAATACACATTTGGCATCTCCCTGATGGGCATAACCTGTTAGGAGTGCACTCCAAACCACCACGTCCCTTGTGATTAGTGAATCAAAGACCTGCTGAGCATCTATCATGCTCCCACATTTGCAATACAAGCCAATCAAACCAGTTGCCACAACCAGGTCATGCTGGAGTCCCACATTGCAAATTTGGACATGAATTTTTCTTCCTGCTTCAAGGGCCATTAGGTTACCACACGCTTTCAGTACAGCAACATAAGACCTAGCATCGGGTTCAAAACCTTCCTCTTGCATGTGCATAAATAACTCCAGAGCCAGGCTACTCTTCCCATTCTCGGCATACCCGATTATTAAAGCATTCCATGGCACCAGATCACGCTGGATCATCCTGTCAAAAACCAAACGGGCATGCTCTATGCTGCCACATTTGCTATATGTATAGATCAAAGTGGTTGCCATAAAGAGATTCAATTGAAGTTTACTCTTTGCAAGTTGTGAATGGATAGCCATGCTTTTCTCTAGATAATCTATTTTGCCTTGCTCCTCTTCTTTTGCTGCCAAACTAGCACATGCCTTCACTGCAGCACCATAGATTTGAGCACTTGGATTAATGCCTAAATCTTGCATATATGCAAACAATTGGAGTGCCAACTCACACTCCTCGTTTTCTGTGTATCCAAATAACAAGGCACCCCAGGATACCACATCATGATTTGGCATCCTGTCAAAGACCTCACGAGCTTGTACCATGCTTTGACACTTCACATACATATCAATTAATGCGCTTGCCACAAACAGGTCCAACTCATACCCATGTTCTACAAGCAGAGCATGAATGGCTGTGCCCTTTCTCAGCCTCTCTATCTTGGCATATTTGTTCAGCCTTCCTGTTTTGCTGCAGAGTTAGCACATGCTCCTAGTGCAGCAATGTAAGATTGAGCATCTGGTGTGAAACCTTCATTTTGCATGCGTTCAAATAATTGCAAAGCCAAGTTGCTCTCACCACTCTCAGCATACCCAAATATTATGGCACTCCACCTACACTGTGTCCCGACATCATCTTGTCAAAGACCCTACAAGCACCTATCATGTTGTCACATTTGGCATACATATCAACCAAGGCTGTTGCCACCAGCATGTCTGATTCATGACCATCCTCTGCAAGAAGAGAGTGGATTTTTTTCCCCTTCTGCAGAATCTCTGTTTTCCCAAAGTTCATGTCAATTTGTCCTGTTGCAGAATTAGCACATGCCTTTATTGCTGCAACATAAGTTTGAACATTTGGCATGATTCCTTCTTCCTGCATGCATTCAAATATTTGTAGTGCCAATATGCACTGCCCATTCTCTGCATATCCAAAAATCATTGCACTCCAGGACACTATATTACGATATGGCATCCTGTCAAAAACCTGATGAGCACGTGGCATGTTCCCACATTTGGCATACGTATCCACCAGGCTGCTTGCCACAAAAATGTCTGACTCATGCAGACCCTTTTGCAAGCTGAGAATGGATGGCTATGACCTTCTCTAAATAGTTTACTTTCAGAAGCTTCCTTCACCTTCTTTACACTTCTCATTTCCTACACAAGCAGTGCATGCTTTCAGGGCAGCAACATATGTTCGAGCATTTGGCACTTAAACCTTCATCTTGCATACAGACAAACATTTGCATAGCTAATTCACCCTCCCTGTTATCTGCATACCCTGATATCATAGCATTCCATGACACCACACTATGATGTAGTCTCCTGTCAAAGATCTCACGAGCATGTGACATGCTCCCACATTTGGCATACATATCCACCAAGGTGTTTGCCACAAAATGTCTAAGTCATGCCTTCTCTTTTCAAGCTGAGAGGATAGCCATGCCCTGTTTGAGCATTTTTTACTTTCAGAAGTTCACCTTCAACATGTTTGCTCTCTTCTTTTGCTGCACAGCCAGCACATGCTTTCAGTCGCGGGCCCGATGTCCGATCATTTGAGAAAAAACCTTCCTCTTGCATGAATGCAAATAATGTCAGAGCCAACTCACACTGACCACTATCTACATACCCAAATATCATAACATTCCAGGATACTGTGTCACGATTTGGTATTCTGTCAAAGACTGCATGAGCATCTAACCTATTACCACATTTCAAATACATGTGCACAATAGCACTTGCTAAAAACAATGCTTGTATCATTCCCACTACCAATAATAGTAGCATGAATTCTCATACCTGTGTATACTTCTCCTGAACTACTGCATTCTTTCAATGCAGCAAGAAAAATGGAAATGTGCGGTCTTTCTTTATTCTTCTGCATTTGCTCATAAATTCTAAGAGCCGCTCTACCTTCACACTTGGCATTTGAAGGGGCCTTCGTGTGGGGATGTTTTATAGCAACATAAGAGTATTTGCCATTGTAAAACGTTGCTCTTTCCCTTTCCTTCCCACGAAGGGAGCCCTCTAAACTTTTCAATTTGAAGGCATCAATTTGGAGCAATGGCAGGGATCAATGCGCCAATTTTCATCTGATAAAACATACACAAAATTGCGTTGCAACATTCAGGTATTCAATGGGCTGGTGTACATCTAATTATGTATTTTCGGGAACTGCTGCAGATCAATTAGCTCTATAAGTACTTACTGCACATCAATTATCTCTAAGGTTTTGCATGAATATTTTCTGGCTTGTGGAGAGCGAAGAAATCTACCTGTGGTTGTGAAAGTGCACGCAAGCCTCTAAGATTACGTCTTCTGAAGATGAGGAATAACAACGAGATTATGCCCACGTGGAAATACAGAGCCCAAAACGCATTTTGAAACTCACCTTTCCTTCATACTGGCCATATTTGTACACTACTCATCACACCAGGCCCTCTTCTCCCAAGACAATTGGGACACGCTTAATGCATTTTCCGTAGTAGCCACACAAGTTATAGTCACTTGTTAAATTCGGTTGCAACGTCCAAATCTTTATATGTCTACTTCTGCAAGGGTTTTCGATCACACTGAGGTCATAATGGTTTTATTTTGTACATCATTAGCTATAACACACTCCCCACTTAAGTGCTGGTCAAAATTAGCCACTAATTGCTACAAAGTTGAAAGTAGCATGATGCCTTAGTACAACCATGACTTAGCTTTCATATTGAGGGTCCTAGAAGGAGTAAATCTATCAATATTTACTAGACTCACAATTAATTCGAGCATATTTTATGTTTCTAGATATGCATTGCTCCTTTCAATAAAAACTCAACATCGTGATGGAAAGCAGGATGATTATCAAGCGGTGTCATCTCTTTCAATATTGAACAATCTTGCATTTGGAAGTCCTCATCGTATCTCAACATTTACCAGCATCAACTACACTGCATAATTTTATGATGCCCATACATATTGTGTAGGAGCAACTTGAGCAAGAGTTGTGGTGTCTTGGCAATTGTTCAAACCGGCCCATTTAAATTGGGTTATACATTTTCCATTGTATTGGAGTTCCCATCTTGAACTAATGAGGAGGAGAATTTGGTGCTCGAAAAAAAGCATATTCTGAGGATAAATTACTCATTAGTGATTTCATTTCTTGAAGACCACAATGGAAGCTAAATCCTTAATAACTTCTTGGGCAATCAGTCCATCATAGCTACTTCACCTTTTTTTTACTAGATTCCATCCTAAAGATGTGAGAACATGAGAGAAATATGTTATTTTGTAAGAATTGAATTGAATTGAATTGAATTCTTAAGAAGAGTTCAGGATTCTTACCTTTGGATGAGTATGGCATCATGATGGCATTCTTATTATGTGTAATTAACACAACCCCCACAACAACATCCAAAACACCACAACCCCAAAAGCAATACAAGAGTTTGTGTTAAATTCACAATCTCATTTTTCTTAAATAGACATAATAAGGCGGCCAATTGTTATGGCACACATACATCCAAGTTCACAGAGGCACGCTACTTAAATCCAAATAAGTCGATAGAACGATGAAGAAGTAGAACCAATCAATCAAGTAGCTCATCAAGACCCTTCAAGTCACAATGACCTATCAATTGCCACACATTGGAGACGTTGTTCGCACATGCAGGAGTTCCTATAATCGCATGTAATGAGGTCCACTAGTGCCTGCTAGATGACCATTTGTTAGGAGCAAATCATAACTACCTTAACAAACAAGTTTGTAAAACACAAAAACATAACTATCCAACAAACAAAGGGAAGTAGTATGGCTGCCCCAAATTGCCTCACATAGCTTATGTGGCAGTTCTCTTAGGAGGGCCTAATATAACCCCAAAAAATCCCTAAAATGCCAAGTATGTTGCATGATACTCCTGGCATCTTCTTCCCGCTCTGCTTTCCACCCCATATATCCTAACCCTTGCACCAGCGTTAACAAGATGATGGTATTCTTACATCGCAATGGTTTGTTTACATGGAAAGGAAATTGTTGCTTTTGGATTTATTTATTAAAATGCAAAGTATAAATGGGCTCGGTCAAGAACTTCCATGAGATATGATACTACTAGTAATGGTGCCCAGCGTTGCTGGGCGTAAGTTGAGAGCATGTGAATGTTTTGGGCTACAATAAGGAAAACCCTTTCCCTTTCCATTTTGCTCTATCCCGCATTTCACTTTTCCCCATTTTCTCTATACATTTCTCTTTTTTCTTTTTCTTTTTCTTTTCTTCTTTTTTTGCATACATGTTTTTTTTTCTCCCCTCCCCTTCCCTTTCCTTTCCCTCTTCTTTTTTTTCGTTTTCCCTTTTACCGATAGTGTTTTTCCCTTCCTTTTTCCTCCTTTCTCCACGATTTCCCTTGCTTTTTTTCCATGACCATTTTCCCTTTCCCTTTTCCCACCCTTTTGCTCTTCCCTTTTTTTTCGTGCCTATTTTCCCTTCCCTTTAATCCTTCTTCCACCTTTTCCCTCTTATTTGTTCGCGTGCCCTTTTTCACTCCTTTTTTTTTTTTACGTTCATTTGGGCTATAAAGATAAGCCCAATTTTCTCTCCTCTTTCTTCCCTTTTTTCCTTTTCTTTTTTGCCTTTTCATTTTTCCCTTACCTTTTTCTTTCTTTTTGTCCTCTACCTTTTTCACATTTTTTTCTTTCTTCTTTTTTTATTTTTCTCTTCTTTCCTGTTTTCCGTTTACTTTTTTTTTTTTTTTCTCTTTTTCATTGTATTTTTTCCCTTTACCTTTTTTCCTTTTTTTTTTCTTTTTACTTTTACCTTTTTACATTTTCCCTTCTTTTCCATTTGTTCTTTTTCCTTTTTTATCCCTTTCCTTTTAACTCCTCCTCCTCCCCCTTTCCCCCCACCTTTTGCTTATTCTTTTTTCAACTTTTCCTTTGTTCCTTTTTTACTTTTTTCTCCTTTCCTCATTTTGGCCTTTGTTGACTTTTATCCTTTTTTTTTCTTTTTCCTTTTTCATTTTCCTTTCTTTTTTTTTCCCCATTGTTTCCTTTTTTCCCTTTACCTTTTCACATTTTTTTTTTTCCTCTTCGCTTTTTCACTTCATGGTGTCCTTTTCACCTTTCCCCAATTTCCCTTTTTGACCGGCTTGGATTAAGTGAATTTCGCTCCATCGTCCTTTTTTACCTTCCCTTTTTCTATTTTCTCATTCCTTTTCACTTTTTCCCTTTCCTCCTTTTCCCCTTCCCATTTTCCATTTTTCCTTTTTTTTTCTCATTTTTGTTTTATATATTTTCCTATTTCTTATTTTCCCTTTATCCCTTTTCTTTGGCCTTTTCCTTTGACCCTTTTCCCTTTTTCTCCATTTTCTTCTACCTTTTCCCTTCCCCTTTTCCTTTTCTATTCCACCTTTGGCTGCTCCATTGAGTGAATCGTATTGAAACAAATGATCCAGATGAATTATTGACTAAAGACATGCACACATCATCTTCACCTGCTGGTCGATCAAATCCTCGAATCGTCCGATCTAGGGCAAGATTGAAGACACACGGTATAACATTATCTTATATTGCAATGACCCATAAATGTGGAAACAGTTATGGATAAAACTTATATCCATAACATTGCAATGAACCATAAAAATGCTATATTCCTACATTTGTGAGAACAAAACCATTCAAGTGATAAAGAAAAGTAATTCATGATCGGACTAAATACTTCTTAACCTCAACATCCCTTCCCCAAGCTCGGCCTAATGCATTATTACTACAAGAAATTTATCGCGGCGGCCAAGGCCGCCACGAACATTTCTCTCTCCTGCAGTACGAACATTGGGGGGATGAGCAACTAGTCGTGTGCATTTGTTGCAAAAGAAGCACTTTGATGGGTATTCAATTACCATGCATCCCAGTACATTACGGCACACACATTTATATATGGATTATAAACAGCTAATTTTTTAACAACATGAAAAACCTTTTAACTTAGGGTCTAAAAGGAACACAATGGCCTCAAAAAAAGGACATGGCTTAAAAAAGAGAGTGCATCAAACGTAATCTATGAAGGCCAATGGAAGCCAGTACCATCTTCTAAACAATTCTTATCGAAATGTTGTATGTATTGTATGTAACAAAAACCGGGGGTATAACATTCTTCCTTGCTTGTCCTTCTTCCATGGCTTTTATGTGAGGATTGTAGGCTATGCTATGCCACAATTGGAACCATATTCTAAATACAAAATCTTACATGGAGATTTGCCAAGCCAAACCTGCCTCTTCCTTGTTTTTTGAGTTCCATGCATACTCTAAAACTGAGGAATTCTTGTTTTTTGAGTTCCATGCATACTCTATATACTTTGCCCAATTCGTTTTGTATTTGGGGAGGGCTTTCTGGCAATGGTGGGGACTATGATTTGAGTATCGTATTGTATAAAAAAATGGTATAATTTGCCATGTGAGAGGAGCTTGGATGGTTATTGCTATTTTGGGTTGCTTAGTTAGAGAATTTTTTGGGATGTTTGAAAGGTCCCAAATGAGAAAGCATGTGAAGGCGGCCTTGTTGTCGGGCCGAGAGGTCCCGGCGCAGTGGCGCGTAATCCGATCCGGTGAGGGTAGTTTGCTCGAGTGCGATCCGGAGACCGACATGTGCCTCGAGGTTTTGAAGACGGGGGTGGTGTGGCGGTTTTGAACAGGTGCTATTTCGATGGCGCCTTGATGCCTCCAAACCTAATAGGGAGTGGAATTTCAAAGTCGGAAGAGACTTCGTGCTTAATACGCTGATTTTCTTTTCGCGCATCCTAGAGGTTCCAGCTACGCAAGAGACCCCGCTTGCTCGACCGAATACTTGATTGCTATCGCGCCAAAGCCAGGACTAATAGCGTGGGGAATTCCTCTTCCACTTGCGTTTTGTTCGGGATGCAAAATTGCACCTTTGGTCAACAAATGGAAAAACCCGGATGCTTTTCTTCCCAAGCAATCTTTTTGTAGGGCTTCATCCCAGTTTTTGACTTTGCCGAGGAAGCGGCCTCGGACGGCAACGATGCATGCATATGTGGAGCATTCAGGGGCGGCCAAGGCGTAAGTTTCGGATCTTCAAGAGCCGGAAGAGAGTTCCAGTGCGGAAGAGACTTCCAATTTGTTTTTCATAAGGCATCCATCCCTCAAAGACGACTCTGTCCACTCAAGTGTGGTTCCTTGAAGAAGGCTTCATCTTTGACCATTGGCTTTTTTTTTGTTTTTTTCTTGTGCTTCAACCATGTGGTCGATCGACACCATAGGAAGTGGTTTTTTGTTTTTGGGTCAAAATGTTAATGGCCATTGATCTGGCGCAATACTGGGAATATCCCACAGATCGATGGCTCTGAATAGAACTTGAAATAAACCCATAAAGATGCTAAAAAACGAATAAAACTGAGGAATTCACAGTGTATGATCACGCCACAGGTGCATGGAAGCTCTGTTCATCCCAAAATATTTGATGCATAAAGGACGGTATTTCCTGTGGCCGCTGCAGGGGACTTAGTGTATTGGCTAAATGTATGGGCGCATGTAGCATTATATATATGCAACCTTGTGCTGAATAAGTGGGTCTACAATAAACTTCCTGATTCAAATAGTGATTTGGAGACATCATCTGCAAAACCCTTTCCAACAGTTTGTGCCGCGCCTTAAAATGTAGGAAATTATGAAATAGATATTTACCAGATCCGCTTTTCAGGCAGGAGCAGAGCATTGGATTCATTTGCTACAATCTTGCCCTCAACATTTCTTCTTGTTTCTTGCCTAAGTTCAACTTCTAGGAGCGTCCTCTTTTATGCCCTACGATCTTGCCTAAGTTCAACTTCTAGGAGCGTCCTCTTTTATGCCCTAGGTTCAACTTTTTAGGGCAGGTGAACGTGATTTGATTCTAAAGTTTTAGTATAACTTTATACACCCATATTCCAAAAGTTAGGGCAACAAATCCAGTGCATATAGGAGGCATATAGAATGAGTGACATACCCAATTTCCTAATAGATCATTCCCAAATATAGCCATACCACGTCACTGTCAAGATCTCGAATTCTTTTACTTAAATATCGAACGAATCTACACAATTATAATGAAAAACTCGATTGAAACAAGGACAAAGACGCAAACATGAACCTCGTGGACTTGGGCAAGTCAGCAATTTATTAACCCACGAAGGTTCATTTCTTTCCTTTTTCTTTTTTTTTTTTCTTTACGAGCCAGCCACTGATTAATTTATACGTGAATTTATGGTACCGCCAAGAGTCATGCTTGGATCTCGCCACCGCGGCATCCTCTGCTTTCATTTTTAGAAACTCAACTATGCTTATCAACCAAGTGAGGCAGATTCAATTTGCTCGTATATATTTCTAATTTCGCATCAGAGATAGGTACTTATGCAAACCAATCTGATGTCAATGTCGAGGGCATTCTATCCGACACCCAGCTGGAACCTTTTATTCAAGAAACATGCGCTCATCGTATCTAGAGCCTAGCTGCCCTGTTACGAACCAAAATTTTAGTACCAAAAATTTTGATTTGTATTCACATCAAACCATCGTAGTACAACCTGTACAAGCACGCCTCCCCACGGTGGCTATATATATACATGAAAGCCAATGACAGATAACAAGATGACACAAAGATAACTATAAACACACGTATGCCCCTCCCAAATTATCACATAGCCTGCACAAGCTCCCACGTGTTAGTAACATGCATAAGAGTTATCCAATAGTGTCAACATGAAGCAACGACGGACGGATCAAGTAAGAACATTACACATATGGAATCCACCACACGCACCATAGTATCCCTCGCCAGCGTACACACCCCGCCATATCTAGACAAGACGTCGCCTAGAACCCCGCCCGGTGGATCCAAAGATCGGGAGAAACTGCAGGGCATCCTAAGAACGCCGAAGTTACCGGGACCGCTGTTCCAGATGCCACCGTCCCCATACTAGCGACAAGCATCACCTCCCACAAGTACCTCTCGTTTTAACTAGACAAGCCACGCCATCCAATATCATGCCCCGTGATAAAACTCCCTGCAAAGACTTACAAGGTTTCACCCCAAGATTACCTAAGATATCAGAATAACAAGGAGCATCGCCTCCACAATGGATACTCGCTTTTCATCGGATCGTTTAGACGTGAGGATATTGTCCCATACCAATATCTTTCGCCCACCTCACCAAAGCACTCACAAAGCATCTATAAATAAGCATAAGCTTATACACGGGAGGAATGACTTGTTTCGAGGCCCGCACCAAAATTTTAGTACCAAAATTCCGGATTTGTATTCACATCAAACCATCAAGTACCTACGTAACAAGTAATGCCTCCCCGAGGAGGCTATATACATGGAAGCCACGTGATCCGATAACAAGATGACACAAAGATAACTATAAACACATCGCATGCCCCCGCCAGCTATCAAAATGTACCGCATAAGCTTCCACGTGTTAGTAACATGCATAAGAGTTATCCGGTAGTGTCAACACGGGCAATGGATCAAACCGTCTTTAGATTCCAATACTTCTTCAAATTTGCCGGGTCACCTTACCACCACGATAGCATGAAGAATAAAAGAAAAACTGCATCCTTGATTTTAATCATGACTTTAGGTCAATTTGATACCCCGCTTTTGAAAGTTATATCTCCGATAAACTAAGAACCGTAGATAAGTTACATCATATGCACTTTTAGAAGCGCTTGTATGGCTGCAGCCTAGTCCAAAATCATGAAAGGAACTCTAAGCACTTGTGATCCGTTAGCAATTAAAACAAAAAAAACTATTCCTATGCCATTGGCTCAAGTTCATAAAGAACCTTCGCCAAAATTCACATATATTTGCAAAGGGTAATGATGTTCTTATCGTCACTTTTATGAATTGTCAAACATATAATCACAACAAAAAGCATGTCAAGTCAATCCCATAAATTCAACTGCTCTGTTATGAGGGCATGCAAAAGCAAACCCTCAGAACTCCTTTGGCTTTTATATGAGGATTGTAGGCTATGAACCATATTCTAAATACAAAATCTTACATGGAGATTTGCCAAGCCAAACCTCGCCTCTTCCTTGCTTTTTGAGTTCCATGCGCACTTAAAAACCGAGGAATTCACAAGGTATGATCACGCCTACAAAAATGGAAGCCTGCTCATCCCAAAATATTTGATGCATAAAGGACGATATTTCCAAGGCAGCGCAGTAGGGACTTAAGTGTATTGGCTAAACAGAGCTACATCATCGGCAATGCATTATCTATATGCAACCCTCAGGCGAATAAGTGGGTCTACAATAAACTTCCCCATTCAGATAGTGATTTGAGACATCATCCGCAAAACCTTTCCATCAGGTTTGTGCCTCTTTTTCTTCTTTTCTAGCCACCGGATTTGATGCCTTTGAAGGAGAGCGTGTCGCTTATGTAATAAATTCATAAGCCCGCAAAACGCCTCCTTCTTGCTGCGGACATGGCTTGCAGCTTTGCTCGGGTTCAAGGATGCAAGAAAGGAAGGAAATCTCCATCGCTATGCCGGCCTGAAGATTTGAAAGCCAACTTACGGCCTCGAAAGGAAATGGCTGCTTTTCTGCCAGATTTTTTTTTTCCTGTTGCTCCCCAAAATTTGCCACGAATCGTCGGAAATTTGTACAGATCAATAGAGGAGCTGGATTATTGCCTCCGTAAAAGGTGCAAGGCGGTGACGGAGTGCACGAAAACAAAATACCGTTTTGCCGTAAAACAAAATATCGAAAAGGGAACAGAGACTACCGGATTGTTGGTGGAGGAGCTTATGCATTGCCGATGATGTAGCTCGGAATGGATGCATACAACAGGATCATATCTTGTCAGGACGAGGCCCCTGCCAGGCGTCAAGAATAGATGCAACAGATCGTCCCAAGAAAAAACGTGGCAACAAAAAGATTAAAATGTATTGCGGCGCGGAAAAAATCGGGTGGGACAAAAACAATGAAAAATAACAAGCTGCATTATATATGTCTAGATGATGACGATGATGATCACGATGATTACAATGACGATGGCCCATCTAAAGCAGCCAATAGCCAACGAGAGTTAGGCTTTTCAGAATTTCAAAGGCCAATTGTGTATCGAATGTGTATCGAATGGCCATTTAGTGCGAGTTAAAGTATTCAATGGTCCACCAATATGCACGACGTAACTGGCTGGAAATGCACGTTCAAACAGCTATAATATCTCTAGTCCTCCAATGGGGAAAGGTCCAAGTCTGAAAATGATGACCAAGCTCATCGGAGTTTTGTCTTTGGGCATTCCCGATCCTTTCCCAGGTCGTTTCAGCCCAAACAGGCAAGTATACCATGTTTAAGTCTCACAACTATTCATTTAGATCCGATATCATATAATAAGAAACTATGCGGGATTTCGAGCATTGACGTGGTGCACTACAACCCATATCTAGACCCCAAGAATGTGAATTCAATGGGTAACGGATGGAAACTACATAGACTCGTGCTCTAACACGGTGGTTTACGGTAATGTATCGCGATGAGTCGACCACTCTAAGGTACTTCCCAGTTCTCAATAGTAAGCTGCTTTCGTTTTGCCGGTTGGAAAAATCTCAAGTACTCGATCCGGGCATCCTTTTTACTATATGCCAACTACGATGGCCTTAACCGGCCTTCGTTTAATTTCACTCTTTCTTGGGCCGATGGGCGGTGGTTCAAAGCAGTTCAAATGCACCGAATTAGCGTTGATCAACCTATGTACCTCGGTCTTGTTTTTTCCATCAAATCAAAGCTCCGGCGTTAGCTGTTCTCTCCTCGCGTTGATTTATCTACTAATGTCCCTTTTATTTACGGTCTCAAACTTAGAACCCTTCCCACCGGATTCTACAGGCAAAGCAGCGTTTTCCTTCACACGCATTTGGGAGCCTTGGTGCAAGCTCGGGCCGGCTACCTTGAGTATGTGATTTCACGCATACATAGAATATATAGAATTTATTTTGTTCTCCAAAAATAAATAAAATAAATAAAATATAAGCATGTAAGTTATTTATCCAGTGATCCTATTTGCCTTGCAGATACCCTGATGATAAATATGATCGAAGATGGTTTCTCGAGAATGATCCTCCACCCCATGCTATTGCTATAACGACCAATCTTACTATTACCACCACTGACATGCTCAACCAACCTCCTCCCAAGGTGATGTCGTCGGCCTTCGAAGGACTCAACGTTTCTTCCTTCAACTATACTGTCAACTTGGGAACACTCTCTTCCAAGTTGGCTGTTTATCTTTACTTCATGGAGCTAAGAACACGAGTTGCCACTGATGTGCGAATCCTATTGTTTAAATTTGGTTTTTCCGGGGTTCCGAAAACTTTTTAGAATTTTTTTTGGGTTGGTTTTTCGAAGGTTTTTAATATTTTGGCTGCCGGAAAAGATTTCCGAATTCCAAAAATTGGACATATCAAAATATTTTCATTTTGAGGCCGATTTCCATGGATGCCTTATCTTGGGAAAGCCCGCCACACTTGCTCGATACAACTCTATCTTCTAAGCCATCCGGATACTCCCACGAAGCCATAGAAGCGGCATACTCCACAGAGGCCATAGAAGCGGGGCGGCATCACGGGCATCACGATTTCTTCACGGATTCTTAAAGAAGAGCATGATAGGCTTGAGAGATCCGTTTTTTAGATTTGTTTTCAAAAAGCCATCCGAACAACAAAATCTGGATTCCACGTAAGCCATAGAAGTCGCATCAAAGGCTTGACGATTTTGAGCATCACGCATTTCTTCACGATTTTTGAAGAATCTCCAAGCTCTTAGCCGATCACGTGTCACGATGTATGTAGGTCACGCGGATGTATGTCGATCACATGTTTTTCCGCAAGTCAATTTTTGTTCTCGCAAAAGGGGATTTTTAGAAGGCATGAGCGCATGATAAGGTTTGTTTCATGGATGGGTCCATTTATTCTACATCCTTTTGCTTGGTGACCTCTGCAAATGGATTCCACCTGATTGGGCATTTTATTTCGCTTTATCTCGAGTTGCACCGCCTGGGGTGCACTCTTCGTTTCAGAATAAGAATGGCGTTGGTGTCCCTATGCATGCCATGGTTGTTCAACGGGATATCGGCTTTGATCGGGCCGAATAGCGGTGTTGGTTCTTGCGGATGGCGAGGAGATATGCATGTTAGTTGTTAACATGGATCTGTTATACATAAAAGAAGCATGCCTTGCAGACCGTATGGTTCTTCATTGAAGTTGTTCTCTTAGACGGCACGATAGCATCAACTCCACTGATGTCTTTGGTAAGTTTATTTTCCCGGAATCGAATCTCTCTCTCTCCATCTTGGTTGCATATGAAGCCATAGTGTTGCGCAGTGGGCTTTTTAGTTTCTTCCTATCCGATTTCATTATTACAAGTTTCTCTGTTGCTTATAGAATCTTGCTTTGGAGTCGAAATGCTTTGAAAGTCTTGCTCATGGGCTTACGGTGGCATTTAACAACACCGATTTCTTTAGTAAGTTTCTTTCTCCCGGGGCAGCTTCTTTCTTTTTCGTCCATCTTCCCCGCTCTATTGTGGGCGGTTTGCATCTTGGTTATGAAATGTGCGGGCATTTTAGGTTCTTACATTTTAACTTTCATTTTATCATCATTACAAGCTTCTCTCGTTGCTTACAATACTCCAAAATGTCTTCGCGTTCTACCATTAGCATTCGTTGTGATTATATTCTAGATAGATGAAGAACATGCCAGTTTGTTATATAAAAAGGTTAACAACATCTCCCAACTATTTGAAAGGGAGAGATAATTTTCCATGTATACTTTCTTCAAGGCTATTTCATTTATATATGTTTTTATTCATAGTCGCTCTTGAAAATTCTAGCACAAACTTAAAAAGTAAAGAAATTCATATGTGGATACTGCATCTACACAAGTCAATCCTAAACCCTTTATAAATTGAAATGTTTCCTTAGATATTCCAATTCATCTTATAGATGAGAAAGTTGATCCATGTCTTCCAGTGCTCTAATCTTTGAAAGTTAGATATTTGTTTTGTGTCTGAAAATACAGAAAAGGTTATGCACAAACAGTGTCATCTATACGCGATATGAAATGCAAGTATATATGCCATTCCACGAGAAACCAAGATACATGAATGGATATGCTCTAATATCCTTCTATGTAAGTATCATGTTCCATATTTTCAATTCATAATTTTGATATGAGTAAATTGATATCTTGGGGATCCAAATATGCAGACATTAGAATGAAGCAACATGATGAGCTAGCTCTAAGGGATGTAAAAAGAAACCGATGTAAATGGAAAAGGAGACATAGGACAAAGGATCTACTTTCGTTTCATCTACAGATTTTCACTTCTAGGATGTAATTTGGTAAGGGCTTTAGTTTATATACATCAGTTGTCTTTGTATAAGGTGGATCTCACAAGGTAGATAGATGGGATGCCTCACATGACGTAATGATGCAGTAGATCGGGCATTAGAGTGTCCAACATGTGTTGACCATAACTGGAAGTTGCAATTCAAGCGCTTAGTGGGTAGTTGAAGGTGGACAGTAACCACAGTTGTGGTTATTATATTCTGCTACAGGCTATGATCACATTTTCCATTTTGTTCACATGATGTGTATAACTAGGGGAAAAGAATGTGCATAACTAGGGAGAAACAACCATGCAACAACAATAAAAATAATCAAACGTGTATAACTAGGGGAAAAGAATTGTGTATAACTAGGAAGAAACAACCCTACAACAACAATAAAAATAACCAAATGTGTATAACTAGGGAAGACGACCTTGCAACAACGATTACATTCCCATTACGCTGATAGTTCGAATGATGTGTACAGGTTGAAAAAACTTGCAGCAACATAGTCAAGCCTCTCTTCACTTAGAAGTAAGAAAAGCTTTTGTTTGTGCGTCGTCCTTGAAGTTGTACATGATATTCTCTCTCTAAGGCAAATGGACTTAAGGGAGGGAAATAACAAAAATGCACAAAAGTAATTGCATAAGATAACATATACAATGAATTCTAAAGGTAGCGAGCCAAATGCATGAGAAATAATTACATAAGATGCCATATGCAAGGTAACTAATCTAAGCAATAAACAAATGCATGAAAATAATTACATAAGATGAGATAGACAATGAATTGTAAAGGTAAATAATCTGAGCAGTCTTTATTGAAATCCAAGTGTATACATAGCCAATGTATAAATTTGCTTAATCCAACTAAATATCTTAAGTTAACTTGCATTTGTACTTATGCCCGGCAACGCCGGGCAAACATTACTAGTGTTTTATATATATGCTCAACTCAATGACGAGAAACAAGACACTTATTTGAATCTCAGGTATGCAGGGGACTGGTATGTCATCTGGACAACCTTTACTGGTGGCTATGATCAAGTTCTATCTCAAGCTACCTTAACCATGACTGTGGTTCCCACGAGCAATTCTACTCTCTCGCCAATTTTAAATGCAATTGAAGTGTTTAAGTACGATGAGCCCTCTCCACCAACCCCAAGTAGTCCAACCCCAAGTCCATCTCAACCAACAACCCCTCCATCTCGGCCAACAACAACTCCATCACCACCAACACATTCAATTAGACGCCCAGACAACTCAGGTATGCCTTTATTGCATTGATCTAACAAAAAAAATGTAAACTTTTTTATGTAGCCAAAACTCTAGGAATGCCAAATTTTTCTATAGAAAAAGAATGAAAGCCCACTTTCTAGTAATATAGGGATTGAGGGGTTACTACTTTCTTGGGTTAGTTAAGTGAGCTCCATGTGACCTTGGGTTCAAATGTAAATGCGAGGAAGATGTATAGACGAATAAAAAATGCTCTTTTTCTTTTGAGGAGCATGCAGAACTTTTCATCGTCTACCACATCAAACCTCGTCCTCTTTTCATCATTTACCACATCAAACCTCGTCCTAAAAAGAATTTCAAAAGATCCTAAAAGAGGATGCCTACCTTCAATATTTAATTTTCCGTATGTCTATGTAGGTCGACTTTGACTTAAATTTTGACTTACAATCAAGAGTCATCCTTCATTATGAATTTTGATTCAATCCTTCACGAGAGTCATACAATTTAGGGCCAGTTTCATTATAAATTTTAGTGGTTTAGGAAAAAATGTGTAATATTTTGAGAAGAAATGATATTCAAAGTTTTCATTTCTGGTTTGTCCTCTTAGAGGTCTAGAGGTTATCATGCATTGCCAAATTAAGTTCCTAGTTGAGGACTTTAGAGTGAATAGACTTTATTATAAAAGCTCGCCACTAATAAAGATTGAAACACATGGAACAACACCTTATATAAAGAGCTAGCAAGCACACCATCATATTGTTTTGGGTCCAATCTAGGGGTATGGTAATTTGATGTTCTAGATTTAAGCACCTAGCAACTCACATGATACTGACTATTTATTTATAAGCAACACAATGATAGGCAAGGGACAGGGTAAAGGGTGAGGGGTAAATGGTCGGGGTAAAAGGTGAGGAGTAAAGAGTAATAATCATTAATAATTTTCATCAACCTATTAGGTTTGATGTATGGGTGTAAGGCAATTGAGACTTCATTTTGCAACCGAGGAAGGGACCTGTGATGGCGGATACACGGTAGCGGTGTCTCCTTTGTTGCAAAATGGATGCCAATTAACTTACACCCACAATATAGGAATTGAGAGGAAGATCTGAAAAAAAAACCAAAAAGAACAATGTTTAAAATGAAACGCACTTATTTAAGAAGTGCGTTTGAAAGATTCCTTCTGAAAATTTACAAAATTTTAAAATCCCCCTAAAAAGGATCCTTTTATTATCTTTAGTCCAAATATTTACAAAACGCTCCATGAAAACAGACATTTTAGGAAGGCTTAACGTTATGGAGGAAACAAAAAAAAAAAAACATTTTGAGGGGAAAAGAACTGCACGAAAAGCCAAAGATTTATTATGGGGCAAATTCATATGAAAAAATTAAATGCTTTTGTACCTTGTCCCCGAAAATTTTTTTGTTGGCGCTTATAGAAAAAAAAGTTCTTATTTTACAACCTGTTTTGGCTAAACGTCCTAGTTGACCTTAAAACACATCCGCAGCCAGTTGAACAAACCGCTTGAATGACAAACCATTGTTTTTGCATCACATAGTATTACAGGCGCCAATACATCCACAATATTTCACAATTAGTGAAGTTTTCGATTGAGGATGCCATATAAAATTTACAATTCGAGGAAGCAAAAAGTTGAAGTAATGAAGGTTTGTGCTTCCATGCCCTTCGTTGTTGTTCTCTGGAGATGTATTAGTACACGCCTCTAGGCTTGCACAAACCAATCCATAGCGGGTGATGCTCGGAAGATAGTCATCCTCCTTGTCAATGTTGAGCATCTTCATCGCATTTGTCATCCGTAGCGGTGGGTGTCACCGCATTATTTTTTACCAACAAAGTATTTATCTGTCTTGCCCTTTCCTGTCTGTTTGCAAATAAATAGGTAAACTTTTGAGGGGTTGCTACTCGTCGCATCCCTTTAGACAAATCATGTGCTTTCCTTCTTAGAACTTTCGTGTTTCCGTAACATTTTGGGGTTTCTTGCTTTTAGTAGCAACTTTTAAGCTGTTAAAGTGAAGTTAGCATGTGTGTAGAGTAAAAAAAGTAAAAATAACAACACGATTTGACTAGTTTATGCTCTAATATTGCATTACAAGTTCAGAAATTTTAGAATCGATTTAGAACTTTTTGAACTAAAAAACTAATATTAATGTATAAAATTATCCCTTAAGTGTGTTATTTCATCAATATTAAGTTGCAAAACCTTTGGGGGGCAAGAACGACTCCATAAGGACACGGTATATATTATCATTATATATATAAAGACACTTTGATGTGTGGGACACATCAGTTGCTGGTCTTCATCTAGGCCGTCGAATCCGAGAGGTTGAATCTTGGCCGCACATTTAAGTGTATAGGCATGTATGGGCATGCATGGGACATGCACCATCCTTCTGGACCCTCGGATCAAGGGGGGAAGGAGAAATCCGAGCCGTCAATTGTTTTAGGGAAACTGCGTAGAAGGTGCAATTTTTGAGGCATTTAATCTATGCCCTTGAAATTTGGGCATCTAAATCTAGACCGTTATTTAGAAAAGCCTGACCATTATTAATTTCATTAATGCAAATTATGACGCGGGCAAGTGGCACAAAGGGATTAATGCATAGCCATGACGTGCCCCTTTCCTCGCATTCCAACGAGGCTATGGCGCATTTGTTTGTTTAGAAAAGCTGGGCCTGGTGGAGTTCTGGCGGTGCGGAGCTTCTCTATCTATTCTCAGAATATAGCTTGCGTCTATGGCGATTTGTTTGCACTGAATCGTTGACCAGCTATGCCAATGGTTGAGCGTGTTAATCTCCTTATGGCGCTTTGATGTTTGCGAACTTTCTATCATTTCTACTACGCCATTTGATCCGAGAATACCTTTGTGTGTTGAAAAGGCAAAGCTCTGGAGAAGGAACAAGGCATTTCCCTCATAATATTTCCTTCCGACCAGCCAGAGATATTGGCATGTGAACCATGGCGCTTATGGCGGTTTGAAGAAAAAGCCATCGATTGGATAGTGCATTTTTAAGTTTTCTTATCCTTTGCTCATTCATTCTAAGCAATGGAGCGAATTTGCTTTCGTGAAAAGCCATCGCTTGAAAAAGTTTAGTGTATTTTTAAGTTTTCATCCCTTTTGTTATTGATTCGGCAATAGAGCCGACCGCTCACGGCGATTCTCTCAATATCTCTGCGGTGGCTAAGCCTCTACTAGTTCGTTCCGCCTTTTCAGCGGTAAGCAACGATTTCGATTTGGTCCGTAAAGTTTTTTTTTTTTTTTTTTTTTATCTAATGAAGGTTCTTCATTTGCAAGCAACAAGGTCGATTTAGCTAAAGCTGGTCTGCGATTCGTATTTCCTTGGTCCCGCATATCACCGGATTAGTTCGGCGCCAAAAAGCTTCTCCCAAAAGCTTTGTTGCTCAAGTGGATAGCCATAGACAAAAAATGTGCATGTTTTAGGGCTATGATGCCTGGTAATGCTGACGCTTAATAATTTTAGCAATCGGGCTATGGATTTTGGGGGAAATACTTGTGCAATCGGTGGCCCATGTACGTGTTCTCATGATATTGCGAAAAAGATCCTCCATTTTGTTAGGGCACATGATAATTTGGCATTTGATTAAGCTTCCAAATCTCTTTGCACGCCTTATGGATAATCTGGTGGATCGCTTTAAGAAGAACGCGATGCAAAGCAGAGTATTCTGCTTGAAGGCAATCCTTAAGAACTCGCTCAAATTATATACGCCCGAATTTGGTTAGGGTCCCAAGAAATGGAAACCTCCCAAATTTTCTTACCTCCTCCCGCCTTTCTTCTAAAGCACGGGGAGGTTTCCACCTCGCTAACTTGGGGAGGTTTCCAGATCTATTATTATTTTATGATATTTTTTGATATGCGATAACAGCCATTCATAATAGCCTAAAATTAATGTGAGCGTCTAGAATTAATTCTTTCCTTCTTTCCTCTTTTCGTATGCATTCTATTTCTGTTGCATGTTTCTTTTTCAGGCATTCTTGAACTGAAGCTAGAGGAGGAGCGCACAGATCAGGCCGAATTTGAAGCGATTTTCTCTTTTTGTTTCTTTTATGCCAGCGGATCCCTTAGATACGAGCGCTTGCTGATCAAACCCTTAGAAAGCTGAGGAGGGAATCCAACATTCAACATTTTTCAAGTTTGAATATGCAGGGACAAGCCAAGAAAACAAACCAAGAAGATCTAGAGATCCGAAATCTGTCCTTGTTTATTTCTGAGTTCTGCTGTTGCAACAAGGTGTACAATTTCAGTAGACGGTGAATGCCATGGCACTAGTAATTAACTTCTTTGCTGCTGCAAGGTTTACTGATGTGCCATTGAATGCTGTGCAGATAGATGATGTGACATTATGTTCTGTTTGGTCAGTTTTTGTGCTATATTGTGTTGAGAACGACAAATAAGATATTTTTTGTTATAGTTTCTTTGGGTAAATGTCATCATGGATACTTTTGTGCTTGCAACGAAGCCACCTACAGATGGTCCCATGAATAAGAGACCAGCTGGTCGCAGGTTAAACATCTTTTGCGATTGTTTCAAGCTTCTTATTTCCTTTAATGCTTATATACAATGTTTTTCTTTTTTATTGCAGAGATCCCTTGACCACTAATGTGAAGTGGAAGAATATCATGATACAGGTAATAATCTTTTATGTGGACTATATTTGAATTTTACCGTCTAATCTTCTATTTGATACTCAGTTTTTAATGCTTGATTTCTGCTCGTCAAGGATTTGGTAAGTATATTAGGTTTTGCTCAGTTTGTCTGGCTGGATTCGTCATTTTTTATTCCTGATTGAGACATGCTGTACATGTTAGTTTCTTTGTTGCAGCAGAGATTTGGCGTTAAGATCTCGTCAACAGCAATGGTATGGTCAGCTTGTGCAATCGGATGTTGTTGCTCCATTGAAGATGCAAACTTATTTAAGGCGCGTATATTAAAAGTTATAAGTTGGTTGAAATATGTTGCCATTCAAACTGATGTTATTTTTATTGTGGTTAGTGGTATGCCAGAGTGCAAGCTCGGCCTTAATGACAGAGTACTATTACTCAAGGGCAGGCTACAAAAGGAAAAGCAATTGATCTTGATGACATAGAGTTTTACCAGTAAGTAGCATTTTAAAGCTTGATTATGATTATCTTACAACTTGATTATATTATTGTTCCAATATTCTAGCGTTTAACAGATGTGTCTGCCTTGCTCGCTTTGAAAATGATCGTACAATATCTTTAATTCCTCTCCATGGAGCCTTTGATTTATTTAATGACATATTTGCTGAGTACATAAGTATGGTAAAAAAGAATAGTAGATGCTGCCATAGCAAGTGCGATTCTTTTCAGTTAAAAAAATGACATGGTGAAAGATGACATGATCTGAAATTTTCTCTTGCAGGTAAAGCCATTGATATAACACAAATAGAGAGACATTCCAGAATTCGTGTACAATATGCTGTCAGAGCTTGCAGTCAGTTTAAAAAGCAGAGGTACCTACAGAAGTAAATGACAAATAGATTTCTTGTCGCTAAGTTTCTGTGAATTGTTGTGTACAGTACGGCACCAAACGTCGAAATTGATTTGCCTTTGCCCACTGATGCAACGTGTACAGTGCACACATGAATGCACCGGATTCTTATTTGTGTAAGGAATCTGGAAAGGCCAGCCACAGATATATTTTTAATATATATAAGATGGTGTGAGGCTCAAATTTTTCTGTTCTGTTTTGCATAGACGTAGATGATAATGTAGAACAATAGTATTATCACCCAAAGCTTGCTACACATCAAGCATCAAAGTAAAAACCTGGTGCCTGTTCACTTGGTTATGAGTTACATTTTGAATATTTTGAATATTTGTTGGAAAGGATGCTAATTGTGGTTGCACATCTTATTTGCATGCACCATTCTTGATCTACCCCAAGAAGAATGTGACTTGTGCTCATCTAAGTTTGTGTTCAAAGCACAATTTACCAACAAATTGGCATGTTACATTGTAAATAGTTGTTCTCTATTGAGCACCGACTTTTGAGCATTTGGCATTTCACTAGAGCACCACCCTTCTAGGAGATCTCTGGTTAAGCATATGGTTGAACGAGCTTTTGACAATCATGTATTTGTGAAAATCTCTTGGATAGAAGATGAAAGTTTTGACACAATCAAGGAATTAAAACACAAACAAAAGTAAGTGTATTGTATTTGTTTCATTTCTTCCACAGCAAGATCAACAAACTCGGATACAATATGAAGTTGATGTTGTATCCTGTGATGTAGTTTGTGAAGCTTGGACTAAGTCTGGGGAGTTGGCAACAATTTTGAAGTATGCCACTTGCAATGCCTTTTTTAGTTGAAATTAGTATATAACATAACTTTGTTCATTTGTTTCTTTCTCTCAATGGCCACAATGGCACATACTCTCCTTTGTGGATGAAATAGTCGATGGGAATCACGACGAACGCATGAATTCGTGGTTGAAGGAAGAACTCTTAGGGACGATTTACTTGAAGAAAAAGCTTGGATGAATTCGTTGATGAAAGAAGAACTCAAAGAGACGATTTGCTTCAAGAAATAGCTCACTTGATGAAAGAAGAACTCAAATAGACGATTTGCTTCAAGAAATAGCTCACTTTGCTTCAAGAAATAGATCATTGATGAAAGAAGAACTCAAATAGACGATTTGCTCCAAGAAATACCTCACTTTGAAATTTTATAGACATTTTGTGGAAACCTCCCCTAGTTTCTTTGGAAAGTTGGGGAGGTTTCCCTAAAATATTTTAAAAAAAAAAACAAATCATTAATGTTAGCAACCACCGATGGATCTAACGACGAGGACCGAGATGCACCTGGGCTAGTCTTGGTCTTCGTGCAAATTTAGAGAGCCTTTTTTATTTTTTGAAACTCCCCCACCTTTCCCGAAACCTCCCCTCATTTAGTTGAAACCTCCCGTGTCATCCAAGAAAGGGGAGGTTTCCATGGAAAGGTGGGGAGAGCCATGGAAACCTCCCCCGCTTTCTAATATGGAGAAAGTTGGGGAGGTTTCCAGGAAAGTTGGGAGGTTTCCCTGAAAGGTGGGGAGGTTTCCAGGGAAAGTTGGAGAGGTTTCCGGGAAAGTTGGAGAGGTTTCCCGGGAAAATTGGGGAGGTTTCCAGGGGAAAGTTGGGGAGGTTTCCATTGGAGCCCAACCCAAATCCATGAAAAAATTAAGAACTCGGTTTTGAGCTACCGTGAATGGGGTATGTTTTTGATCTCACAAATAAGAGTTTCCAAATATTGGGTCTTTAAGGATCAATGCATTTTTTTAACGATCCAGAGCAACTTGCTACCTTTCTCTCCTAATTTTCCAACCTCAATTGGGTTTCGCATTATTATGGGAATTGACTAGCTTTGTGGCCCTTTATGTTACATGATGCCTCAGGGTTACTTCTCGTTAGTTGCACCTTTTGGCAAGACTTGCAGCCCTTATATTGTTTCGCTAAATTCAGATGCTACAGAGCAGCTTCAGGATGGAAGCAGCTTATTCCTTTTCTTTTGCCTTATTTCCTTATTATATCATAGCAGTGGCTGATGCCCAGATTTTATCACCATCTGTTCCATTATTGGATCTTAGCAATGGCTTGTGTAGTAGCCATTGCATAACTATTTTCTTAATTTTAAGACGTTGATCTTTACGTTAAATGGAAGCATGGTGCAGTCTGCACAAACTGAAGCACGTGGAATTTTACATTTGAAGCTTGACGGCTCTAAGCAACTTGCACTAGCATGTGATTGTAATATTCTAATTGGAAATAATTTCAATTGAAATTGTGCTTTTACACTAATATTGGTTGTGACTAGATGTATATCCCGATTAAGACACATCCCTCCACAAAATTTACCCATATGCAATTACCAAGTTATTTGCAAAATATTATTAGAGACTCAAATTAATGCGCATCTTGACTTATGCATAGAACACTACCAGAATTGATTTCTATGTAGGTTTTCATGTCATCAAGGTTGACACAATAACATGGATGTTTTGCTACTTATGCATCAAAGTGGGCACAACCACATCAAGTGCAATGTAAGCTATGGAAGCAGTAGCACTTTGTAGGAAATTACGATATATTAAACTAAAGCCTTTCAAATAACCCGGCAAATTTTGCCATATTTGAAGCTTTTTGCCATGTTTCAAGTTTTTTTTTTCCCACATATTTTTGTGAAAGCACAACTTGAGAAATAGCAATGCTCTTTCCAATAATATTTTCAAGTTGTATGGAACGCCAAAAGGCATTTTCTTTGATGCAGATCCAAAATTCACGGGGGAATTTTGGAAGAATCTTTTATTGCACATGAGGATATCACGCCATTTACAAATGAATGGACGGACGAAAAGGTTATACAGAGTTAGAAGACATGTTTATTAGGCTTTGGGATGGGTTCACAGGTTATACAGAGTTAGAAGACATGTTTATTAGGCTTTGGGATGGGTTCGCGACACTTTGCAACACAGACCATGTTTGTAGAAGGGAAGGGGGGTAAATGAGATGTGCAAGCACATCTTGAAGAAGGAAGAAGAAAAATACATTTTTGTTGGGCATGAAAAACTATTGGAGGAAGACGTGGAACATATTGCTATTGGATGTTAGAAAGTAGCATTTGATATGTGAGCAAAATCACCCCGAAAACAAAGATTAGGCATATAGAGTGCAAAATGCCGTGTTTCTATAGATGTTTTTCAAAGAGTGCTTGTGCGCTCCGCAAGTTTGAGTATATAACATGGTTATGAATTATTGCCAACGCGATATACATTATAGAATCCTAGAGAATCTTAAGGATTTTTCATATAATCTAAAGAAATCTAGGAGAATATACATAGAATCTTCGAAAATATATGCGAACCTTGGGATAATCTTTGAAATTCTAGGGGAAATGTGTAGGCCCTAAATAATAATAAACTTGTATCTGATCTATATATGTTCTTATGTTTCGCGCTTATCCGACCGTCCATTCGAGATCCCACGGCCACGCGGCGCTTTGGGACGATCCCATCCCCCGTGATGGCCCGGGAGTTTACATATAATATGTGTACCATGGTCCTACGGGCCCGTGATTGATTCGATCCCCGACCGGCCGGTCCGAGATCCTGGACCTCCACGGGCTTTGGGGACACATTCTACTGGCCCACGGCTTTGGGAATTATATATAATAGATCCTACCGCTTATATTGCTTTTATATGGTGAGATCTTGATCGTTGATCGAGTTTAAGATCCTAAGGCTCATATTGAATGCTCGTTCCTTAAGGAAAGGCTTTTAAAATTTTTTATGTTATTGGAAGGATTCGAACCCTGGTCCTCAACCCCCTACTCTAACCACTAGACCAAGCATTAATTATATGAAAAATTTATGTTTCAAATATACTTAAGGGTAATGTTTTAATTAAGATAAAATAGACTATAATATTCTAGGATGTTTTGAAACTTTCAAAATGTTCCAGAAAGTTCTAAAATGTTCTAGAAATTTCTAGAATGTAAGGGAATCCAGAAGAATTAAAGGGAATATAAGGAAATCTCATAAGTTGTAAGAGAATCTAGGAAATATACAAGTCTAATGGAATCTCTTAAAATCTAATTGAATCAAGGGAATCTTCATAATATCTAAGGGAATGTAAGAAAATCTTGATGAAATCTTAGAGTTTTTTTAAGATTTTGCAAAATGCAACAATAGAATATTCTAAAATGTTTCATAATAAAGGTGTACAATATAAATCTTGAAAAAAAAAATATTCTAGATGCTCAAGGCAAGCTTTTAGTCTAAAAAAAAATAGAAAATGTTTTAAAAAATGTTGCACAGATCCAAAAATAGATTATTTTAGAAGGTTTTAAATGCTCATGGATTTTAAGATTTTGCAAAGAGCTTACAATAGAATTTTCTAAAATGTTTCATAATAAAGGTGTACAATATAAATCTTGAAAAAAAAAAATATTATAGATGCTCAAGGTAAGCGCCTTAGTCTAAAAATAGAAAATGTTTTAAAAATGTTGCACAGATCCAAAATAGATCATTTTAGAAGGTTTTAAATGCTCATGGGTAAGCACCTCAATCAAAATAGAAAATTCTAAGAGAATCTAGGAGAATCTAGAGCACTATAGGGCCTTACATCGTAAGAACATGCTAAAATTGGAATAATGCGCCGTAGGACGTTTTAATTTTCTTGTATATGTATAGATATCATACTATATATATATTCTTATTCTATGGGGGTATGTATGTAACATGGGGTCATATATATAGAGATTCATCCAAAGCCGCTCAAATCACAAAAAATCTAAGGCCTAGATCTTGCCACCTCATGGGTGTGGGGGACATGCATGGGCATGCACCGCATCCCTAAACCGCCTGGATGGGGGCAAAAGTTAAATCGTAGCCATAGAATTCAAGGTCAAGGAAAGTGCAAAAGAAAGGACAACCATTAATGAGATAGCATGATATCATATCATTTATTACTAAAGAAATAGAGAATGGAGGTTGGGATTTATTCCTGCTTTTGTAGGGGTCCCGCTGACGGCCAAGTAGTGAGCCGTCACCAGAAAACCGAATGGAGGACCAACCTCCATTCCCTACAAAATAGAAATAGGGGAGGGATTTTTCGATCTTCAATAGATTTAATGTGCATTTTCCCAAACAGATTCACATCGCTTTTGCAAGATCCACAAGCTTTTACCATTTGATGTGAAGTTTTTCGGCCCTTTGAAATATCCCGGTGGAAGAAACTCACCGCAATCCGCTTCCGATACATGCATTTGGTCGAAAAACAGAGGAAAATAGAGGAAAATAGGGCGTTATCGAAAACAGGGGAAGAACATGCATGCCGAGATGCGATCTTCTTCGATACGCCGAAGCCTCGACCGCCTTCCGATGCTCCGACCGCTTCCGATGCTCTAATGCCGAAGCTTGATGCATGCTTGATCGATGCTTGCTTGCTTTCAAGTCATCCGCAAGAAGAAACGACGGGCAGTGTGGAGACTACCCTAACCCAAAACAAAGCAAAAACCCTAACCTAAAAACCCTAACCCACGCAATGGGGGCCTTAATATAGCAGCCTTCCATTCCGCGATTATTGGGCCATGCCACGGGCGCCAGAAAATGCACGCCAAATAAAAATGCCGACCCTATTTCTATTTTGTGTGGCAGAATATTTTGAAAAATAAGAAAGCAAAAGGTAAGTGCACATGGCAATTTATGTTGTATCTTTGACTTTGGGTCACAAAAAAATCATGACGTGGTAACATGGCGTAACATTCTCAACTTGGTTATCCACGCGAAAGGGAAATTTGAAAAGCGAAGCAAACTTAGCAAAGCATTCCTCGCCGCTTTTTCTTTTCCTCCCTCCTTTTGCTACTTGCCGGACGAAGCAAGCAAGGATGCTTGAAAAAATATGGCAAGCCGTTCGTCTCACCGTTAGCTCTATCACTTCCTATCAAGATATAAATTGAGTCCGCTTGCTTTTTTAGCCAGCCTACACCAATTGTGTTTGGTCCGAATAATGCGACATGCACCGTAATCTTCCTAATCTTTTTTCTTCTTTAGGAACCACTTAATCCACCTCTATAAACCCCCTTTCCAAAGAAAATCCTCGCTTTCTTCTTCTTCAGTTTTGCTTTGCCGAACCTTCCCTGCATGTGTCTTCCGCTTTTGATCCTCGATCGAGCTTCGATGTGGTCCCATTGCTTTGATTTGATCTCAGGTTTTAGTGGGTCTTCATAACCCAAATTTTCGTGATGTTACACTTATTGTATAAAAATATATCTAGGTTAATTTTTGCCATAATTCGTGATATTTAGTTAGGGCTTCCTTCCATATTCATCTTTGTTTTGCGTAAAGGGTTTCGCAAACTTCTATCTATTATATGTATGACGCGGTATGCGGAGCAAAACCGCCTGCTGATTTTGTGTTTTCACAAAGAAATGGTTTGACGATGTTGGGGTCTTCCGTGATTATTACACTAATATAATTGCTTTAAGGATAAAAATTAAAAAGTCAGCCTTGAAAATATCCGGCCTGCGAAAAGGTACTTGTCTTAAAAGGGCATTGTAATATCCGGCTCTCTATTTTCTAGGATTGAACAAATCGTGGATTGCCTCCGGTGCAGTGATGACGCTGTAATCTTGAAGTTAGCGATTTTAAAACTCGCCCGGGTTTATTAACCAAGTAATTCGAGATTTTACCGCAAGCTGCTGAATATGATGCGTGATAATTCTTCTGGCTAGTTTTCGAGCATGTGGGCCTTCAAAATTTAAAGTTTTGCTCGCTCGCTGCCGGGCTTTTCAATTTATTCGCTTTTATCGGGCCATGCAATTGATATGCAATAGTAGCTGCTTTGGACGTAATCAAGATCGAAAATGAAATCTAGGTAAATCTGCTAAGCAATCCCCTAAGCTTTTGCAAAGATGCTTTTACATCTTAAATGCATTACATGCTATAGAATAAGTTCATGAAACCATGGCAAATCAATGGTTTATTTATTGCCGATGTCCCGCGGCTTCTATGCTTACTGGCTTCCCCGCGGACTCAATGCAGTTCCAAGCTTTCAATTTCCTTTGATCTAGAACAAGGAGTGTATTGGAGCCTTGATTTCTAAAGGTAAACACAGCTTTGCCTCGCATAATATCCTTAGAAATTTTGAAAGGTAAACACAGCTTTTCCACCGCCAAATCTTCTTTTTATTTTTTAAGTTTCAATTGTCGAGAATCCCGCCGCAAATATTGCAAAATGTATTGGCATCTAATCCTTGAATACGCCTTTCTATTGTAGAAGTTTTATCCGATGCATTGCCACATCTGGGCTTTGGCCTTTGTGTTTTTCATTATGCTTTTGTAATCGCATATGCCTTGCCCGATCTATTGATTTTATGCCTTGCCCGATCTCTTGATTTTACTAAAGTTGCCCGGTTATACTTATGCTTTGTTGCATATTATGCATGATAGTTCCTTTATTCTCAATAGACTGGACTTTAATCTTCTCATGCAAAGGTTTTGATCTCGCATTAAGTCAAGGAATAATATGCCGGAAATGCAAGTGCAATATAATGCCGCATTAGTTGAACAACTTAACATGATTTTTACAAAGGCTCCAAGTTCATGAGGACTCTAACTATAAACCGGCAGACTAAGTTATCGAAACCTAACCCATTATCACCAATGCAGTGAGCCCCTCTCAGATTTTGTTTATGCAAAAGGATATGCCCCTTTTCTATTTGATTTCCAGCCTCTATCTTTTATCTTTTATTATTAACTGTAAGTGACAAAATAGAAACAACCGCAGAAGCCCCGATCCACCTTTTTCTCAAAAGGGCAATAAGGCTATCTCTAGTAGAATAAAAAGGGAAGCACCTGACCGAAACGATCAGAAAATTGAGAAAGTTCAAGGCTTGGCGAGTAGAAACCGGAAAAAAAAAAAAGATAGAGAAAGCGCTTACTTCCTATATACAAGTTTGATCCTATGTTGGAGAAACCAAAAGTATATTGTTGAATGATGAGGCCATAATTTTAAATGTTGGTCAACCATTTTTATTTGCTATTTTGATAATACTTTGGATTGGACGAGGTTGCTCTATTAATACAAAGAATCTAAGCTGAAAAACAATGTTTGGCCTATGGCGTAAACGTGCAAAAATAAAACAAAAGGAATATAGCAATTTAACAAAATACATTGTGATTGAATGATAAGAAGTTTTTTGGCTACTAACGAATCCATTCATGCCTCATGAATTGACGTTGTGCAATTGATCAGTTTAGGCTAGCATGACTTTGTTTTGGATCTATATTCTTGCTTGCACGAAGCGTAGTTACCTATACAATGGGGTAATTCAAGTCGAATATCCTAGAACATATAAAATGTTTCAATGAACATAGTGCTATTGTTTATAAGATCAAATGGATACATTCATTAAGTTCATACTTTGCAACGGATGCATTCATGAAGTTCATACTTTGCAACATGATTAAAAGTTCCAATGAGCATAGTGGAATATAAGTGATTGTTTATAAAAGTCCAACCGCTTATAGAAGCATGTGGTTTCGAAAGCCTTGGTAGAGCAATGGAGCATGGTGCCCAAGGATTTATTCTTGCAAGCTTGGTGGAATCGACACAATTGGGTTTCACCTATCAATCAAGAGTTATTGTACATGTGTTGAACCGTCCAGAAATGTCTCAAATGTTTATGTGAAATCCAAGAGAATTATCGGGCCAAAGAATTTGAAGTCTCAGAAAAGAAGGACCATAAAGTATCTATGGGAATCATAAAGTATCTATGGGAATCTCAAAAGAATCTTCACTTAATGAGGGAAATCTTCATAGAATCTTGGGTAACTGGGAATCTTTTGATAAAATCTTGAAAATCTAAGGGAATCTTCATAGAATCTAAGGGAATCTAGAAGAATCCACATAGAATCTTGGGTAATCTAGAGGAATCTTGAGATAATCTTTGGAAACCTTGAAAAATCTCAAGAGAATCTTAAGAGATCTGGGAATCTAAGGGAATCTTCATATAAAGTTTGAGAGCCTAAGGAAATCTTGGTGAAATCTTTGAGAATCTAGAAGAATCTTTTGGAGAATAGATGTCGCAGAAGGGGCTTAATTATACATTGAATCTAGAAGAATATACACCGAGAATCTAGAAGAATATACATTGAGTCTTGGAGAATCTAAAGGAATCTTTTGGTAATCTTTGAAAAGCTAGGGGAATCTTATTATAATCTTGGACAACATTTATGGAACCTAGGGAAATTTTATGGAAATTCATGTGAATCCCCGTAGAATATTGAGGAATCTGGGGGAATCTATACATAATTTTATAGAATCTAAGGTAATTTGTGTGGAGCCAAAGAGAATCTCGCAAGAATCTAGAGGGAATCTTGGAAATTTCAGTCCCAAACGTTACATTTCCTACCTAGCCTCAACTTAGAACTTGATGTTTAAATTTCTAAATCTTCGAAGACTTAAAGCTGGAAGTAGATACTATACGAGCTGCACACACTTCGATATAACAAACTACTTGTATATTATACAAGTATTTGTACTATCAGTGGGATACATTTTATTCTATTGAAACATTTTGACTTGAATTACCCCATTGTTTCTAGGTAGCTTGGCATAAGTTGATCGTCATATTAATGATGTTGAGGATATCATTGTAGATCTTGCAACCATGTTGTATGTAACCATCAAACAATAAAGTTTTATGACACTATGACCACTAAGAGTCCCTGTGAATCGTGATAAAAATCCATGACGATCAACCAGAATTAGAGCTAAGGTAATAGTGTCCATCTTGGACACATTGTGGGCAATCAATTCCATGGGCTACCATTTTCAAAAATTCCTTGAAGATTACTTCATTTTAATATTCCTTTCATTCAAGCTAGAATATACATCTAGACCACAATCATGCATGCTTAAACTAATCAATTTCATGAGGCCAATGGAAATCGTGTAGAATGTTGGGGAGTCTAATGCAATCTAAAAGAATCTTGATATAATCTTAGGGAAGTCTATGACAATCTAGAGAGCCTCGAAAAATCTTAAGGGAATCTTACCAAATCTAATAGATATGTAGTTGAAATTGTTATTTTTTCCTTATGTTTTGAATTTATTTTTATTAGGGCAATTTCTCAAGATGGCAAACTATATTTTCTAATGGTGCATTCTACATTCTTTTGGCTCGTTTTTATTTTGAAG
The DNA here is from genome assembly GCA_021234155.1 of Isoetes taiwanensis. Taxonomy (NCBI): domain Eukaryota; kingdom Viridiplantae; phylum Streptophyta; class Lycopodiopsida; order Isoetales; family Isoetaceae; genus Isoetes; species Isoetes taiwanensis. Next base: position 333,269 of record JAJEKV010000292.1, on the reverse strand, counting down.
GAACATAACTTTTGGTGAGATTTGCATTCGTACTAACACAAAGATCAATAGTATTCTATTCTATTCTATTCTAGGCATGTTGTGAACTGGTCTTAAAATCCTTGAATTTTCAAAGGAACTTTAGCATAGTGGCATTAATCTTTGAAGATTCAAATTCTCACCTTTCCCATATGAAAAGACATTGACACTCCCAGGTGCTAATGGCAAAATGCACTATTATTACACATAATACACTCAACGGGTAGTCTGGAGAGCTGAAAGCAAAGCATCCTATTATTTCCTTGGCAACTTGACACCACTACTCTCCATATGAAATGTCTTTCAAGGACCCATGCCCATGGGTGCCTAATATTGAACATTAGAATCAAAAGTGGACAAAACCCGGTCAAATGCTTCTAAATTATCTAACTTTTTAAAATGTCCCTCAGAATAGCATGACATAATTCACTACCAAATACATCTTCACATTGTAATAGTGGCATCTCTCAAGACTTTTAAATCAAATAGCAATACATAATGATGTAAAAGCTTAAAGGCTAGTTCATGAGGCATCTCTATGCAAGCTCAATTAAATAAGCTGCTTGCCCCTTTCTTTAACCCGCTTCACTCAAGTGTAAGGCATTTCTTTGCTCCCAAAAAATGCTAAATTTTGCGCTTTTAGATATTTGATCATGGCTTCGCAAACTAGAACGAATTTAAGTACAACCATATGTACCCTCGAAGAAATTTCAAAGAGAATGAGTGAAAATAACTATTGTCCGTGAAACTAGAGACACGAACAATAATGTTGATTAATGATGTCCCCGCTCTTCTTCTCATGCTTCCCCTCAATACTAGAAATGTTTAAATCAATGATGAGGTGAAGCTCATATTATAATTATGGTTTATCTAATATTGACCTTCACCGCAAGAGAAGTCACAAAACAAATACGATGTTGGATAGCATGAAAACATATGACAAACCCACATAAGAGTGTCCCCTCGGCCATAAATAATAAGGATAAAATAGAAGTTAGCACCATTAGCAGCTCATCATATCAATCATAAAATTGTGGACGCTCCAAAGATAATATACGCCCCAATATGTATATTATACTAACATTTGCCACCCGCATACGTCACCATGACATGTACTCGCCAGACGATAAGGTTGCAATTTAGGGGGCAAGAGTTGCAACCTAGGGGCAACATCGAACGTTGTGCATGTTAAATAAACATACACAATAAATAACCCCATGGACCCCATTGCCAATTGGCTAAATCCCATTTGGCCAATATCTAACCTAACCCTAAGGGTTCTATATAAGGGCTAAAACCCTAGACCCTAGCTCTTTTTCGCTTTGACCATTTAGGGTTTTTCTAGAGTTCCTTCCCATTTTCGCATTTAGGGTTCTTTTGGGCCATTTCGGCCAAGGTAGGACCCCCACCGCATTGTTAGGCTCTCGAGTTTGATTTGCACAAATAGTTATTGAGTAGCGCCCATCGCTCACAAGATCGAGTATGGACGCCTTCCAAGGATCGTGAGCGAAGTCGAGGAGCGTATTCTAGTCATTCTCGTTGTGCAAAAACCGCCTTTGGGCATGGCAATATGCTTGGCTTAGCATGTTAGATCATCTCTAGAGGCCTTATAGATCCCGAGATCCGGCTCTAACAAAGGAACCTAACTCGTTATGTAGTTAGTTAGTTTAGATGTTATTTTCTATTTCCCCGCTCGATGATGATGGATGTATTTCACTGCGGATCTCCATGTATTGGGAAAGGGGGTAGAGACCCAAAGTCGCGTAGTAGATGTTCCTAGCATAGCACCTTAGTTCCCCGCTACATGCCCGGGTAATGTGAGCCCACCGGGTCAGGTGAAGGGGCTAGGCCTCTGGTTGATAAGGAGGAACTTGTCTCATCACCTGACCGACCCTCCGTAGTAAGGCCTATCTGGGGTCTCTCAGCTAGGCTTAATGGCTTGTCACCGTGGTGGGCAAGGCATGAGCTCGACACTGTGGGTGGTGGATATGACCTTCCAAAGAGTTCAAGTCAATACGGGCAAAGGGCCCTCTAGCCACCGTGATGAGCATGGATGCCTCTCCGAGGAGAGGCAACTCTCTTCCCGCCTCATCTGGCCGGGAGATGCAACTAACCGAGTAGTAGCCCCCTCTGCTATTCACCCGGCAGGCTACTTGGTTGTCCCAACACTTTTCGGCCTACTCGCAAAGTGTGCATGGGAGGGGCGGATGGAGTGGACTACCCTAAGCCATGTTCTATGCCCGCCAAATCCATTGCCATGAATTCTCGCCCCCGCAATGAACTCGGAGACCTCGGGCCGGCCATTCCCTTGAGTCCGAGCCTGGTAGGAACTCCCCTTGTTATTGTTGCTATGAAGGTATTGTTATCTCTCAGGATGTTGCTATCTCTATGGTGATTGTATATTGTTAGCCGTGCTCACGCTTTGTTTATTCATGCTTCCGCAGATAGGGTCGAATCTGATGGAAGACGGGTGAATGACACATCCACTCTTCCCTTTGGTCGCTCGGCCCCATGGGAGTAGAGAGTCGGATGGCCCCGGCCGCAACGGGCCAGGGGAATGCTCCTCCTTCAATGATCGCGCATCGTATAAGGAGTAGGACGCTTCCAGCTGGTATCGAGCATAATCTTGGCACCCAAGATCGAAAGACCGCCATTTTTCCCTTTTAGGACTAACAAGAGATTCGAGCCTTGGGGTATAGCCACCCAAGCAAGAACTTCGGAAAATTGGGAAAAATTCTTCCAATTTTGGGTTAGAACATAGCTCCATGCTAGATTGCTAGTGAAGTGTAGCATCACCCAACCTAAATTGTCAGGGCAGTACACCCCACAGAGTGCGCCCAGCCCATTCTGGGCTTGGTAATCCAAACCTAACCAAAGATCGTGGTGAGTGGTTGACCTCCGACCTAATTAGATGTACAAATTAATTAAACTAATAGTAGACTTTGGTTTATCCCCAGTTCTAGCTAGGTTTGTATTTTATGGCACTAAGAAAATCCCTTTGAATTATAAAATAGCCTCAGAACAATTGACCCTCCGAAGTGCGCCTGCACTCATTCGATTGGTAATCCAATCCGCCCAGCGATCGGTGGTAGTGGTGGACGCTTTAGGGTATAGTACAACCCAAATAAACGCCTCATATATTCGCTAATGTCCCAGCTTTTCCCCATATGAATTGCGTGTCCCAACCCTAAATCCCACCTCCCTATAAATAGAATTTTAGGGTTTCTATTGTATCCCCACCATTCCTGAGAACAGCTCGCCCAAGAGGACGATCTTCAGCCCGAGTTCAAACTCGTCAAACAAAAGCATGGCACTAACTTAAACAAACCGCGACGCAAGGTTATGGCCACCCGGCTATGTGAGCTTGTGAGCCCCTCCGGCAAGGCCCAAACAAGACAAGCGCAGACGGGGAAGAGGAGGCACTCAGAGAACCACCTAACCCTAACAATCAAGAGCATGTGAATGCGGAGCAGCTTGACTCGAGATGGACGCGGGCGGAAGAATTGAGAAGGGAGCCGGAGAGGGAGATTTTCGGGATGACGAGGAACCACCCGTAACCAAAGAAGGCTAAGAGGAAAAGAGAGGAAGGCCAGCCAAGAAATCAAAGGCTGAAGGCCAGAAAGAAAAAGAGGAGCTTGACCTGAAAAGGAGGGAGGAGAAGAAATTGTAAGAGGGAAGAAAGGAGTAAGCGCAGAGAGGAGCTGGAGAGGGTGAGAGCAGAGAAAGGCAAGGACCCGGGAGGAGCCGAAGAAACCAAAGAAGAGGAAGACGCCGGGCCATAGGAGTGACCATACATGGGAGCCGATCCCGAGAGAAGCCACCATCTTCGTCCGACCAATCACGTGAGGGAGCTGGAGAACACGACCGGGCGAAGGTTCGACCTTTCAAACCTGGCCACGAGGTCGAAGACCTTTGTGGGCCAATGCACCGCCATACCCTCTAGGTGGTCGCCGCCAAAGCACCCCAAATGATAGCACCAAGAAACCGAGGCCGCAAAAGGAGTCATATGTGTTGAAACAGACTTGAAGTACCGGAAGAGTTGGAGGGAGTACACTTCGCATACGAAAAATGTAACAAAGAATACTCCAAGTATTATGAAGAACACGGGTGAGGATCATCGAGGGAGGTCGGCCGACGGCGAAAAAACACGCTTGAAGCCACCAATCGAACCGCCAACCCCTCTCAAGAAGCCGGCGAAGAGGCGGGCGACTCAAAATTCGCGAGGGTGGCCCAAGAAATTAAGCACTTCCAGCAGAGCTATGGCTTCCCATCCCTGCAGAGCCCCCTTTAACGCCTTTACTTTAGGAGATTTTGCAGAGTTCGACCTCGACTAAACGAAGTCACTTTAATTCCATGTCGCTTGCATTATTGTGAGGCGCCTAACAAAGACATCGTGATGAGACTTTGAAGACTCGCTATGCGTGTGCTCAAGATGCCAAAAGAGTAACTTGTATGCCCAAAGATATCGCTAGCTCAGTTTTATTAAGAAGGAACCCTTTTGAACTGTTGTAAATAACCTTTTCTCTAGTATAAGTTTGTAGTTTGATAAATTAATCGAAAAGTATAAGTAGGATGCATTACCGAATTCTCGATTTTAGAAAATAGTAAATTTGGAACAAAACCAAGCATTTGGTCCCACCCCCACAAAGTGCCCCAACCAGTTCTGGGCTTTGGTAAACCCACTCGCCTCGGGACCGTGGTGAGTGGTCGAAAGCTGGTTTGTCACCAAATCTATCCGAATGCGAAGTAGGTATGCCATCTCGACTCAACTCACTCTAATTAGTAGGAATTGACCCCTAGTTTGTCAAAACCGGGCCAACTATTAGCCAAATGGAGCTCCACCCTTTCAGAGTGCTTTTAGGATCCATTTGGTTTGAATCCAACCTACTCCCCAAGACTGGTGGGTGGTGGAGTCCCAATCTAGCCCAAAACTTACCCAAATGAGGCTAGTAGAGGCTCAATCCCCACTATCTCAAGGGAGATATCCGTGATTATACCCTTAGTCCTCCAAATTAGCATCATTATTGACCTTAGATAGGAGCCCACCTCACAGAGTGCCCGAACCCATTCGGTTTCCAAACCGATCCGACCTTTGACTAGTGAGTAGTCACTCAAATTGACCCAAATTGCCCTTGGATCTAACCAAAATTATTGTCTAGAGACCCTTAGAATTATTCACAAGCTCGCTTAACCTATGAATTATACCTCTAGACCCTAGAGATTCAGAGAATTGCAAACCTAAAATTTTCTCAAAAATTAGGGTTTTGTCTATAAATGGAACCCCAAGTGTCATTTGCGCCTTACACCCTCGCCTCCGCCTCCAAGCCGATTTCTCGTGTCCTTAGGGCGCTTCCCCATCTGCCTCGTCCCCGCCTCGCTGATCATGGCCACTTCGCGATTCAAGCGATGGTACAAAAACACAACCATGTGGTCAAGTCGACATCGAATCTGCCTTCGTTGTCTTCCCGGAGGGAACTCGACATTGAAGCTACCATCAACGCCACCCATTCTACCGTGAGCATCATGTCTGAAGTTCCACGCTAAGATAGGACCATCTTTGGTAGAACTCCCACCTTTGTGTATAGGATATTTGGCACCCAACACGCCCCTCAAGTCAGCCCCGAAGATATCCCAAATGTAGATAAGTACTTAGAGAATAAAGCAGTCCGCCTTCCCAATTACATGTCCATATCCGGCTAATAGGAGGAGATACTTCTCCTATACAAAGAATGAGCCATCTTTCTATCTCTTCGGTCAAACCCGTGATAGGGGAACCCTCGGCCAAATTTTTAGAAGTTGAACCCATAGCCATGGCGCTGAAGCAGAGGAGGAACGGATGCGCCGAAAGTACGAAAGCAAGAAGAGGAAGATGAAGAGGAAGAGGATGAATACGAAATGGACCCTAAGACCCGGATCTGAGCAAGAGAGGCAAAGAAGGAAAGCAAACAGATCCAAAGCTTCGAGGAAGGACTAAGAGCAACCGTAAGAGCCCCACCACTTGGGCAGGAATTACAAGCTTGACGCCGCAGATTCATAGCAGTGTGAGGCATATCTAACCCTCCATGACATTAAGAATCTTCCGCAGATGTCGCCGACAGAGGCCTTAGGGTGGATGAGATTTTGCATCTCCCACGCATAAGATAGTGCACCGACGAATTTCATCGATCGAGAGGCCTCGCGACTTCCCTATCAAGATAAGAGAAGCCAACACCTTCACCTACGACATCATCGATATAGAAGCTTATGCAGTATCGTGTATGATGGCCGGGGGAATTGCCCCTGAGGAGGAGTTCATGGCGCTCAGAACAAATGGGCATCAAGGGCAAGTCCACATCAAGACTCTTACCGAAGCTCACCGACACTAATCCCGGCAAAGATGGAGGCAAAGATCAATCTAAGGAGGCCGGCACCGTGACTTCAGAGCTAGAGGAAGTACAAGGGACGACTTCGCTGAAGGCATTGTGGCAACTTCCTCCTCCTCACAAGAAGCAGGCATGATAAAGCACTAAGGTACTACCCGCCATTGCCGCTAGATCTTAAGAATAGCTGTTATTCACCGCCAATTTAGCCCAATACGCAGGCTTAAGAAGGGGGTCTTTATGCTTATCGCCTTCTTCGTGGTTTGACACCATGCTCGATTAGCACCAAACATCGATCATGTTGTCCCTCATCAAGAGAGCGATTGCATTAACCATCTTCGACTTTGCAATCCCTTACAGCGACAAAAAGATTGGCAAAGGATACCGCATATACTCGCATTTAAGAATTGAAGACATGGAGGCCGCTACCCAAGGGGAACCACAACAAATATCCTCAGAACTTAAGAGGGTCGATAGGTACTGCCAAGTGAAGAAATTTTTGAGGACCACCGACTACCTCAAGAAATTTCAAGAATAAAAGTTTATTATTTTGCATGTAAAAGTGATAGTATATATATATGAATATAATATATGTCTCTTTTTGTGTACAATTGTTCCCTCAAATTGCATAAACAACTAAAGCAACGTAACAAATAAAACAAAGACTAATGATCAATGTACTCTAATGTGCATGCAAAATAGAGTACCTAGAAACCTTGATGAACACAAAAATGAGAATAAGAACATACCCCACAAAGGCGCTCCTACCGAGGAATCCGCTCCGTAATTCGGAAGCAAGAACACCGAGGAAGAGCTATCGCGATCAGATCCGACATCCACGATATAAGGGCACCGGCTAGCGGGGGCAAGCAAAGAATAGGACAGACCGCACGTGCCCCTTGCCGAAACACCACCGGGCCGAACAAAGGCAAAGAAAGGAAGAGAAGGTAAGGAGAAGATCTCCTAGTTCTGGGATCTCAAGCCCAAATTGATACGCACTTGATCGTAAGAGCAGAAGAAGAGAGACGGATCACGGGCAGATCCAAACCGTGATTGGGGTAGATCACGACCGACACCGTAAGAAAGTTGACTCGCCTTAGTAATGTGTGGAAAGCCGTAAAGTTGGAGCAGCTTCCGTGAGAAAACGATCCGAATGGAAGCGAGGCGTATCGGACGAGATGAGTGAGTATGGCAACGCCTTATGGCATGAAAGATAAAGACAAAGGCGTGGTAGCAACAAAGAAACCCTCAAGGAGCAGCATTAATTTGGTGGAAGGGGTATGCCAAAGCACATGGGCCGAAAGCAAATATGCAAATTCGTGAAGTTCGCCAAGGCATGCTCAAAACATCATTATGTGCCAAGAGAACATAAGTGCAACATGATGCAACAGCTTTATAGGTCGCAACAAGGCAACAAATCACCCGTAAATACACCTGAGGAATTCATGAGACTAAGGCTTTATGTGCCAAAGTTGAGTGAAAAGCATGCGTGGAAGGCTATATTGAAGGGTCAACGACGAGATCCGCAAGCTTGTAAGGGCAATAAACCCAAGTCCGGTGGTCGAGGCGTAAGCAAAGGCCATAAGTTTGCAAGGAACAGGGATCAAGAAGAGCATGCACCAAGGGGCAAAAATATTTCCGTGATAAAGGAAGAGCAATGAGGAGGCTATAGCCCAAGGGGACAAAGCCCAAGAGGCTAGCAAGACGCTAGCATAAACCCAAATTATGGGAAGCAAGGCAACACAAGTGGTGGCAAGGTGAAAAGAAACAGTAAGCTTCAAAAGAGCAAGGAGGCGGATCTAACTACTCCAAAACAAGAGGCAGTAATCCATCCCCAAGGAGAAGAAGCAGGAGGTATAGAAAAGCGGCTATGTTTCGAGATGCTTCCAGCCGTGGCATAGGACCAACAACCGCCCCCCAGATAATGAATGCGGCATTGGCGAACCGGATGGGAGACACCATCGACCCGACGACGGCGGGCACGAGATTACATCCATAGTGAGTGTCACATTTTTGCGGCTATTGATACAGAAATGTCAAGTCGCGATAAAGTGATCTCAACGAACGGAAAGCCAAAGAGAAATCCTTTATAGTATTGATAGACTCGTGGAGCAAATATAATTTCGCATCCCCTAGGATGGTAAGCATGTTGAAGTTAAAGCCGCTTAAAAGTCCAAGCCCGTGCCGCCGTGTTAGCCAATGGAGCAGTTAGGCATATATCGGGAAGAGAATAAACTTCAATGTAGATTTGCCGTGCAATGTTGCATTGGGAGCGAAGTCATGAATATAGGCAAGTATGATCTGATTATCTGAATGGAATATCTTGACCAGCAGGAGCAATCATCGATTGGGAAACGAGGGTGACCTTAACAACCCCAGAGGGCAAGGTCATCGAGATCTCGTAAAGAAGTAACCCCAATCATGCAATGCATGAGTAGTAAGAAATTGCTTAAGTGCATAAGAAAGCAAAGGTGGCCTATCTCCTTAAGCTCGAGCCAAGATCGAGCCGGAGAAAAATAAAGAGATCAAAGAACCTAGCAAGCTCCCCGTGCCAATAGCAAAGTTGATCGAGGAATTTCATGACTTGTTTCCCGATGAGATTAAGCTTCTATATAGAGGAGTCGAAAGTGTGAAATAGCACTTGAACTGACCGGGACGGCCTACAAGCAAGGCACCTTATAGGATGTCAACCGAGGAGTTGATCGGAGTTAAAGAAGCAATTGCAAGAATTGCTAGACCTAGGGTTCATAAGACCTAGTGTCTCCCCGCTCGAGCCCCTATTCTCTTTGTGAAGAAAAAGGATGGGGAGCCTTAGGATGTGCATTGATTACCGACGCTAAATAAGCACACCATCAAAAATAAGTATGCCTTGCCTAGGTCGATGACTTAATGGATCACCGCGGGGAGCTAAGATCTTCTCCAAAATAGATCTCGTGATCGGGTATCACCGATTAGGATCAAAGAAGAAGACATCCATAAGACAAATAAGCCAGACAAGATATGGGCACTATGAGTTCACAGTTATGCCCTTTGATTGTCGAATGCGCCAGCCACATTCATGAGGTTAATGAACGACGTTTTCCGCGAATTTTTAGATTCCTTCATTATAGTCTTCTTCGACGATATCTTGGTGTACAGCAAGTCTGTGGAGGAACATGCCCAACATTTGAGGAAGGTGCTTGAAAAGTTAAGAAAGCATCAACTCTTTTTATGGTTATCAAAGTGCCACTTCGCGAACGGAAAGAGTGGAGTACTTGGGGCACGTGATCACAGCAGGCTGGCATTTCCACGACCGCAGAAAGATCGAAGCCGTGATCGGGCTGGCCGGCACCAAAGAACACGATGAAGTCGAGCTTCCTAGGCCTAGCGGTGCTATTATAGAAGATTTGTGAAGAATTTTTGCCAAGGTAGCAAATACCATTAACGGATCTCACAAAAAGGTGGGAAGATAAAAGATTGGGCAACTCATTGGCGTAACAAGGCCCAAAAAGCATTTGAGATACTAAAGGAAGCTTTGACAATCGGGCGCCAAATTGGTCTTGCGTGATCCGACCAAAGATAAGCTTGTAGCAAAGATGCTAGCAGGATAGCGACAAAAAGTCGCCCTCATGCAGGAGGAAAGAGTAGTGGCCTATGATTCCAAGAAGTTGAACGACGCCGGCAGCTACCCAACGCCGCATCAAGAGCTCCCGGCCATAGTGAGGGCTTTAAGAATTTGAGGCATTATCTATTGGGAAGAAAATTCCAGCTAGACACACAGATCACCAAAGCCTTCAATACATATTCACGCAGCCGCCCTCAATTTGAGGCAAAGGAGATGGATGGAATTCTTGGAAGAGTATGACTTTGAGATAAGTTATAAACCGTGGAAGCTCAACGAAGGCGATGCCCTTTCCGTGAAGCCATTGACAACAAGAATTCATTGTAACGCCATATCAACACCTCGTAGTTTAGTTTAAGCAGAAGATTGAGGAAACATTGCCGACGGACCTCGACTTCAAAGAAGTGTGGGCAAGCCTTTGCAAGGAGGCCAGAACCCACAAGGAAAGGGAAATGTTCAGCACTATAAGAAAGAGGGAAACTTGCTATACCATAAGAACAAATTGTGTGTACCAAAATCTTCTCAAGTTAGAAAGCTTATCTTGAATGATACACACAATAGTCCCATAGCAAGGGGCATGCAGTGGTTCATGAAGACATACTTCAAGATTAGAAGCGCTATTATTGGCCCGCATGAAGAAGGAAATAGCAAGGTATATTAGAGAGTGCCGATATGCCAGTGAACAAAGGCGAATAAACCTCGATTCCAGTGCCTTGGAACCATTGCCCGCGTTAAACGCTAAGTGGGAGGTAATAAGTATGGATTTTATTACAGACTCCCAAGAACAAAGCAAGGGGCAAAGATGCATTGATGGTGGTAGTAGATAAGTTGTCAAAGATGGCCCACTTTGTGCCGCGTGACAACAGATACCTGCATTAGACACGCCAACCTATTTGTTAAGGAGATTTTAGGCTCCATGGCATGCCGAGGGAGATAATCTCTCGATAGAGACTCCAAGTTTATGAGTGCCTTTTGGCAGGACCTATTCACCACCATCCGCATTGAAAGCTTTCATGAGCACGATATCATCCCCAAAACGTATGGTCGACGGAGAGGACAAACAGATCATCGAAGATATGTTAAGAAGCTATGTATGGAACAAGCAATCCAAGTGGGATGATTTCATCCACCTAGTAGAGTTTGCATACACAGCACCAAGGTGAGTCATCGCAGATGAGTCCTTTCATGATTAACTACGGTATCGGCTGTCTTACCCCGGGATACGTGGCACAACCCCCGTCTGTCCAAGGTGGAAGTCTCCCAGTAGATGCTTTAAAATGCAAGACCCGTGGAGGAAGTGAGAGGATATCTCCTTGCAAAGAAGAAGGTGCGTAAAAGCATCGCCGACAAGCATAGGACAAGAAGAGAATTTGAAGTGGGAGACAAAGTGTGGTTGAAGATCAAGGTCAAGCAGCCAAGCTCCGATCGGCAATTGCAAGAAGCTTGCTCCAAGATGGGCTGGACCTTTCAGATAGAGAAAAGAGTAGGTACCCAATCCTACAAGTTAGACCTACCAAAGACATCTTAAAATCCATAAAGTTTTCCACGTGAAGTCCGCTAAAGAAGCACACCCCTAACCCCGAGGAAGTATTGAGACAAATGAGTTTTTAGAAATGACTTACGAGCATATTGAAATCGTTCCTAAGTCCTTCTTGATAGATCTTATAAGAAGACAAGAAGGTCAAAATTTCCAATACCTTGTAAAGTGGAAGCACTTACCTGGAAGACGCCACGCGGGTACCGAAATCGATCTTAAGAAGCGCACTCGAGTTTATGGAGCAATGCAAGGGTCGGCTCGTCATCAAGTAGTCGACATCAAAGAACCAAGAAATCGGCCGTGCATGTCGAATTGGGGTTAGATTAAAGCATGTGTAGCTATAGGGTAATCTACGCGATGCACGCCTTATGCTAGGCATGGGTTGCATGCGTTGTTACCGATGATGAGACCACTCACGGGTGCTCTAGGGCGTGGTGTAATGTCAATGTAGGCATGACCGCTCCGCTTGGGTTGAGTGGAATGTAGATTAGAAGTCTACTGCTCCATCGAAGTAGACGCGACCCCGAGAGAAAAGAGGTCATTCAAGCATGCATTGATAGGAAAAGCACCTCTAGTCAATGCCTACGGGAGGGCCCTTCACGCCCACATACGGAAGGACCCAAGTCCCACGGGCGGGCAACCACAGTGTAGGCATGAGCGCATATAGGCATGATAGGGCTCGCCTCCCCGCCATGATGGGAGAAACATAATCTTCCTATGCCGAGACATGCTTTGCATCCATATAATTGTATTAATGGGTGGTTCTCTTTACAACCAACCCTTATAATAATTGTGGTGTACTAACGTGGCGCACATCCCGCAGGCAATTAGAAGGACTAAGCGGCGTGGAGGGTAGCGCTTCTGAGGACTCACAACACATAATTTTGGCCATAATGTGTTGTGAGGAGGCTTATATGGAGTTCTAGCTTAAAACTTCTAAACTATAATTGATGTTAATTTTGTCAATAATAGATTATGAAGTAGAGGACTAAAGAGCCTCACCATAGTACAATTACAAAAGAACTATAAATATTACCCGAGGTGATTAATATAACATGGATATAAAAGTTGTTGTAATTACAGATATGCACGTACCTAAGGTGGAGACGCGCATTGATGCCGAGGACAAAGATCAAGTCAAGGTGAGAGAATGTGGCGCCCAAAGATAATATACGCCCCCAATACGATATTATAATCGCCATCGCCACCCGCATATGTCACGGATGACATGTACCGCTGAGACGATAAGGTTGCACCTAGGGGGGCAAGAGTTGCACCTAGGGGCAACATCGAATGTTGTGCATGTTAAATAAACATACACAATAAATAACCCCATGGACCCCATTGCCAATTGGCTAAATCCCATTTGGCCAATATCTAACCTAACCCTAAGGGTTCTATATAAGGGCTAAAACCCTAGACCCTAGCTCTCTTTTCGCTTTGACCATTTAGGGTTTTTCTAGAGTTCCTTCCCATTTTCGTGATTTAGGGTTCTCTTGGGCCATTTCGCCAAGGTAGGACCCCAATTCGCATTGTTAGGCTCTCGAAAGCCGGATTTGCACAAATGATTATTGAGTAGCAGCCATCGCTCACAAGATCGAGTATGGACGCCTTCCAAGGATCGTGAGCGAAGTCGAGGAGCGTGTATCTAGTCATTCCTGCAGTAAAACCGCCTTTTGGGCATGGCAATATGCCAGCTTTAGCATGTTAGATCATCTCTAGAGGCCTTATAGATCCCGAGATCCTAAGCTCTAACAAAGGAACCTAACTCGCTATGTAGTTAGTTAGTTTAGATGTTATTTTCTATTTCAGTTCGATGATGATGGATGTATTTCACTCGCGGATCTCCATGTATTGGGAAAGGGGGTAGAGACCCAAAGCCGTGTAGTAGATGTTTCTAGCATAGCACCTTAGTTCCCCGTTACATGCGGCCTGCAATGGAGCCCACCTCGGCCAGGGGTGAAGGGGCTAGGCCGGTTGATAAGGAGGAACTTGTCTCATCACTGACCCACCCTCTCCGGGTAGTAAGGCCTATCGGGGTCTCTGCAGGCTAGGCTTAATGGCTTGTCACCGCGTGTGGGCAAGGCATGAGCTCGACACTCGTGGGTGGTGGATATGACCTTCCGGTGAGTTCAAGTCGACACGGGCAAAGGCCCCCTCTAGCCAGGATGAGCATGGATGCCTCCGAGGAGAGGCAACTCTCTTCCCCGCCTCATCTGGGCTGGGGAGATGCAACCCGAGAGTAGTAGCCCCTCCGCTATTCACCCTAAGCAGTTACTTGGTCAAGTCCCAACACTTTTTTCAGCCTACTCGCAAAGTGTGCACTGGAGGGGCGGATGGAGTGGACTACCCTAAGCCATGTTCTATGCCAGCCAAATCCATTGCCATGAATTCTGCCCGCGAATGAACTCGAGACCGCCAGCCGGCCATTCCCCCTTGAGTCCGAGCCCCGGTAGGAACTCCCTTGTTATTGTTGCTATGAAGGTATTGTTATCTCCGTGATGTTGCTATCTCTATGGTGATTGTATATTGTTAGTCGTGCTCACGCTTGTTTATTCATGCTTCCGCGGATAGGTCAATCGATGGAAGACGGGGTGAATGACACATCCACTCTTCCCTTTGCCGGGCTCCGCGCCCCATGGGAGTAGAGTCGTGGATGGCCCCCGCCGCAAATGCTGGGGAATGCTCCTCCTCGAATACGATGCGGGCATCGTGATAAGGAGTAGGGGACGCCACAAAAATAACATCAAATTCATCTCCCTAAAGCATTCTTGCAGAAATATCTACATTGGAATCCCTTTAAACAGAAATAGCTAGTGATAAATGGTTACCCGTATGCCAACTCCAATGAGCTCTTTGTGTCTACAACAAAACTACCAATTAGATTCGTAATGGGCCCGCATGACCCCGGATCCCCGAAAGCATGTAACATATTTTCTCCATCTCCATCTCGCTTTGCCAAAGCCGGTTCTTTAAACTGCCTCATAGTTGTACACAAATCATCATAGTCTAGGAAGCTATGTAACACACCACCGCCAAGTAAAATAGTCAAACTACATTGATATAATCCATAGATCCAACTTCGATGAAGCTGCCAAGTTTTGAGTATATGCAAATTTATAAACATTCCCTGCAGGCAAAATGAAGAATAAGACGAAAAAGCACATGGTACAATACTTATGTGGAGTGGAAATAGAAATGCGAAGCATCAAGTATCCAAACAAAAAAATATGAACAAAAACATGCATATCCACCGCCAAACTCCATCTTGTTTGAAGCAAACCAACTAATAGATTACGATTTTCAGATGCCACCTATTTTATGTGGTCAATCAGTATCGTGGAAATGAAGCCGCAATATCCTCGAAGAAGATCATTTGTACCGATTCTCGCAGAATAAAGATTTCCTCTCGAGCTTCAGCTATAACGGTAAGAAACCCGCTTAAAGAGGCCGGAATCACCATTAAAGGGCTAATGACCACCTCTTCAATTTCGTTTTTCAAAGACATGAAAATCGAAAAGCATCTTTTCGGCTATAGGGCGAAGCGCCAGCACTTGCCCCGGATCCGGGAACATGCAAATCCGTAACATTTTTATTCTCGTATTTTCCGATTAGCCAACGCTGGAATACTCGTTTGGTGCCAAGGCCTTTGGCCGATCGACCAAATATCCGTATTTAGGGGCAACCACTATGGAAAGGGCGCCTATCCTGTGGGTTTCTACACGAAATTACAAAACCTTAGCCTCTTGCAAGAAACAAAAATCGAACTTGCCATCTCTCACGATGCCAATCACCACTCTTCCATTTAATATGGCGTCCATAAGCCAGTCCGAAACAAATAATTTTACAAGAAGTGGAACCTTTTAAATATTCATCTCCTAATTGAAACCGAAACTCACCCAAGAGCCACACATGGGCCATGTCTATATGCTGGTTGGATGGGCCATGTCTATATGCCGGTTGGATTGTAGGCATCTCAAGCAGACGAAACCAAAGATCAACATGCCCCACAAGACGCGTGCATTTGACGACTTGTTTACATCTCCACAAACCGCTTTTTGTTTTCGTATCCTCATCCGAGATGTCCGCATGTGATGTCACAGGCCATAGTAACAATGAAGAGCTTCACCAAAGCATGCATCACCGATTTGAAATAGCACAATAATATAAGCAAAGGTCCTCCGCTTCTTCCACATGTAAGCCCGAATCGCTAGACTCATCTCTCTCGGGGTAAGACCTAGATTTATGTTGATCAATATTCAAGCAAAGAGTCCATAAAATTTCACATATTAAAAGCTCAAATAATCTGCCCACCTGCTGATTGCATAAGATCTCTATCACGTGTTTAGCTTATCACAAAGTTTAGGCGCTCTTTGCCAAGACCATAAACTTGATCAATAGATAGCAAGAGCACTTCCCGCCTTTGTCATCTAACTGCAGTAAAGTTTGTCGCTTGTTCACCGCCACTTTCCTCTCGCAGTTTCTCCACAACCAACTTTTCGAACATAGTTAACAACCCATGCACAAAAGCAATACATTAATTGATTTTCCATAAGAATGCACAACCCGAGCTCATCTAAACAATCTGCACTTTGTATTCTCAAAAATGTGGCGACTAAGCTTGCCAAGCGTAAGAACCTCGCAATGAATTTCCCTCAAAGGACCCGCATAAGAAAGGAAACGCCAATTATGCACATCATCATCGAACCTCGCAAACAACAGTCAAATCTTTTCAAGATGCTAGTTTAAAGATTATTTCATGTAAGTCAAACAATAGCGCTTTGCACCTTAGAAGGCAAAGCCATCATGGAGTACAACAGACCATCTCAAAATGCAAACGCATTGGTCTATGCATATTCTTATAAAACCAAAAATAAAGAATTAATGACTCTTACCGCCAGAAAGAGTTTCAAAAGTCAATGAAATGCCAAGAATGTCATGGAGAAGCACTAATGCCTTGAGGAGATTGCACTCCAACCGCACAAATGTATCATAATAATGTCATAATTAACTATTTTTTCTTGAAAATAGCAGCAATACATGCACAAACCATGTGCATAGCATAGAATCTCTTACCACAATGTGTTTGACATAATTGCCATCTCGCAGTGTTCGCTTCGCAACTTAATCCATGAAGATATTGTTACGCAATAACTCCAACCAAAGGTAACGATCGTAGCCAAATTGTGTGAGCCCCATTTTGAACAAAAACTAGTTGTGAGAAGCATGAAGGGTTGGCTGGAATAAAGAACACCCATTGACCAGAGAGCTTAATATTGCAAGAGCTAAACCTTCCAGGGCCATGAAGGTGGAGTATGTAGCATGAAAAGGTCTTCCGCTTTACAATCCAATTTCGGATCAAAATCTAGATATCCCATCCATAAAGTTTTGTTATTTTTTGAACACAATATAAGCTTCACATCTATAAAAAGCACAAAACTTGTCACCGCAATTTGTGTTCACCCAAAACTTAATAAGTGAAATACCAAATTTGAGAAATCTTGCTCCACATGGCAATACATGCGTTCTACCAAGCTTTGGCCATGGAAGACGGATTTAATCGATGCGTAAGCAAATCTTTGTAAGAGGCGCCATTGTTTCTCACACTTTGTTGATCCATGGATGACCCTAGCCACCCACAAAGCATGGACATGAATACAGAATGCCGATTTGCTTGCTGGATTTACCTGCTATATATCCTCAAAACAGAAACAAACGCAAGACATAAGCATATATCGCCTAAGCTTGACATCACGTCCCGTCAAAATTAGATCAATATGGCTTGTTGAATCCTCTAATTTGGTCCAAGCTTGAACCACACCCGCAACTGATATGGCCGGCAAAATGCACATGCAACTAATAGGTCGATTCGGATGTCTACTTATTAAGCACCGATTCCCATGATAATATCATATAACAATATACATCCAAAGAGGATTGAGTCCTCAAAACTTCCATGGAGTTTTAATCCACACATCTAATCTAAGATGAGATCAAATGTCCACAAAACACATTTTCTATCTTGTTAAACGTGCAAGTACTTATAAACAACAAGACGCTTCTACAGAGTAGAGATTTTAATGAACTTGAGCTCAAGGAGGAACCATGACGATACCTCTAGTGCTTTGAAGATAATCAACTAGGTCATTTTCAAAATCGAACTCTCCATAATGCTCCGAGATCCGCCTTCAATGGAAAGTCTTGCATCTCTTTAGGGGTTCCAACACAAACAGCACAACATGTATGTCGTACCACCATTCTCAAGACGCGCTATTGAAGCGCCTCGAGCTCTCACGCCCCGACATTCATTTGCCTCAGAAAGATGTCCAAAAATAATATCAATCCAATAATTCTCGAAAGGAAGAACCGGGTAGAACTAATGCTACTCCTCCCTAATTAAGAGTACCTTATCAATGGCCCTCGCAGTTACAAATGTAATTAGAATATTCCATACATAACCACAAATTCAACTAGAAAAAATATGAAGGGCAACCTCTGGCAGCTGGGATAATATGAGTGCACGAACTTTCAACAGACAAATGTTAGCTGCTTGAATAATAGCCTCAACTTGTGATATTGCCTCAAGGTCGCATCACCGCTCCAAAGTGCTCATCTGTGTGGTGGTGGAACTAATATCTCATGAATTCAAACTTAGTTTTCATGGTCCAAGTAGAAAAATGCTCGGCTTTCACTTTAAGCCTCCTTCACAACTATCAAATTTTAGTTCAAAAGGATAATAACACAATAAGATACTGGGCCAAAACCTAGAAACACAAATGTGCATATACTACTCTCCTGTACATATACAAATATGTATGTTCATGTTCAAAATCGGAGCAAGAAACACACTTTATGGTGCAGGACTGTTATGAAGAGTATTTAAGCACACCAATTTCACATGTTCATACCATAGATCTAAAAAGATGTAATCAGCCATGCCTATGTTATTTTCGTGCATGTAGCACCTATATCTTGCAACAAGTCAGCCCAAAAAGGCAAATCTTCTAGATTTTGTGTTCCAACTAGATTTTAGATGAATTAAGAACAACCAATGTGTTGCTCACGTATATAAAAACTAGTTAGACATGATTCTAAAAGATTTTCTCCCTTGATAAATATTAATCGGCAGAGAACCGCACTAATTGCAACTCGAACTTGTACATCCGGGTTTCTTTTGCCAATAAACACCTCAAACATCGTAAGGTGAGTCTCGTGATGTTACCTGCAAAGAAACCAAAGGTAAATTAGCCTTAATCAGGGTAAATTACAAAGCCACTAGCAGGTAAGCGAAGCAAAACTCTGTTTTTATCCGTTTCCTTTCGTGTTTAAGATTCATCTCATGAATGACTACTTTCAGCAAATAATCAGACTTGAAATATCTGTAACATCATAAAATGTGCCAATAAAACTTGTGAACCATTTAGTCTGTTCCAATCAAGTTTTACAGTGTATAAAAGGAAATAGTAAAGTACTACATCTCTGCATTCTATAATAAGATGCAGACTCAAATTCTACAGATGAGCATCTATCCGTGCAAAGAAATAGATCTGGAATGCTCCCTGAATTTTGATGGCAGTAAAAATCATAAAAATCAAATTGCAATAGTTAAAAATCATGTAGAGCTCCTGAAAATGCAAGTTACAACAATAAGATTTACACTTGAAGCTCCCTGCATTTGCTGTCACACTAGTTGTGAAAGCCTAAAGACAGCGTTGTTCATGTAAGATGCAGAACTCCATATGTACATGTCCCAACTACGGTTCATAACAATGATGAGCTCATTGAAGCAAAACCAAACGCATCATATAGAGCTTAGCCTTAAGCCTCTAGTTCTCCTTCACAAAGTTTGGAATAATAATCTAGATTAAAATGCAGTAAGAAGATGCACAAAACCTGTTTAAGACATGCTCCTTTAAATGATTGAAGCTCCGAAGTCCTTATCTTGGATGTCTTTGCCAGCAAAGAGAGCATTGGCCTTTGCCAATCTAGAAATCTATTTTCCAGTTAAAAGCCCCATCATTTGCTTGAAAGATTATCACTGGATACCAGAGTGGCCTGGAAAAGCAAACTGCTTGAGCTTATAGAGTGCTTGAGCTTTAAGATTGGATGCCACAGATCGCAACATCCTCATATGCTTCAAGAATAGCCAGATAGAGCAGAGAGCGCGGCGCCTTGACACAGTCGAAAACATCCAGCTGCTAAAATTTATGAGATATTTATTGTCTACCTTTTTGTCTGAAGAATATCCACAGCAAGTATATTGTGGACATGTCATCAAAAATAGGCACTAATATAATATTACAAGAAATTTATCGCGGCGGCCTTGGCCGCCGCGAACATTTCTCTTGCTCAACTCGCGGCAAAGTAGATTTTTGTATAAGTCAAAAAGGATCTCAGTTATGGGCTTGCAAAATTGAACATAATGTGTCTAAGTTGGACAACTGTAATCTCCAAATTATTTCAAAAAAACTTAAAAGCCACGCTTTTGGCCGCCGCAACCATTTGTTATATAGCACGAAAGACCTCGCTTCTTCCTTCGGTTCTATAATTAAGTTGTTTCAGCTTTGGGTGGTTCATCTTACATGATCTAGATATGTAGTTTTATAGAATACATACACCTTATTAATCCGAATGTTAAGAACCAACCCGATTCTCTTTGGTTGGAATGATAGAATAGCAATTCAAATGGTATGGAAAAAAAAAAAAATGAATAAAAGGGAATGGTGAGCACCCCCTATTCGAGGGAGCCACCATGGTCCACTTGGTTAGACTCAATTTGATGGGCCATCTGTGCATCGCATACCCCTTCTTTGCATCGCAACACAATGATGGGAGCTTCATGCTGAGGGTGTTGGCAACATGGATCTAGGGTTTTGGCGCAGGGGTTAGATAATTGGCTCTGATTGCACATATAGAAGGCATCCTAGGATATTGATGTGTCTATTTTTGTGTGAAATCGCAAGGTCTAAATGAAATGTGCTCATCAAATAGACATAGACATAGTGAGAGTGAGAGCGAGAGCCAAGTTATAATTATATGATTTGGGAGTTCTTGCCACGCGCCATCCTTTTATACCAACGCTTCATTTTGCATTCCGTCTTCTCGGTCTCGGATTTTCTCGGCTTTGGATTTTCCATTACTCTTGCTATTAGTGATGCATTCTCTTTCGGTTTCTTGCATCAAATTGTTGATCTATCCCGATCGCGAGATTAAGGAGCACAATGTAATGGAATTTGTTTTCTAAGATTATAGCCTTGTATTGGTATTGGTATTGGGAATCAATGTTAATGCTATACAAACCATACCACTTTATCGTAAAAGTGGTTTTTAATAGAACAACAGGTGTAAAAGAGGAGGAACATGAAAGTAGAGGGATTGTGGCAGGACAAAAACAACAGAAAGACAACAGAGATAGCGAAAACCAAGAATCGTGAAGAATCTAGACCAACATGGTTGGACGCATGCCACTAATTTGAGAAGGCAATTTCTAATGCAGGATTCCACTTTGCTAAGTAATTAATGGTTATGATACTTGAGAAAAAAAAATTAACGAAGGGAAATTTAGTTGAAGGTGGGCATCATTTAAAATATCCTGAGGTAAAAATTTAATGACTTTTAAAGCACAGTAGAAGCGCCAGAACTACCGATGCCGTGGTCGGCGGTATTTTGCTCCAGCCTTCTTGCCGCATCGCCACAGCCAGTTCCAGCATCGCACAGCCGCCAAGCCTACATGGAGGAGGGTTTTTTTGAAATATGCTTACCGACCAATAAAGGAACGCGATACAGGTAATATGGGAAGCCCAATGGCCACGTTTAGGGAGAAATATTAAAACCATATGTCGGCCTTTGCGGGGGCAGAAAGACAGCTCAGCAGCATGAGGCTGAGGCTAAGGCTGAGGGCGGGAAAAAGAAATCCGTGAGAGCGTGAGGGCGGCTATGGCGGACCGCCGGACCGGAAGATGCCCCGCCGAAAAGAAGACGGCAAATTTTAGGCAGTGCAGTACACTACACAGCACGCCCCTGAAATCGAAGTGGGCACAGAAGGAGATGGCGATGGCGATGTTGTGGATCCTTTGCGCCAGTCTAGATCTCACCCATTAAAATGCTTCGTGCCAGGCTTCCGATTGACTTTGCATGATCAAGAGCAGAAGAAATCTAAGTTCTATGTTTGTTTTTTCATGGCCCTGTCAGATTGTGTGGTCACAGACAGCTAAGTGTCCCCCTTTGTTTCTTGGAGCCAAATCCGTCGCCTGCCCAAAGCCTGCCTTTGAAAAATACAGTTACTGTGTTCGATACAGTGCCCCTTTGCCAATCCTTGTGGATTCTTTCCCTCTCAAGATATTTAATGGCCACATGCACCCTTTGTTTTGCTCATACTCGCATCTCCGTCTCCGGCGTCCAAGCCTTGGCTATGGCGATTTAACTATCCCCTTCTCTTCACTATCTTCATTTTCTTGATTTTCTTGATTTTCTTTTTTCCATGGCCGCTGCTGTAAAATCCCTCGTTTCTTTCCTCCGTTCCGAGTCCAATATTCTCAAGAATGGCCCTGATTTAGATCCCTCCCTCTGCTTCCAAATTATCCCCACGGATTCAAGCTTCAGAGATGGAGGCGTTGCATCCAGAGATGTGATTTTTGATTCCGAAACTGAAGTAGGGGCGCGAATTTTCTTGCTCAGGGAAGCTGTTGATCCAATGCCTAGGAAAATGAGGATAATATTTTACATTCATGGAGGGAGTTTTGTCAAATTCAATGCTGCGAGCTCGAACTATCATAAATTCTGCCAAATGCGCGCCAAGAACTCTCCGGCCATGGTAATCTTCTTTAGATTATACAGGCTTGCGCCACAAAATAAGCTTCCGGCCGCGTATGAAGATGCTTGGCTCGCCCTGCAATGGCTCCAATCTCAAGCTTTACATTCCGACGATCCATGGCTAAAAGAATATGCAGATTTTTCAAGGATTGTCTTCGCCGGAGATAGTGCAGGAGCAAATATAGTGCACCATTTATCTGTCAGAGCTTCGCAGCACCATCATAAATCTGCCATAAATGCGATGGATGCCATAAAATGCGATGGATGCCATAAAATGCGATGGATCCAACGTGTCGTGCGATGGTAATTTTGAAGAAAGAAATTAGGTGCGAACAGAAATGCGATACTGCATTTCGTTATTTCGTTATTCGTTATTTGCTATCTTTATGGGTTTGCTTCCAAGTTTTATTGAGAGCCATTGATCTGTGGGATATTCCTGGTATTGTGCCAGATCAATGGCCATTAAGATTTTGAGCCAAAAATAAAAACCGCTTCCTATGGTGTCGATCGCACACATGGTTGAAGCACACAAGAAAAAAGCAAAATAGAATAGAAAACCCAATGGCCAGCATGAAGCACGCAGATCTTCGAACCAAGTTTGCTTGAACCAAAACTTGGCATCGCCCATCGCGAACTGCCCCAATTGCCCCAATGAACAATAACCATTCCGCCCAGATTCTAAGAGTTATGGGGTGGATCGCCTGTAAACCGCTGAAGAAAAGAATTGCCCTTAGGTAATCGGGTCGGGATCTTTGGCTAGCCTAGACCTCGGAGGAAAAAAAGGCAGATTCTGGCAGCAGGCGAAATTGCTACAGGGCTGGGGCAAACCGATGCTTCCGCCGGTGACCTGGACCCGCTCTTATAGAAATCTGCTTGAAGGGCCTTATGATTCGTGCCCAAACTGGGCACAGGGGCGTGAAACCCGATGCTATCCGGGCGACCATGGTGATGCGAGATCCTCTCGGCGTGGTCGATTGCGAGGGTGATCGTGACAAAGTATTCTCTTCAATTCATCCCCGTATTTATGTCACCTACTCAACTAAGTTATCTTCCGTGATGTGACAATTCAGCCCGCCAGTTTTTCTTCCCTGCTTTTTGCCCATGCACTATCGCTTCCCGATACTTGAAGCCCTTTACAACCCACTCTATTGCTTTCTACCGGTCTAATTTCTCCCGATCCGACCATTTCCAAGTTTTTTTGACATACACCGTAGCTTTTTTCTGCTTTTTGTTTCAATCCGTGGTGATATGTCATGATTTGTGTTGCGCCTATTCGTGATTATTTACCCCAAAACCGGCATGTGTTCACAAAATTCCACCTTGTACGCTCCTTCACATGCTTTCTAAATTGGAACCTACGACATAGACGACTAATTCCTATAAAAAGGGAGTTCCAAACCACCCAAAATAGCATTAAATGGTGAAGCTCCTCTCAGATGGCAAATTATACCCTTTTCAATACAATACTATACGGAAATCTTAGGCCAAACCACTGCCTGAAAACCCTCCCCAACCCCAAAACGAAAATAGCATACTATATGCTTTACATATGGTAGGAAAGACTTACGCTTTGTTTTCTTAAAAAACAAGTCCACAAGTAGACATCACGGCATGGCTTTTTGTAAAACAAGGAAGTAGTCCATACCTTTTGCAACATAAATTGTAAGAGTGTCATGCAAAGGCTTTCCCTTAGGAATTTAACACGTTGCATCTTGCATGCTAAAAAGGTGCACCTCCTTTAAAAAAGTAAAGCCAGATAGAACCTTATTTAAAAAAACGATTTTGCATAGTGGACATTCAACAATCCAAATGAAACCATCGACTTGCCCAAGGAAATGTCCCTTTATTCCACATTGGACACAACAATTATGTGGCAAAAAAAAGGACAATAAAGCAATTTAAATAGACACATACCTTAAAATGATATCATTTGCACGTAATTGTGAACCTTGTGCAAAATGAACAACCCATCCAAGAGCCTAGTATAACAAGGTGTGTCAAGTGCCCTTATATTTTAGGCAATTAAACAGATGTCACAAGTTAGCATTATAGATTCATTGGTGCCGTGCTATGCCATACGCCCCCAAACAGCAAGGTGAGACTAGCAAAATGGTCATAGTTTTCTCTAAGCTAGTTGATCAAGATCCAACCAACAACAACCTTGATATATATAGATTAACGTTTTTTACGGGACCTGATCCGACAAAAATTTTCACTAACTTGGTTGCCCCACCGAAGCCAGAGAGGGTTTAGCGTTCGTACATATAAAAAAAAATGGTATAAATTTACACCGCTAGAACTCTTACCGTATAAATTTATACGGCAAGAGTTGACTTTTTTATTTTTGTTATATACTATATATATACTATATATACATAAAAAATATATAAATTTGGTATAAATTTATACCGAGAGAACTCTCGCGGTATAAGTTTATACCTAGAGAGCTCATGGTATAAATTTATATTGAGAGAACTCTCGTGATAAATTTATACCGAGAGAGAAGATAAATATATACCGCCGAGTCCTCTTTTAAGTATAAATTTATACCGGTGAACTATCTGGCGTACTATGTCCACACATTACTATCTATTGTGGTATGAATGTATACCACCTAGAAATTTGTGTGGAAGAAACTATGGACTACAAAAAATAAATACATTATAAATTTTGAAAAAGTCAAGATTGGATACTTACATGGCCATCTCGGTATACTGAGAAGTCTATAGCGAGCCTACAGAGCAAATAAGACATGTATATAAGGCAAGAGTGAGCTTCAGTGAGACAATGTCAAAATATATTGAATTTTTTACAATTTTGTTCATAATCCTGTAATGATTTTGAAAACTTTAAATATAATACCTTTTGTGCACTCTAGTAGACTTGTTGTTTTTTCTCAATGTCTATTTTTTTTAGTCCTTGAAAATGTTACTATTTCTCAAACCAAACTAGGGGGCCAAAAAAGGTATCAATTTTTTTAATGGAAGTTTGAGTTCAAATCCCCTCAAAAATGGTGCCTAAAATATTCAAATTGTCACACATGTCACAACTATACCGAGAAAATGACATTTTTTGGGGAATTTTAGGGAATCTTTCAAAGATTCCTTTTAAAGTGCGTTTGGAGCAAATTAGTGCGTTTCAATTTAAACTTTGTTAAAGTTGACAATGAAAAGCAAGAATGGTAGTCCCCAATACCATTCTGCAATAGATTGATGTCACATGTGGTAGCAATGGCAATCCAATTACTATATTGATGTATCTACATTCTTATCTTTGCAAAAGATTGAAACATTTTAGTGTTAGGTCAACTCATATCCATAAACATGTGTAAGGTATACATTAAGAATTGAATTGCATTGAGTGACTTTTATCGGCCACGGAGATCAATCGGCCTATAGGACCTAATCAAGGAGCACAGTAGATGTATTACTGTGTGGATTAAAAAACCCCTGCCCTGAAGGCTTTTCTAGGGAAAAACGTAGGCAGTAATAAGAATGTTGATAAAATGTACAAATATACATCATAGGACATTGTGGTACATGTCCAGATAGTGTTCGAGAAGCCAATAAGGTTTTCTTGGACACAAACTCTATAACTTGATTTCTAAATTTGATAGTCAGTAAGGGACTATTAAGATCCAAGGGCATTGAGTTGCAGGATTTGGATATAAATAGCTATGTAGAGTCACATACATATCTTAGAGCATAAAAGTAGTTAAAATGCACCCCAGATCAAGAACCACTTCATTATACAAGACACGCATATGATAAATGAACTATAACCCATAAGATAATAGTTTATGACGAATGTCTTGATGTATTTTTTAAAGTACTTGTTTTTTAATGCATTGTTAATCTAGAACCATATCTTCTTGTAGGCATTGGAGCGCAAATAAGTTTTGTGCTATTCTTCATGGAAATACTTTTTGTGATTGGCTTTGTAGCATGAACATATTGGACAAAACATTATAACAAGTTAGTTTACATCACGATCTATATACTTTTATATTCTTTAACAATGATTATACCATTTATATTTTTATAGAATTCTTATTGTGATGTCGTCTTATCACCATCACAACATAACAACACTAGTAACGTTGCCCAGTGTTGCTGGGCATATGTTGGCAATATAAGGTCAATGGGGCCTTTGCATTAAAATCAAGATCTTTCTTACTAACCTAGGGCAATATTAAGCATGTCAAGTCAATATTAAGCATGTCTCTGTTCCCTTTTCGATATTTTGTTTCTGGCAAAACAGTATGGGCAAAACAGTATTTTGTTTCTCGCACTCCGTCGCCTGCCTTGCGCCTTACAGAGGCAATAATCCAGCTCCTCTATTGATCTGTGATGATTCGTGGCAAATTTTAAGGAGCAACAAAAAAAAATCGCGGCGACCCATTTCCTTTCGAGGCCGTAAGTTGGCTTTCAAATCTTCAGGCCGGCATAGCGATGGAGATTTCCTTCCTTTCTTGCATCCTTGAACCGAGCAAGCGCTGCAAGCCCATGTCACAGCAAGAAGGAAATGTTTGCAGGCTTATGAATTTATTCTGCCAAACGACCTGCTCTCCTTCAAGGGCATCAAATCCGGCTGGCTAGAAAGAAGAAAAGAGGCACAAACTGATGGAAAGGGTTTTGCAAATGATGTCTCCAAATCACTATCTGAATCAGGAAGTTTATTGTAGACCCACTTATTCAGCACAGGGTTGCATATAGATAATGCATTGCCGATGATGTAGCTCTGTTCCCTTAAGTTGGTGGAGGAGCTTATGCATTGCCGATGATATAGCTCGGAATGGATGCATACAGCAGGATCATATCTTGTCAGGACGAGGCCCCTACCAGGCGTCAGAATAGATGCAACAGATCGTCCCAAGAAAAAACGTGGCAACAAAAGATTAAAATGGATTGCGGCGCGGAAAAAATCGGCAATATTAAGCATGTCAAGTCAATATTAAGCACGATCTATATACTTTTATATTCTTTAACAATGATTATACCATTTATATTTTTATAGAATTCTTATTGTGATGTCGTCTTATCACCATCACAACATAACAACACTAGTAACGTTGCCCAGCGTTGTTGGGCATATGTTGGCAATATAAGGTCAATGGGGCCTTTGCATTAAAATCAAGATCTTTCTTACTAACCTAGGGCAATATTAAGCTACTAAAATTGTACATATACATCCATTATAACTTCCACGAATTTAAACAGAACCCCTTCAAATCTAACTATTTTCACATCATAGTTGACGCTTCCATATGGGCAACACTAAGTGTTGTTTCAAGTGATCAAGAATAATATAAGTTCTTAGGAATGGTGCCCAACATTGATGCGCAATGTTTGGGTTTGTATATGTTATTGTCCAATTTTGACAATAGGAGAATAGCCTAGCAATGTTAGGCCAGTTTGTTTGGTATAATGATATTATATAGCTTGTGATCTAGAATGGAGGCATTTGTAAATTCAAGATGATTAGAGTGGTTCTTGTAAATGTCATTTCACAAAGTGATTATGCAGGGTAGATATAGGTTGGTATGATAATGCTCTTAGATTTTTGCTATTTTACCATGGAATTTTAACACCTTCAATGTATAATTTGGTTTTGCATTGGTCATTAAGCAAACACTTGACTCAAATCAAGAATTCTAAAAGTAAAATTAAGTGTATCAAGCTTCCAATAAGTACATGTAAAATAAGTGATGCAATAAGTCAATGTTCTATTCAAGAATGTTGGGATGGTGCATCAATCAACATCTTTAGCCTGAATTGGCGTAACTTTGAAGTTCTAAAAAACCACTTGAGCTTCTATGCACATTATGATTTAACTTCTGTAATACTCATAAGGCTTGTGAAATGGATGCATCTTGTTGTTGCACATGTTATATTTGGATTTAGAATTTTTGTCTACGAATTTGAACAACCAGATCCACATTTAAGTCACATTAATGGGCATGGTGGTATTGCCTTGTAAAAATTAACACTGATTGAAGAAATAAAGAGTAGGATTCAAATACTATTAGGTGTTACAGTGGTGCAAAAACTGAAGTGCTCTTACCTAATCACCCATTTGTCATGCATTGCCCATAATCTTCGCTGCAACTATTCATTAATCAATTTCCATAGTCTGTGATGGTAGACCTACATTTTCACAAAAGATAGACCCATAGTCATAGGCGATAATATCTATGGTGCTGCCACAGAAACCTGAAAGACAAAACAATATTTATTACTTTCATGTCCATTTGCACCATGACTTCTTGTTGCCATAAAGTAGTTATTAACTCTTACTTTAAGGTAGCAGAGAGATAGCAAAAATGTAAGTTTGTTAAACATGAGTTGAAGAACGCAGGAAGGAATGTAAAGACAACATTCACAAGTTTCTTGAAGAGTTCCATCCATCTCACATTCCTGTTAAGACATCATCTAATACATAATGACTTGGATGGCATAGTACAAATGATATGCCAAAGTTACAAAGAATAGGAAACTACAAAGTCTAATAGTATAGGGTGCAGGGGTGCCAAGTTGCTTTTAGGGTACTGCTTTCCCTATAGCATAGCGATCATCTCTACCCCATAAAGGGGCAGCTTACACCATCTATGGAAAGTGGCTGCAAAATTGGGTTGTGATTTTATTGTAGAGGTATGTGTGAAGTACTTGGATTATGTCTCTCGGGAAGAGAATAAGAGGAAGAAATTTCAAAGATATTACCTATCCTTAACCCCATTGTGGTTCATGTGTTGTGCTGGCTAGACCTCAGCCCGTTGATAAGAATGGGTCATAACAACTGCAAAAAAAAGAATGAAGAGGTCTATAAGCCTTAATTATATGATGTGATCAGTAGTCAAGAATGCTGAGAATGAATAACGTTTTAAGAATCCTAATCCACACATCTATACCTAATGACATTGACTATTATTCCTTCTTATTTTTAGGAAGAGAATTATGTACAAATCTAGCTGTTGCATCAGTTGTCTGCCCCACACTTCTGCATTCTTTTTAAATAAAAGTCACCGGATGGAGACAATCCAATGTGCCTATACAGTTGTGTTGTGAATATCCGTTTGTCTAAGAAATTTGTGGTCATATTTTCATATTTTTATGGTCTCCAAATTGTCACACATGTTTGGAAAATTCCTGCCAAAGTAATAAACATCACAGGAATTGTATTTGGCAGATGAAATTATCCTTATGTTATCATATATGCTAAGAGAAAATTATAAGCGAAAGTTGGACAGATGTTGCTTGGCTTTATGAAGAACCTTATATTTACTCTTCTGCTGCAAGAGGAATGATTTAATTCCATCTCAGTTTTCAGGTAAAGAAGTAAACAGAGACATCGTTATACAAACACAAAAGGCAATCAGAAATAACATAACCTATGACAGGATCTAAATTATTCCAAATGAACTAAATGGTTAGGGTGCATGTTCTTGCATGATGCTCTACCAGATACAGATGACTGTTGTGTAGCAACTACTAAGCATCTTAAACATCCCAAGGAAAAAGAATTAGTAGAAGGAATAAACCAAAACAATTGTTGACATTATTTATTCTATGTATAGAAAAGTTTGAAAGTATGCTTACAGGAATCACAGATTCTTTATCTAGTATCATCTATAGCATAGATCGAGGCATAAGAAGCAGATATCAAGTCTCTATGATCGGTGCTGTGCTTTTCCTTCATAAAGAGTTTGTTTCAGTAAGTTGTAGCACTTCACTCAACTTTGGTCAAAGCTCCTTTTCCGAATAATATGTTGCTGGTCTGCCTCATGCAAGAACCTCCTTTCTTCATCCGGTTATCCTATGACCTAGCTCCTAAAGCTTGTAACGAGCAAGAATATTCCATGCTCGCCGGGGCGTGTTGCATACAATGTAATCTCGGGCACATCTATGGCATGCCCGCATGTCGTGAATTGCCGCTCTGCTAAAATCCGCTCATCTAATCTGGAGCCACAGCAACCGAAAGGCGGGGATCTGCTAGAAACAACCCGAATGATATGAGGGCGCTTCAAAAAATAAAGCCACACTCCTCTGCTAGCGAATGAATCAACTACTGGTACTTGGCATGGGGTTCCGGAACTGCTTCAAAAAGATTTAGGATTTCTAAGAGCTTGAAAGGAAGATAAGGCCTTGAGTAGTTCCTTTCTTTGTCAACGATTCTGGATAATTTGGGAAGGAATACCTTTACATAAATTTCAAGCCATCAACTCATTTCGTTTTTAGGATGGTTTAAATCTTCAGCTTTGTTCCCAACAAACACCACGGTGGAAAGTGGCGAAAATCTCCTCCCAAAACAACAATGAGTTCCCCAAACAATTTGTCACATGACATCACGTCACGGAGTGTTCTATCCAGTGCTTCATAAACATATTTATGCATCATTGGGGCCTCATCCCATATAATCATGCGAGTCACTCTTATCAATTTTGCCAACTCCATTTGCTTTGGAATATTGCAAGTTGGCGTTTCATCTATGTTTATCGGTATCTTGAACCTTAGATGTGCGGTCGCCCACCCTTCAATAAGGTGGATGCAATTCTTTGAGACATAACCGCCCGATGCAATGATACCTTTGGCATGAACATAAGACAACATGGTGTTAAAAGAAACCTCTTTCCCCGAAGCCGCAGCACCATGAGCGAAAAAACACCGTCCTTTTTCTAACATCACGTGCTCATCGATCACACGGTCGAAGATAACACGTTGAGTCGTGATATAAAGCGGTCCTCGACTTCTTGCATCTCTACCATATCTTCTTGAAACACCTCATCCCGAAATATCATATATGGATCTCTTGCATGCTCAGGAAGAATGAAATCAAACTCCCTTAAGGATCGCCCGACGGAGTTCATATGATCTTCAATGTCTAGAAGTGCCATGTCAAATAATTGATCACACATATTTACACTTTGATCTTACGCAGAACCGTGCCTCATGCAAGAAGTCATCGATCATAGAAAGCTTGACTTCTTCCCACGGTTGTAGTGGATTCGATGGTTTACAATTTGAAAGGATCATGGCGAATATGTGCCGCAATTGTGGTGGCATGCCCCATGTTGCTGCTTCTTGAAGAGACTCAAGCCATTCTGTGTCATCTCGAAGCAACCCACGACGAATGCAAGCTTCTTTATATGTTGCACACAACTCCCGTCAAAAGAGCGTAAATCTTCAAAACTAATTGCACACATCGCGGGGTCAGCGAGTCGTAAATAGTATCGCTCTCCTTCGAAGGATTAACAAAGTACATCGTCCAATAATGGGGAAACTTACGGGTATTCTCTCGACCTTCCATTTTTATTTGGGTTGATCGTGGGTAAACTTTTTAGGAAAATCATGATAGAGCAATTGAGTAGCCTCTCTAACCTCTCTACCCCGGATGCATTCATCTCGAAAAATCTTTGTCAATGTTGTTTTACGTTATTCTTGCTTTTTATATCATCCATGCTCATACCTTCTCGATAGTATACATCTTGTTGCATTGGGAGATGCAATGTAATCTAGTGACATGAGGAAAGCTGTTCTTTGTATTTCATATGAGAGGAGTCTCCATGATGCCTCGGTGAAAAATAGCGTGCATTCAAGTATTGCTCAACCTCATCATGGTTTTCACGGTTGGGTTCTGCTTTGCTAGTAGATGCACCATCACTCATTGCTTCTAAGTTCACATTGATCATATCAGGGCCTTTTGTAGACATATTTGTATAGATATTTAACGGCCTTTCTGGCAGCTACACCTCAACATTGATATGGCACTTGAATATGTAGCATAATAACAGGGTTTTTTTGTGTTTTATGCGCTTTTCACAAAGGTTTTCCTAAGATTTCATGGCGTATTCGAATGGATGTACTAATCATTACATCTAGAGTGCACCATTTCTTAGTCGTCGATTTAGTTTTTTTTTCAATGGTCCAACATCCAAGGGCTCACAACAAAAGCCCTCTTTTTTTTTTTTTAAAATGAACATGCAAGTCTCTGGATAGCATTTCAGGGCATTCTTGCTATGCTACATATTCTTGTGCTTTGGTGCAGAGGATGATGCGGCCGGATGCTTGGTTCAGCAGTTTGTGCTACATATTCAAAGTTTCCATGGCATGGTCTGGTGGGTTTCAAGGCAAATGCGGTCTTTTTCATTCTTGTGCAGTCACAGATGATGCAGGAAGCGTGTGGGTATGGGGAATGGAAGGTGGCCTTGGCCTTTGTCCAGGAATGGGAGCCTTCGGTGATGCGCTTCTCCCAATAGAACCAAAGGCAAAATAGGGTCTCCAATTCGATTTCCAGAAGAACGTACCAAAAGAACAAGCCAGTGGGGTGATTCACCGGAATAGGGCTTAAAGTTCATACCAAAAACAGAAGTGATACATATGGCTATGGCCCCTCCGACCCTGCTTTTAAATGCTGCGTGGTTCATAACTAAGCAAACAAATAGAATATTTCGAGCACCCATTTGAGAAAAGGGATAAGTGCACCGGTTTAGCCATGCAACCTAGCTAGGCATCGGATTGAGCAGAAAAGCAAAAGGCCCTGAATTTCAATCTGTCACAGAGTTCTTAGCTCCGGTCAAATGTTATAATGGTTTTGGGATCTGGGCATCTCCATGTTCTGTTCTTTGGCCTCCTGTAGCTGCAGGTAAAGTAGGTCCATTCAATGCGAGGCGGACACACTGCAGTCTCTCCAAAACACCAATCGGAAGATTCGGGGAGAAGGAGAAGCCGCAGGGCAGTTGAGACGCACAATCGCGAGAGATTAGTAGTTTGACGAATGGGAAAGAAAGTTAGCATCATCAAGTGTTCAGGATTTTTTACAGTTTGAGTCTTTTTATCGGTTCCGGGGCAGGATTGCCATCTGCTGTTTCAGCGGTTATTCATTCAAGGATACTACCCGCAGGAGGGGTTTCATCTTCAGGAGCTTTTCCAAGAAGAGCTTTTGCTGCATCTGGCTATTCACGTTTCTGGCAATGTAGCTCGATCTTTTGCATTGTTATTTCAATCTTTGTTACTTTTGTGCTTCCTATGAGCGACCTCTTGTGTGTCAAGGTTGGCAAGATGAGGAACAAATTCATCATCTTGCAACGTGGTTAAAGGAAGAAGGTGATGGCAAAGAAAGCATCTTTTCTTTCATACCTTCACAATACGAGGTTGGCTCAAATAAGTATCTTTGTACTTAGTAAACTCCATAAAAGGCGCCACTAGTTGATCACTAAGTTTGCACTTCTGAGGATATGGCATTGTTCTCGAACGGGTTGTGTGGTTGATTCTGCACCCGTAGCAGATCCATCTCGATCCCCGGTATGTTTTATCTTGCTATTGTGTTGTATTATTTGCTTAACTGATAGTATTCCTCTTTGCATGCTTTGTCAAGTATTA
Organism: Isoetes taiwanensis; assembly: GCA_021234155.1. Classification (NCBI taxonomy): domain Eukaryota; kingdom Viridiplantae; phylum Streptophyta; class Lycopodiopsida; order Isoetales; family Isoetaceae; genus Isoetes; species Isoetes taiwanensis. The sequence goes on along the minus strand of JAJEKV010000292.1, from coordinate 299,567 downwards.
GTGAGCTTTTCCGTGTTCATATTTGAAGTAAAGTTTGTATTCATTGTGTTTGTTTTTTCATCCTGAACAAAGTTCATTGAGTTACGAGGCTTGATTCTTACTACCGCAAACCGAGTGTCTATATGTTCGATTTAGTGTGTTTCAAGTGTCCTGTATGTCCATATTTCATGTGTTTCAAGTGTCCTGTATGTCCATATCAGCACGTCTGGTTTTTATTCTTAGGATTTAGCAGAACAAAAGTATGTTACAATTATCAAATGCCTATTTTGATTCTTTTCTAGAATAATAAGGCTCTTAAAATGCTCCAGGTGTGGGCATCAGGATTTTCAGCAGCCTTTTTGGGAAAAAGGAGCATTGCTACTCAACAATTTGAAGCCATAAATAACATGAGATTCATTTAATGCTATGATATTAGCTTATAGTAGACATGAGAACCTTCAAGCAGGACATCATCTATTCCAGAGTTCTGCCAGAGAGTTTCCATCTAGAAAATGTGGTCTGGGCTTTTTACAAAGAGGCAGCCTCTGTATAAAATCATCATGTTCTTTGAGTGGTACTGGCTTTATATTGGGCGTCATGGCCCCCTCCAGTAAACCTTATGATGTTATTGTTGTTTTTGCCCATTTTATAACAGTTTGTTTGCGTATATTTGGGCGGCTCTTGGTATGCAATGGAAATAATTTGTTTGTCTTGATGTTATTGTCCTTTTCAGTAATTAATGTTTAGACCCATAAAGTTTACCTATGTTTGCTTTAGTTAGGCCCGAAGGGCCCAAATTTTTTTTTAATATAACAATCAACACACAACTACCATTAACATTATTAACATAAACCATTGCATTTCACACATTTAAATTAAAATCCCCCTTAAACCCCCTTTGGTTTGGGTGCATATTCACCGCGGGGTTATGTAGGGCAAATGAGAGCCCCAAAAATATATTTACAATACATGTACAAAATTAACACTATTAAGTACATTCTCTCAAACCTTATAGTATTTTGCAAACTTTAATATACAAGATACTTAAACTTGTACATGCATACCCCACAAACGAGGATCGCAATGTACGGTCCAGATCTTGGAATAAAGGGCAAATATGCCCATCCGACAGCTCTCGTTGCCCGGAGTAACCCCCCGTGTGAATATGCACCCAAACCAAAGGGGGTTTAAGGGGGATTTTAATTTAAATGTGTGAAATGCAATGGTTTGTGTGTGAAATACGATGTCAGCCACGGATTATATGGCACAACCCATCTCATTATCTAAATCTATATCCCCTTTTTCACCTTTTCGCCATCATCCCTTCTTCGTTTAACGGATATCCGTCAACAACCGTCGTCTCATCCGAAAATGCACGTGGATAATATTTTGTACACTTACCATCTTGCATGCACGGACTATTCGGATATCCAATACCACATGGCCCATGCATCATATTATGGGTGACTACCTCATACAATTCAGGATATATATCTTTGTCTGGTATTTCAGCACAAATTATTTGATCAATCTCTTCGGCTGTGGAGGGCTTGTCTTCCTGATCCAACATAGTCAACAAATGTACATGTGGCAAGCCTCTCTTCTGAAACTCAATGACATAGACTTTTGCAATTATGCGGTCGAATATACTACGATTAGTTATCAGATCTATCAGCTCCTTTACCTTCATATGGAATACTCTAGCCACTAACTCTGGTCGATCACTTGGCGATTGGCCATATAATAATTCCCTCCTAATCTCTTCCTAATTTGTATTGGCAGTCATGGTTATAAAGAGGTCCGGCCTGCCATGTTCGCGAACAATAGACATAGCATCCTGATATCGTTGGGTCATGTATCTCGGACCTCCCACATGTGAGGATGGTAACACAACTTTTCGGCCAATAGCACTTGCATCGTCTCCTTCAAAATCCATAATGCCCTGTAATATGTCTTTTCGAATGGTGTGTTGATTCAACACCACGAATTGCAGTCTTTCTCGTTCCATCTTCGAAAACATATCACAAATGTATTCTTGAAACAATCGGCCAGCCATGTGAAGGGGAGATGCATGCCCACGACGCGTGAACAGATGATATCTGTAGTACTCCATAATAGTTACTTCCTTTGCGCCTCTCCGTCCATGAGGTATTTTAAAATGCCATCCATCTGTACCATAGGGAAGAAGTAGCACAAAGTGCAATGGATCATACGCTGACTGATATGCATCTATAAACTTCACGCCACCATTCTTAGTGTATAATAATGTCCCTCTGACCATCTTCGGGCTTATCATCGACAGGCATTAAGACAGCCACCTCATTTACAGTTGGAGCATTATATTGCCTCCTCACAGGATTTTGCACATTGCAAGAAGGTATACGCAAACGGATATCCATGGTTGGATGGATACGCATAATCTGTGCCGCGCTCAAGAATATGTTAACAAATGGATTGTACTCTGTCATAAGGGCCTGCAACTGCACCACTATTTCTTGCCTCAATCCATCAAAAATGGACATCCTGCATTCAACTTGCATGTCCTCGCCATCCATGATTGTGAAAATTTTGCATGCTCTTGTTGCCCTTGCGGTGGCAATAATGTTCCCATCTTATGGCACATCATGCCATTGACCCTAAAAGTGTAAGCTCCACCAATAGCATTTGCCAACGCCTCATCAATTTTAACACCCAATCGAGGCAAATGAAAAATATTATTGTACTTTCTAATGTTAGTATGCGAAAGTGATCATCCAAACTATCTGTTCTCGTATATAGGTCAAACAATGCCTGTGGTGGTTCTGGAATCAATGGCAGCTGCACATTTCCATTAGCACATGCCCTGCACTTCTTTTTAACTGTGAGTTCTGCTGTCCACTGCATAGCCCCACAATACAAACATCTATAATCCATGTTACCAAGGTCATGAGGAGGGGAGGTAAATTCCACGTCCATGCTATCTTGTTGAAACCGCTTTTACCCGATGGGGACGTTCTTTAGGACCAATAGGAGTGTCATAATCCAACCTCATGGTCAGTATGTTTTGCTGTCTTCTTGATCCCACGCCAGCGTCTCCTCCTTTGACTATTGCTCTCAGCTTCAAAAGGCGTCATATAGGATGGGTCATCCCTTATTGTTATAGTTTTCCCCGTATTAGCAGTTCCTTCCATAACCATCTCATTCAAATGCTGGCGTCTTGTCGATAATATATCTACTTGACCAGACAAACAATGCATTGGCTCGTGTGATCGTCTCTTCAATTAAGGGGCGCATTAGATGATTGGCCAACATGAACTGTCTCTGGAACATTCACATCATATTCTAACCTCAAAGCCTTAGCCTTTGCAACACGCCTACGTGTCAAACGTCTCTTCTTAGCAGATCTATTTTCATTGACAGGCGTCATATATGAGGGGTTGTTGGCCACAGTAGGTGGCGTCTTTTTGCAAGATCTTTCCATGCCCACTTGACCAGACAAACAATGCATTGGCTCTCGCGTGACTGCCTCTCTAGTTGCTGGTGCATTGGTTGATTGGCCAACATGAACCACCTCCGCAGTATTCACATCATATTCTAACCTCAAGGCTCTAGCCTTTGCAACGCGCTTACGTGCCAAATGTCTCTTTCTAGCAGACTTACTTTCATTGATGGGTGTCATATATGAGGGATTGTTGGCCACAGCAGGTGGCGTCTTTTTGTAAGACCTCCCCATATCGAGTCTCTGATATGTGTAACCCTATAGCCGTTCGGGTTTTTTGCATGAAAATAACCTCCTAATGCGGCTTGACTAAGAAATTACCCACCACATTCAATATAATGCACAATTAACCTAAAGGAGATATGACTCACCTTTGATGTAGTATGATATATTCTCCTTTGAAGTGCAGGTAGAAAAGTAAGCCATGTAATTATGATGGCGGTTTACAGACAAATCATAGATTTATGGAAAATGTACTAATAGAGTCTTATGGCATAATAGAATTTCAAGCTGAAGCTTTAATTTTAAAAGTATTATTATTATGCGCATTTTCAAGATTATGAAGAGCTAGAGACATACAATGTAAAGAAATCTACCTAAACAAAGAATATGGATCATCTTTGATGGTTGCCAAAGTTGTTGTCTCCTTGAAAGTGGAAGTAAATGGTTGACCTATACAAAAAGTAGAAAGAGATGAGATGGCACCTTCATAAAAGTACAACCCCCAATAAAGTGTTGGCTAAAGAACGTGCAAGATAACCTTCCTTCTCTCCAAAACTATCATTTATAATTGGGACACATGGGTTCAAGCATATTGTTGTAGTTTATATACACGTGTTTATCATATGCCAAGATATACACCTTGATTGACGAACACATCTTTATTAGTGATTATTGTAGAAAACAAAGAGTTCCATAAATAGGGAGCATATTTATTATTAATAATGCCTAAAAGCTCAAGGGTTTCAATAGGCTACACATCTAAACCATTTTGTACCATGTAATCAGTGTATAAAATAGCATCCATGGCATTTGCGAACTTTTGAACACGGATATATATGTGTTTATGAAACACACGTTCCAAGAGACTGATGAACTTGTCAACATCTAATTGAATTTTAGAGGTTTGAGATAGTGGAAGCCCAAGCGAGTCCTGAACTCCATACCACTCCGCAAAAACTCTAGCGGCCCATAGCGAACTCTCAACTTTGGCAAGCTTTGGAACTCTCTCTTGGTTTGGTGATGTCGAGGATTCAGCATCAATGTCTAACATAATTTCCTCAAGGTCTTCATAGTTATTCAAGTATTGAACATATTTATCAAGGTCATCTTTAAATGGTGGCACATCATGCCCATCTTCAAAATGTTTGGCAAGCAATTTTGGGTACGAATTCCACTCAACATTGATGACTACCATCTGCATTGGTGTAGGAATCAAAAAATTAGTTTATGTTACTTATGTTCTTCTATGTAAATCTAAATCCCCCCCCTCCAAAAAAAAAATATAATGTTAAGGTAATGTTAAAGGTAAGGTTAGTTTATGTTATCCTATTGTCTTAAATATCTTTGAGTTGGACATATTTGGAGATAGAGTATAAAACATGTTGGAGAACAAAATATTAGCTTTGAGTTATATTTGTATACATGGTTGGAGTGTAGTATCTTTTATTTCGAGTTCAATTTGTAGTATATGTTGTAGTGTACCAAAATATGATTGAGCAAACCGTGTATTGTCATCTACTTATAAAAATAGAAATTTGATAACAATTTAAAATTGAAAGATTGTAATTTCCATGTTTATGCAAAGAATGCAGTAAAGAATAAAAAAGATGCAAAGAATTTAGTAAAGAATAAAATGAGATAAATCCAAATCTACTTATAAAAACGCCCTTAAAAATGCAAGATAAATCAACGTTTAGATAATTCCTCCTTACTCTGTTACCCTGTTAATTTGCTTTGTTTCTTTGTTGCCTCGTTGAAAAGATTGTTACCCCTGTTGAATGTGAGGAGTCCGTACTAATATTATCATAAGTATTGTCTAAATACTCTAAATAGCGAAGAACAAATTAATACTGGAAAAGGAAGGACAAATGGAGTTTAAAATGACAGAAAAAGGAAAGAACAAATGGAGTTTAAAGTTACGGACCAACAACAATGGGATGACCAGAAAAATTGTTGCAGAGAAAGCTCCAACTCCACGGCTTATCTCGCAAACAAAGAAAAAATAAAGTAGACTTAGCTGATCTTTTTTTTCAAATGTCTCTTAGCAAATATAATGATCTTAGTCAGATCTTCTTTTCAAATGTATTTTTCTTAATACAGGCAATGTACTAATCTTAGTCAGTATCTTCCTTAATCACGCAATAATGAAGAGTTGAACAAATTATGTCCTTGCGAAAAATCTAGATGTCTGGAAGGTGTTAATAACCTAAGAGTTAATGGAGTCACTGAGACAATATGAGGGACCACTTCCAACGCCTAAGGTTGTTAAAAAAATGCTGCAGAATATGAAGGCTGAAAGGTGTGATTCTGCATTGCTTTTCTTTAAGTGGGTTGTTCTGTTGAAATCATGAGCAGCAAAAGCACTGCTTTGGCGAATCCTCCTCTTTCTTTGGCTCCACCTCCTTAGTCTGCTTTGGCGGAGTAGGTCTAATTCATAATGAAAGAGAACAGACAACAAAACGCAGCAGAAAGGCGAGTGGCTAGGTCTGTTAAACCGAAAGCCCATCTGCGTTGATTTTTGAAGACACATTTGAGCACTATTAAATGGGTATTTTTAAAGCCTTTTGCATGCAAAATACTTCTTGGCACAAGATCTGCCATGCTTCTACCCAAGCACTAACCCTTTCAGTGTCTGCTAGAAATGACTGCTCCAATTTGTCGCCAGAATCAAGGCTTGGGAATTCTAAAGTTAGCCAACAAAATGTTGAAAGGAAATCTCGGATGATTTAGGTTAAATTAATGTTAGCGACAGATTTGTCATACATGAAAACTAGTTTGTTGCATCAAAGCTGGTGTTTCAGAGGGCCAATTCCAACAAGTTCTGTGGCATAAGAAGGAGGCTATTAAGAAGGTAAGCACCGCATTACCAGATTTGCTCCCTGCATATAATGTATGTCAACCTTGTTGGTTTGTGTTACTGCCAGGGATGCAGAGATCTGCATGAGGATTATAAACCCACTCTGACATTTGTGCTGGTACAAAACGGCATCATACAAGATTATTTGCTTCATTGTCGCAGGAGCTTAACAGACAGAAGTGGGAACATTTTACCAGGTGACATTAGTTTTTTGGACATCATACATCCTTGCAAGTTTGATGGCTAATGTATAAGTTATTACATGGACTATTGTTGATACAAAGATTTTTCATCCGATGGAATCTGATTTCTATCTTTGTAGCCATGCAAGCATTCAGGTTGCTTTCTTCTTCTATTGCACTCTTATGCATTGTATGTGCCTGTCTTCATGGTAAATATTGTGGTCTGTGCAGGGCACTAGTGGGCCTGCCCATTATCATGTCCTCTATGATGAGAATCAATTCACTGCAAATGGCCTATAAACCCTCACGAACAGCCTCTGTTACACACAAATCATGGTTTTTTTTTTTTTTTTTTTTTTTTTGGTATAACTGTGTCTAGGTCTTTTTCCGGGAAGTTGTTCTAACGTTTCTATTTTCTTGATACAGATATGCCCGATCTACAAACTCAGTGTCCATAGGTAACGCTGCTTTTACTCTATTCATAAACCTATATTTTCATCCTGATTCTACTGACTGCAACTAAATCCCAAAATACTGGCTCTAGCTTAAGATTTTGGATACAAGCAGGTCTATGCTTTGATAATTATGACAATACTTTTTTGTGACATGATCGATCAAACATTTCCATCTCAATGATCTTTGTGATCATAGTACATATATCTTTGATTACAATAACCACCTGGAATTGTCATCACGATGTTGTGTACTTCTTGGAAATTAAGATGCATTATTTTGCAGATCTTTTATCCAATCGGTCTGGCTGTGGCTATGCAATGAAGAACAAGGTTTGCAGAGAGTTCGACAACTATGCTGCGGCTATGCAGTAAATGACATGGTATGCTATAGTGCAACTTACTACTGCAAACTAAAACTAATTGTCCATGCTTTGACTGCTTTCTTATCTGTGCATCCTTTGTCGTCCGTATTTTAATATGTTTAATGTTTGCGATCCAGACTACCATGTCATTTGAAAAATTGCAGGCATCTGCTAAATTTGGGGCAGATCTACAGGGTTTGTCAGATGCTTATATATCAAATGCTTATAATGCTTTGGGGAGAGACAATTATTGCATGAAAGCAGAGATGAAATAAGACTTTAATTAACTTAGTCAGAAAGTGATGCAGAAAGTGATGCTTCACAGACACATGAGAAAGACAATAAAGATTTGTTGCTTTGCCTTAGAAAGTAACAGAGTAAAGTGGTAAATTGAGACCACCCCTTGAAGTGTTAGGCTGGAATGTTGATGCTTTGCTTGCAGATACTGGTGAGCATGAATTGTTGATGGTTGTCCATACAATATAAATTGATTGAGATGAAATGAAACATAATGCAACATGCTCAGGGTTATGGCCCATGGACATAACATGATACTACACTATTATGCTATAGAACTGCTCCGTTGGTTAGTAGAATCCATGATACTTTATGTGATGTTTGATTTGATACGTCATTACCTTAAGGTCGAATCAAAATTTATTGTTCGTAGCTGTAGTTTTTGACACATAATATAAGAAAAAATCCATTTTTCTTCTAGTGAAATTGGCTTTTCGTAGATGTATAAGGCAATAAACCGCACTCAAAATGAAAGTTACATGCTAAACAAGCACTTGGAATGTGATTTATTACGGAAGTTCCAACCATTGAGTTCTTATGTGAAAGGGTTTAAGGAGGCATGAAAGTCTATGAATGTTGTACAAATGTAAATTTGTCCCAGGTAACTAGGGCTCGGGTTTTATCAAGGAACTTCCAACCATATAATTTTTGCGGATATTAGTTGAAATAGGAATTTTGGAGATGGGTGACGTGGCGACTGTTGAGGCGGGTGGTCAGGGCGGCCGAAGCTCGTGGAGGCAAAAGAACAATATCCGCCGCAATTGATCCCGGTGGGGGCTTACGGTGGCCCCAATCTCGATGGTGGCTCGGGTCCGGGAAGGGCCGATTCGCATCCAAGGTAAAAGCCCCATTCCTTTTGCTTTATACGCTCTCGCAGATGAAGGATCCGGCGGGCTGGTCTGCTTTCCTTGAAGTCTCGCCCATCCTCAATCTCGATCATTGACGGGTTTGGAGGCAGAAGCCCCAATTTCTGATGAAGCCTTAGGTGGAGATGGGCAATCGGTGGTCCAGCCTCTTCCTAAATCGACAGTAGGAGCAGACAAGGCTCCAAACCGATTCATAACCAAAGCAGGGAGATGCTAAGGAGAGGGATCGGCAAGCAAAGAAAAAACTAGATGAAAACAAGCTGTTGGAGCTCAGGCAGAAATCTGTTGCAACAGTAGACTCAATACTAGCACAGCATAATAAGATTCAAATGGAGGCAATAAGGAAAGCACAAAAGGGCCAACAAATAAGCGCTACATGTAAGTCCTTTGTTCATTCAAATAGTCCAATGTCTAGAATGCTAAACTCAGAAGTGGTAGAGATGGAAGTCGAAAATCAGGAAACTACTGGCACACCAAAAGATATAGAAAAGCCCACCAAGGAACAAACACCCAATGAGACGATTAATCTAGACAAATCTGCTGATTATTCATCTCTAGAAAGCAGGGCAGTTAACAGGGATAAGAATGTTGGATCAGAGCTTCATGATGACGGGAATGATGCTAGCTTAGGGAATGTTACACAAAGTAGGGGGATTCACCCAAAGGGTTCAGCTTGGAAAGGACAGGATTCAGTGAGAATAGTGAACAAGCCGAGATTCTCGGAGTGGATTCAAAAGCAAACCCATGCTACTAACAGAAGCACAAGAGTCACGGAGGCTCTCCAAGCGTTACAGAAAGGTCTCGTTCAGAATCCTGAGGTAGTAACTACAAATACTGAGCCTGGATTGGTCAGTGGCACTAATGTGGAGACAGAGGGTAATTTTCCAGTGGCTGAAATTGATCACGAGATGCACAAAAGGTATCTGGAAAGTTTGATCTCGCCGGATGGTGGGCTTCTTTATTTGGGGGCTTCCCCGGACTTGCGCAGTTAAACTCATGGCTATCAGCTCACCAAGAGGTTAGGTTTGCCCCAACACCAATCATTTGAAGGCACTTTGGTAACAACTTTTTCTCATCATGTTTGATAGTGAAGCGGTTGTGGATAGATTAGTTGCCCGTCGCAGTTGCAGACCCATTTGCGGAGGCTTCATTTTGTACCAGTTTTTACATGCCGGGCTTTCTCCCTAATAAGCTTTCGCTATCAAAATCCCTTTGCTGGTTTGAAATGCAGTATCTCCCACCGACCTATTAGTCCCGGAGTTCCTAAAATCTATTGCCAATACGTTAGGCTCATATGTATCTCACTCTATTGCCAAAGGGCCTAGAATCGTGTTGCTATCACGAACCAACACGCTTGAGATCCCCAAAGGAGTGATTTGTGAAAAGTGGAATGTGTCGCTTTAAGTTTTTACTCAAGCTACTAAATGGATGGGAAATAAGGAGGATGTTCCCCAATGTGGAACTAGAAGAGGTGATCAAACCAAGCCATGCAAACGCCAACGATCAAAATGCCTCCGAGGGCAATGACAGAGCATGTGCATGTGGATCAAGATGACACACGTAAAAGAAGCCCCTCAAGGGACACATGTTCCCCCCAGGGTTGCGGTCACTCCCCATTTACTCCCTCCCTCCCGCAGCCAGCCCTACCCCTTCTTCATCCGGTGTGCCTGGAAACGCGACCCCGAGTGTGCCAAGTTCTAAAGTGGACACCTTGGGTGGGGAGACTCAATGGCAAGTGGTGGCCTCCAAACATGGTATAAGAGCTAGAAATCTGGCCAGGAAATCTAGAGGCTCTCATGACATGGTGAGCTCAAAATGTGCAGACTCTCCACAACCAATGTCAGCTCTGTCTAAGTATATCTCAGAGGTATCTTCTACTGAGAAGGGTGTTCTCACAGGTATGATAACCAAGAATACACGAGGAGCAAGGCTCCTTGAACCGGCTCTGGGGAATCATAAAGGCAACTCCAATTGGGCAGATAATGATACAGGTACAATAGATGACGTGGAGATGCTAGAGAACCCATTTGCTCTACTAGGTAAGAAAAATAAGCTGGATGCAAATATGAGTCCAGATAACTCAGGTGAGATGAAAAGGAAGAAAGCTTCGACCTCTTCCTTTAGAAACTCCGCTGATGACAATGGTATAGTTGGCCGTCCCACAACTTTCAACTTATGATTATTGTCTCATGGAATTTGCGCGGCATCAAGGGTGTTCTTAAAAGCGTGGTCGGTGTTAGCGGCTACTAGGTCTATGAAGGCGGATGTCATCCTTCTACAGAGCATAGACTTCCGGACTTTTAAGGCCGAGTCCATTGGCGGTTGGATTGGAGGTAATTACTCCTCCTTTTGTCGGCGGCTGAAGGAACTAAAGGAGGCACTTGTATCTTATGGAAGAGACAAGTCCAAAAGTATCAATATCTTGGGGAAATGGTAGATGGTCGGGTGTAATTTTTGAAACAAATAATTGTATGTGGGGGCTCATCAACATTTATGCCTCTAATAAACCCTGCAAAGGGCAGCTATGTGGAGAGAGATTGAGCTCGGATAACTCACGGGGTTTTGGAGTTGAAAACTGGATCCTTGAGGGATCCAAATATGATGATGTATGGGATCAAAAAATTGGGCTGCACGTGAATTTGCTACAAGAGGAAGAAGTTACGTGGAACTCACTTTTAAACAAATAAGTTGGCTTCTCCCTAATTCCTCCATCTAACGCTTTTCCTGGTCTAATAAACGTAAGGGCATGACAGAGTACACCGCTTACTAAACAAGTTCTACATGGCTAATAGGACAGCCTCCTTCATGGGCCGGATGTTATGTTGAAGGAGAGCTTGCTTTCTCTCATTCGCACCATGTGCCACAAAAAAGCTAGTGTTGGAGAGTATCCCTACTAAAAAGAAGAGGAGGGAATGTGCCTTTCAAGTTTAATACCTCCCTACTTGGGAAGGAGGCATTCTGCAGATCCTTTAGGACCTTCCTCGGCTTCTCTAACTAATATGGAATGCCTCCCTTCCATGAAGGCTTGGGTTAAAAAAGATCAGCCTTATGAAGATGTGGATCAAGAAATGGGGCAAGGAGAAGTGCTTGAAATTCAAGAAAGAAAAAAATGTCGTGTATAACCCTTCTAAGGGCCAAGCGGGATCTGCATTACTTGATCCCCATAACAGAGACAAGCAATCCTTAGAGGAGGAACCGGAAACAAAAAGCCAAAGCTATTGAGGAGGAGGAAGCTAGGGGGCCGCGGTTCGCTTCTAAAACAAAGTGGTACGCAGAGTCGATCATGAAAACTTCGAAGTGCTTCTTTAGAATGGCGGGGGGCAGTTAGCGAGAGAACAAGATTATCACTTCAATTAAGGATAATCTGTCAAAATATACTTACGATCCCGGGGCTATCAAGGCGTTTTTTCGGACAGCTTTTCGTGCTCAATTCAAAGCGCACAATACCCATCTTCTTATCAATCCCAAATCTCTCTTTGGTTGGCCCGTTTGATTGGGAACATAAGATTACTGCGGATGACAACCAAACTTTTCTTTATCGTCAGCCAGTGAAGAGGAGATATTTAAAAGTACTATGCTCTCTCGGCCTCTGTAAGTCCCCGGCCCCGATGGCTTCCCTCCCGAATTCTTTGTGGAGTTTTTGGGCGCTCTTGGACCAGACTTTGTGGAGGCTGTTTTGGGGCTTGGTCCTCTTGCTCATTACATCCAACTCTAGTGGCAGGATTCATCACCATGGTCCCAAAAGTCTCTAGACCTCAATCACTTGGGGAGTGGCGTCCCATTGCACTAACAAATGTCTTATATAAGGTAATCATGAAAGGCATCGCCAACCGTCTTAAGCCTATCTTAAACAGGGTTATTGGAAGGGAGCAATCAGCTTTTCTGCCAGGTAGATATATTTTGGACAATTACCTAGCGGCTAGAGAAGGAATGCATTGGTGCAGATCTACACGGCAAAATTGTGTACTTATTAAGATGGATTTTAGAAATGCCCCGGATGGCTGCGAGAAGTGATGAGCCACATGGGATTCAATAAGCGCCATCGACATCTCAATGGGAATGAACAAATTTGCCTCTGCATCTGTCTTGGTTAATGGTGAACCTTCTGGTCTCTTTGACCTCAGGAAGGGTATTAGGCAGGGCTGCCCGCTTGCCCCATACCTTTTTTTAATTATGGCCAACCTTCTCACAAGGATGGTTAATCTCAAAGTATTGGAAGGGGGCATCAATGGTCCAGTTTTTACCGAATCAAGCGGAAAAACTCACAATTATGCAATATCACGGATGACACCTTTATGTTCCTCAGGTATGACGATGGCAGCTTTCATTCCTTTCGTGAGATATTGATTGCTTTTGAGGTTATATCAGGCATAGGGCTAAATGCCACCAAATGTACCGTTTTATGGGCTTTAGAGGGAGATATTGACCCTCGTGCTAATGGATTGGGCTTCCCAGTCGTGGCTGCAGGGGAAACAGTTAAGCTATTGGGTTTGCCCCTTTCTGTCTCAGATAATATGAAGGGTCTCTGGGCTCCTATTTTAGACAAACTTAGAAAAAAGGTTGGGTTATGGTCCTCTAAAGGATTATCTGTAGCAGGAAGAGTAACAATTGCTAATGTTGTTCTGGCCAGCTCTCACATATATTCCTCGTCAGTGTTGGTAGCCCAGAAAGGAATATATAATCAAATACAGGTTATCATTAGAAAGTTCATCTGGGGGGGTATGGCTAACGTTGCTTGGTCAGAGCTATGTAGGGATGAAAGGGATGGAGGGATTGGATGTAAGGACTCAAGCTCTGGCGGCCAGATTTGTCTGGCGAGTTTTACAAGGGGATGCATCTCCTGCTCTGGCATTTGTTAAGCACTGGTTTGATCTGTGCAAGATTCAAGGTAAACCATCTCTTCCTAGGGATGAACTAGGAGCCTCTTTTTGTAACTTTAAGGTGGCCCCTGGCACTTCCCCGTCATGAGGCGATTCTTCATGCTTGGAGGGAGGTGCAAACAAGATGCTCCCCACCTACTATACCTCGAGAAGCCGGGAAAGCCAGTATATTCTGGAACATTCATGTATGGGAAGAGAATGGACGTCCCTTGGCACTAGTTCATCCTCGCATCTTTAAGAAATGGCGAGACCATGGGATCTTAAAATTGCAGCATCGTTGGGAAAACGATAGATGGATCTCTTGGATGGAATTTAGACTCAAAGTGCAAAGAGCAGGGGAGGGTGATAGAAAGATACTACGGAAAATTCTAGGTAATGTTAAGCTTCTCTCAGGGTCTACTCTGTCCCGAGGAAAAGTGGTCCCTCGCAAGGTGTAAGGAGACATACAATGTTGCAAGTATATATCGGGCCCTTTGTGATGACTCTCCTCTTAAAGCAGAGGCTAGGCTTCAAGTGAATGGATCAGCGGCTAAGCTCCTCTTAGCAAACTCCTGGAAAACCTTATGCTCTAGGAGAATACAATTTTTTAGATGGGAGGCTCTCCAAGGAGGTCTCAACACTAAAGTGAAGCTGGCCCATAGAGGAATTGTGTCTACAGACCTATGTCCTCTTGGGTGCCAGGCTAGTGAATCTCTTTCACATCTCTTCTTCTGTGGGTATGCCCTATTATGAGACTGCATATGCATCAACTTGGATGGCCGAATGTTGTTATGATCTTAGACAGAGATTGTATTGATGCCTCCCTAGTTAGTGTGGCTCTCTGGATTATATGGAGACATCGGTGCGATGTCACTTTGGGGGGGGCAATCCATCTCTATTGAGAAACTTAAGAGTCTTTTCAATAAGGAAGTTGCTTTAATGGCATTGTCCCACCACAGGAAGATGGGGATGAGTTACAATAAGGGATTGGACAGAATTGGTAAGATTGAAGAATTTTATAACTACTTTAAGTGCCATTGGGTGAGCTCTGAGGACCTAGACTTTCATGATAGGTCTAATGGTGGAACAATTTGAGTTTAGTGGAGAAAGCAATCTGAGTAACTGACCAGATAGGGTCTCTCTACCATTATGTTGTTGTGGAATAGGACTTCCCTTAGTACATACATCATTGATGCATAGAGAACCCATATAATAACCCTAATGCTTCCTATTTGTCCCATTGGGGACTCTCTGTATCTTTATTATTATTATTAATAACAAAAAACACACTCTTACCCTCCAAAAAAAAAAAAAATAATAATAATAATTTTTGCAGGAACTTCCAGCTATATATTGAATTTTTGCAGGAGGCAATCAGCCGAGCCTTTGGCAATGCAGAAAATCCTCGTTCAATGTGCATATAAGTTACTCTCAGAATAAGGCAAGGGAAAGAGCAAAAGTGCCCACATATTTATGATGTCGCGTAGCAATTGTTTGGATATTCTTTGTCTTATAGTCTCCGCAAGGCATGCACAAGAAAATGTATTCAATGTCACAATTGAATCAAAACGTCTTGCTCAAATTTCAAGCAAATAATCAATCAAAATACAAAAATGCAATTTTATTTTAAGGAACAAGCCACGTCCTCAATAGCTTTTGTGGCAACTATACCAGGTCATACATGTACCTTTTCCTTATCTAGATCATAACCTAGTTAAACATACATTTTTCCCCTTCTAACATATATTTTTTCTTTATCTACACTGTAACCTAGTTAAACAAAATGTTATGGGCAAAACTAGATGCAGTAGCCTATGAACTTCATATGCTTTTCTTCATTATAATGGACTAGTTAAACAAAATGTTATGCGCAAAAATTCCTTTATTTAGATGTAGCAGCCTAGAAATTCTATATGCTTTGTTTTGTGGCAATGTTATTCATGGAACACTTATTATTTCAAAAATATAAAAGGACTAGTAATGGTGCCCGGCGTTGCCGGGCCTAGCACATCATTGAGGAGGTAGGAATGAAATTACGTTAAAATCTTCTGTCTATTATACTTTGAAAATAGATGTGTGTGTGTGTAGGTTTTTTTTTTTGGTAAATTAGAGATGCTTCACAATGAGGTTTACAATGGAGTAAAAATAAAAGAAGATAGGCATGCAAGTTAAGGTGAATGTTACTTAGGTGGTAGAATGGTATAGGATTCCATACAATAACCTAATGTTGCCATGCCATGCTTTAGCAAACAAAGGTGTTGTATTATAGACTACAATTTGAGGCATCACTATAAAATTTTTTCTACGATGTTGTATTGCAATGTGAAATTGTAACGTGATGTTGACTGCAACTTGAAAAATATCACTATAGAGAGACAAAATGTAGAATGCACTGTAAGAGAGATGAGAAGTAGGGATGAAACTATGCAACTAATTTAACTGCTTCCCTGGAAAGGTAGAGCAAAATTGCATTAGAAGAGGACAAATTTGAAGCAACCGCAAATGGCAGCCTCTGAGAAGCATCATTCTTTCTAATACTGTCTTGTAGACACACATATTATGTGCAATTCTACTGTCAAAAATGCTAGTTTTGAGATCTCAATGACCATTTCCTATGGGATCTGCATGTACATGATAACTTGGATGCCGAGACAAATACATTAGAAGTTAAAACACTAAAAGCAATGTATAACTCTAGAAGCATTACGATGGACGTAGAATGGATGCAACAGACCCATTCTAGCATTGCTCCTAGCCATTTGTTGGGCAAATCTGTAGAAATAAGAAACCTTGGACAAACTAATTAGCTTTTGTATCTTACCAGTTTACCAATAATTTTGGCAAGTTGGCAGCATCTAACCATCACAAATACAGAAAATGTTGAAAGAGCAGTATTGTGTGTCCGACAGTACTATGTGAACAACATGTGATATTAGATAAACAACATCAGTATTAGTACTAAGGAATGCACATTGGAAAAATGTCTTATAAAGTATGTAATTTTCTATTACCATAGACACTTTGCAATAAAGTTATATACCTGGGAAAAACTGATATGCGTAGGAGGGCAATCTAAGGAGATAAGATGCCATATGTGACTGATATTTGGATTCTTTGCATTGGAGAAGTAACATATCTGCAAAACTTTCAGGGATTCGAATTATTGATAAAATTATAATGGCAATACTGAACATTAATGGTTATTGTGGCATAAAGAAGAGAAACAGAGAAGAATAATACCATAGAACTCCAGCATGACATATCAAGAATATAGGTAGACTTTGACCTGCTTGCACTTTTCTTTAACTGATAAGTGTTATTGAGATTCAGTAAGAATTATGGTTAGATGTATCCACATGCTCAGCTGTAACAAATTAACAGGAATGTGAGTCCACAAATAAAAGATAGATTCAACAACGAATAAAGCAATGTTCAAAATGACACACAACGTCTTAACCATTAACCCTTTCCAGTTTAAGGTTTCTGCCTATAGCTCTTTATGAGCTTATTTGAACCAAGTCCTTCAAGAAGGCAGATGGCCATTTTAGTCATCAGCAGAAGGAGCATGCTGTATAATGCTATTTAAGTACTCTCAAGCTATTAGGTCTGTAAAGGGACCTTCCAATGTTACTGAATTTGCAATAGACAACCCTCAGATGACTTGCAGAAACTAATATGCAAGTCCTAAATCATACACTGAGAGTTTAGATACTCACTACCATAACTCTTGAAGTCAACTATACAGAATTCTAAGTCAATCATATCCGACTAAGAAATCTTGGTAGGCATGTTCTCGATTACAACAACAAATATAGGGTTTTAGAAACATATGGAAACACAAACTTTAATGCAAATAATTCATCAACGTTTCTCAAAAGTTCCCTATGGAAGATTTTATTAGTAGAGAAAAATGATATTTACAATATGCAATCTGGATGATTGTAGATCATACATATTGCATCTTTTTCTTTTGCTTCCAAGGTAGGAATCTATGTCCTACACAAATTCATAGAAAAGCGCACAACAGTGAAGGCTCCAGGTATAGACATCATACCTTCGTGGACCTTGTGTCCACCTACAACCTCACAAATCTATCTTTTGTTAAAACACTAATAAAAAGTTATAACGCGCACACTACAACCATATTACTTGTTGTACCAAAGAAACACATAAACTTACCTTATTAGACTGGTAGAGAATGTTTATAGCCATTTACCTGAACAACTATCTTTTGTAACCCACAGAAGTTATTTTGGAAGACATTTACCTGTGAAATTTAGCTTATTAGACTGGTAGAGAATGTTTATAGCCATTTAACTGAACAACTATCTTTTGCAACCCACAGAAGTTATTTTGGAAGACATTTACCTGTAAAATTTAGCACCATATATATGACTGCAAATCACCACAGACAGTGATTGCTGCGCCAAGAACTATTTTGCTCCATTCTCCCGAAAAGATCTTCAAGAGCACTATCTCAAAGGAGAATAGAACTGGCGAATATTTCCACTACATAGCTTGAAGAACTTCCTTCTTGAAAAGGAGACTTGCCTCGCCAAAAGGACGATCGCAAAAATTGCTCACAGCCATAAGAAACCTCGATCACGGTTCCTTCGTTCTCATGAACATGCAGGAGTAATGAAGCGTTGAGCTAAAATCCAAAATTTAAAATGCAGCATGGCTCCATCATACTATCGTCATGATAAAGCACTGGTAGCACTTTACTAATTTATTATCAATATTATGTTAAGCCTTCAATATTTATTGTGCTGATGTAGCTAGCCTAGCAAAATCTTTAAACTAACAAAAGGTATGGCATACCTAAGACTCAAAGCTTTAAATGTAGATTTGGAATTCCTCCAAGATCCATGTTGTTTCTAGCGTAAGTGCATGTCCCGGTATCTACAACATAAAAGGAAGACACATAAGAGAACCCGGATCGTTGAAAACATAAAGCCGGTAACAACTTTCTAAGAGCTCAATGCTAGAAATCGAGAGTTTTATTTGGAAAATCTGATATAGGCACCTCGGGAAGAATAAAGCAAGTCAAAAATTCGGACGCCACATCAATCATAAGGTCGCTCTTCCTTCCCGATCGCCTCGGTGAAGATAAAAAACAGCTATAATCTGACACATTTTATATTGATGCAAAAAAGAGCTGGAAAAAACTGAAATCATATTGTTTTGTTAACACGATCTCAGATGACAACATCTCAAAAAACATGATTTCAGATGGTCGCATGACATGAAAGGATACAGATTCCAACTCTATAAAAAAAACGGATGCATCCATCAAAGAAAATCTTACGCTATGCATCTTCATCTTCATCCGTCACAGATTTAAATTAGCGACCTTACGCTTTCGTGGAGTTGCTTTCAAAGCCTGAGAGTTTGTGGAAAATCTAGGCACAGATTTTAATAATGAACTCAAAAACTTAGCAAGAAAGTCCAGGAAAAGAAGCTACCAAATTGGAGTCTATGTAAAAGCCAAGAAATATGCTTAGACCTCTTTTGCTCATTAACCCAACTTTCTTAAAATTGGCGAGTCCAAGAAAAATAGGAGCCTCAGTTTAAAAAAAAAAAACCCCTGAAAAAAACTAAAACTTCTAGTATCATATTTTAAAGCTACGAAAGATGAAGGCCTAACACGAATCCGGACAATTCTAGGGTGGTCTTAAAGGTTAACGGACAATCAAGCATTTAAGAGCAATCCAACTCTGGCTGACGATGATGCCTTAACATGAATCCCTGGTTGAATCGATGGAAAGATGTTCCAAGATTGAACGCCAAAATAGAATCTAGAGCAAACAAATGGATTGATTATAGCAAAACCGGAATTTACCTCTGTTAGTTGTTCTTGCTCCTTCCCATCTCAAGATCCTCTGCTTTCTTACTTGTATCAGATCTCGCCTCCTCCCCACAACCCTTTGGGTCCTTGTATACTACCGCCTTACCAAAATCATTAAAGAAGGCAAACGTTAGACGGACACAAAATCGATCAGAAGGGAAACAAAAGAGATTTACCTGGTAAAACTCATAGAAGCTTATTATCCATAGTCGGCCTTCGCCCGCCAAAATCATTGCAAGGAAAACGTAACAATCCTTTTCGGCAGCCCATAATTATCCTTATATCATGCCTAAAATTGAAAGCGAGCAAATCATTGCATGCCGAAAATTAATTGAAAGGGGGCAAATCGAAAGGGGCAAATCGATCGAAAGGAAAAACTGGAAATCTAAATCATCGCAAAATAAATTTTCCCGATTTTTGGAAGATCGATTTTTTTTTCCGGCAGTCAAAAGCCCCAAAACCTTAGGGAAATTACTTAAAAACAATTCCAAATTTTTTTCCTCCAAACCGGAAAATCCAAATTTAAAAGATAGATATTGCTATGACCTCTAGACAACTAAATTGTTTTTTAACGTTTGCCCTATGTGGCAAGTAGCATGCCACACTATACCTCATCCCTCCCGTCGAAACTTTGAAAGAATTGCCAGCATGATCATGTCATTGCAAGTTTATTATTCCTATCAGGAACGTTTGTACCAGATACGTTTCTTTTTTCACTTTGGCGCTTGCAATTCTCCATCTTTTGTTACACCACTTCTGACTTGCCTAAGCTAGTGGGTATCTCTAGTATTGATATAACAATTGTACATAAGTGTGGATCTACATCAATATGACAGGCAGGCTCGTGACTTCTTTGACGTGTGGTATTGTGATCATGATCTTCATCATTGAGTTGCTACCTCCACGTGGTTTAGGATGTATGAGTAGCTTTGGCAAGGGAATTACATGAAGGTAAACATGGAGCATTGGATAAGCTACTTCAACATATATGGGCAACCTCAGCAAGGGGCATAGTATGATCTAGGCACCTGTGTTTAGTAAATATTCTAATGAACATCACATTACATGTCATGGTCTTTGCATTATTCTACTGTTGTCTTGGTCTTTTTATTATGTATTTGGATCCTCCGGGGTCGGGCTTCTAGGTTCGGTGGTCTAGGTTGCTCCAGCATGGTCATGTTCATCTACGATTCTCTGTGGTATTATTGTGCTCTGTGACACTGGGCGTGTGTTCCTCATAGGTGTAGTTTCCTGGTGAGGTTATGCATCAACTCTTGTGACTCCATGGTAAGAGGTCCTCCAGCGCCAGACGTGGGCTGGAAAGGGTATGCGCATACGAGGTTCACCCCACCAACTCCGCCAATGGGGCTCAAAATGTGAGCTGGCTGGGCATTTCTCTGCGAACAGGGCCTACATGTAGGCTGGCTGAGCTTCCCATTGTCCCAGAGCTATGTTATGATGTTTTGGCACTTTGACTATGTTTCTTTATTTCTGATGCTCATGTTTGGTATTCCTTGGATTAAGTTGTCATTGTCTAGCACTGTTCACATAGAATCTTTTGTTTTGCTTATGCTTATGTGTTTGTATCCAAGATTCCAGAGTATTTCCATGCATACAATGGCATCCAGGGATTCCCACTTAGTCATGAGGACTAATCCCATTGAGTGCATGTGAAGTTAACCCGCAAGGCAGTGGCCAAGTTGATGGCGGCAATGTAGCTGGGGATTGGGGTTGAGTTCCAGAGCTAGAATCTCTTGTCTGATTGACCTGTTGTTATGATGTGTATATTGAGAATATTATGAATATTAAATCTTTTGGATTTTTGTTGTCTTTGATTTATAAGAATGAATCATTCCCAATGGCAAAGTGGAAGATTAAATTCTTCACCAATACTATAACTTTTGTTAAGACAAGACCCATTAGATATAGCCTTAAGTTAGACAAGATAATCGAAGTTGCGGGAGGGTCAACTCCGGCGCTAAAATCATGGTTTTCTAGACACATTCTTAGGGGTATGACAAGTTTTTCTAGCTTAAACTTTGATTTTAAGCCTCCTTATGCTATCAGATTACTTTAATTATGTATATTTCTTGATGAACTATGGCCAGATACACACATAAGCATGTGCCGCTTCGAACTATGTATCACATTTATCTCCAACATTGAGAAGGAAAAGGGATGCCCAATGTTGAGACGGAAAAGAGATGTCTCTTAGTAAGTCACTTGGAAAATGTTAGTAAGTACTTGTGAATGTTAGTTGTGCAAGGTTGCTAAGATGCCAAATGGCGAGGCCAGGTTGCATTGATACTAGGGATCGTGTTGGTGAAACCAAATTGATGATACTCGTTTCTTTTGTATTGATAGAATTTAGCTATAGGACATTTGCTTTTGATGTTGTCAAATATAATATTCCAAAGCAGAAGCAACTTGGCCCTGCAAGGTTTTTTTGCATTATTTTTTTCTTTTTGTGAAAAATGCATTGAATTTACAGGTGCATCTTTTCCTTGTGCTAAAGCATACCTAATGTTGTTTGCTCTCATGTTTGCAATGAACTCTTATTACAATTAAATGCTAGATATTGACAAATATTAAGGCCTCAAACAATGTTTGATTTTATAGAATCGATAAATGATATGGTTTGTTCAATTTGCGCATTTATTGCAAGTCTATGCCTTATATATCATGATACCAATCAAAGGAGTTAGGTTGCAGGTCTAGCAAACGTATATAGAGTGTCATTCTGCCATTTGTTAGTTGTTAGTCTTACATTGTGTAGACAATTAACAGTTGTGCATGATATATTCGCTTGGGTAATACCTTAATAGCAATGAATGATTTCAGTTTTGTTGATCACACAACTACCCAAACAATTATCTTATGCATTGCGTCGTAAAAAGAAGATGATATTTCTCATAAGATTTTGGTTGTGGTTGATTTATCTAGCATTATTCCATTCATAGGGACTTGCCTCTAGTGACTATTGTAGTCCATTTAGAATGTCTTACGAAAGTTATTAAATGGTAAGGGTATGGATATATAGAAAGAGGACTTTCATATCGATGGTATTTGTTGCATGTCCAAGACCCGCCATGGATTCATTTAAAATTCAAGATAACAATGAAATGCCTTGCTTCAGTTTCAATCTCAAACACATTGATCTCAAGTCAACATTTTCCAAAATGTCTTGCAAGCAAATGGTGATATACTTATTCAACTATGATAGCAATGCCAGTCCTTATACCTTTATCCTCGAATAACCGTAGTGCCGTATCTTCAAGTCTATAAGGAGATGTGATGAAGATGCCACATACGTGCAAGAGCTGGTGTTTGGTCTTGGGTTTTGTGCCTTGAATAGTTTGGAATAATCATTCTATTTATTTATAAGAGTCAGCACAAATGTATAGATGTTCACAACTTCTACCAAAGGCATTTCTTATTAATCATGCTCAGCAGATTGGGAAGGAAGGACGGAAATACATCATCTGCCCACTTCTTCACATTTG
Organism: Isoetes taiwanensis; assembly: GCA_021234155.1. Taxonomy (NCBI): domain Eukaryota; kingdom Viridiplantae; phylum Streptophyta; class Lycopodiopsida; order Isoetales; family Isoetaceae; genus Isoetes; species Isoetes taiwanensis. The sequence goes on along the minus strand of JAJEKV010000292.1, from coordinate 276,659 downwards.
CATTCTTGTAGCATAAATTCTTGGATGGGCATATGGCTGACGGAGCAAGTCTTGTGTCCACTTTAGTAAGGGGAACACTGGGCTATTTGGATCACGAATATCTGGCTGGAACAAATCCGTAACTATTTCTTATATATAGATACATTCTACAGCAATGGTTGACATAGAAAAGAGATGTCTACAATCTTGGAATTGTACTCCTGGAAACACTGGGTAAGAAATGAAAACTAGACTGAACCTATCATAGGTTTTTGTTATAGTTTTTGTTTTTTTGTTCTTGTTTCTCAACTACAGAGAAGGGAGCTCTTAAAGAAGGACAATATTGGGCAAATCATAGATCCCAAATTTGGGGATTCATATAGTTTGGACTGTGTTCAGAAGGTGGCTGAATTCACAAAGCCAACAGGATGACAAAGGCCATCAATTGCAATGTGCGGGAATTAAAGGAAGCTTCTGAAATTCAAGCTACTTACAATATCAAAAAATGAAGATGATGATACAAACCTGAAACATAGCCCAAACCCAATTTCAAGACCATGATACCATCTGGAATACATTGCACAGCTTCCCCAGCTTCCATCTGTAGACTTGCGCAGAGTATCCCAGTACCCTTCCTATTGAAAGTCTACAATCACCTCATTGTTTTGCTTCAAGATGTTTGAAAAATGCAATCTGGTATTTGGTGTGTGCTATAGAAGCCCCTTTTTGTAATCTTGATTCACTCGATTCTGATAGCAGGATTTGTTGCATCCGGAACATTGGCTTTTTTTTTAAATAAGTAACCATCCATAAATTGATGTTTCTGTTTTTTTTTTTCTATATAATTAGTACTTCTATAATTGCTGCAAATAGTGCTTTGTTCATATCCATCTCTATTCTTTCTGATTCAGATCTTTTTGGTACAAATATTTTGCAAATTTTGGCGCAAGGAAAGCTGCCTGATTAGATCATGATTGAAATTGGGCTTCTAAAATAAGATCAATCAGTGATTAAGAATGAGAGTGTGTTCATAAATATAATTTGGTATACAATGCACAGGCAAAATTTAATGGCCTATTATTGGTCATTTAGTTTCAAGTGATTCACGCATTGTTTATATAAGCATTACATTCTAGGTGCACATGATTGTTGGTGATTTTTTTTTTGTTGAAGGACGTCAGACTTTATTCAATCAAAGAGTCAAATACAAGTATAAATGCAGAGACAGGAATAAAATCTCAGCGGATAAGCGGAGACCCACCGAGTGAAGCAACCTGCCTAAGCATAAGAGTGCACATCCAAAAACTCCTCAAAAATCAATCGCCTCTTGCGAGGGGCAAGTGAAGAACAATGATACGACTTTACAATGTAACCTTGAGCTTCTTGGAGAACACGATTATCTGCCACATCCAGACCTTTGAAGATTACCAATCTTCGTCTTTTCCAGATAGTCCAAAGCAACCATCCTGCTGCTAGATGATTGTTGGTGATTGACTATGTTGGCATGTACAAGTGGTTCAATTCCACTATGCTTACTGTAATATCATTACCATTATGATAATAAGGAATGCACATTTTTGCAGTAGGTACCTACGGCATTTCTGATAACATGTAACATGATTCTTAAAGCTAATTGACATTAACACTTCTCATGTCCTATGCATAAAAATTTCGTTTCACTTAGCCTTTCACTATGCTGGAGCTTGAGCAAGGAGAGCTTGAAGCAAAAAAGCAACAAAGTAGATATGATTAAGAATATAAGACAAACAACTTTACTTTTCTTACAAAACTTGAACCGGGAGAGAATACACGATTGGAAACAAAAATATTGGCGGAGGTTTGTACCTTTTAATAATTGAAATGGCATTGTCCTTGGAAAATCCCTGCAAAAATGCCGAAAAGTAACTCAAATCTAGATAATTTGAAGAGGTTACATAACGTTTTGCTTATTGTCCTTTTTGAGATTTAGAGCTTGCCATAAAACAATCTATAGATAAGCTCACAAACCAGGGCCCAAAAAATAAACCTAAAATGGCCCGACGTTAGCTCAACTTTTGTAAAACCCTGGTTTGCATAATGCCAACCTGCCGCATAATCCTATGTCTGCAGTTTTCTCAAATACCATCCTTTATTATAGTAGCCTACATGCAAGATAAATTAATATAGTGTCCTTTAACTTTAATTCTTCCTGGGGAGGGGAAAAAACCAGCATCAATTTAAGGTTGAACGTAAAAATGGAGCTATCATAGAAGATGGTAAACTTGCACATGCCGGCGATACTATTCCGGGTCGCAACGCCAACCAAGGATAGGTTAAAGACGTGCAAATTATTTTTCCTCGAACGTATAAAGTCCAAAAATACGTATTACTAGAAACGTGTGCCCGGCAATGCCGGGCATTAGTCGTGGACATGTGGAATGGTTAGTGCATCAGAGTTTGTAGGTTGTAAGTGTAATCCATCTTTATATGTAATGGAGTGTCAAGTGTTAAGATATGGTTTAGAGAGATCATGAAAGTCAGATATTTATTTAATAGAGAAATAGAACTTGGCAAGTCAGCTCGTTGTAATTGTTTCCATCTTTAAATATACGTAAATTTACTTGATAGATAACCAGGATATCGCATCAAAAAACACAAATCCTAAAACCATTGTTTAAAATAGTTCATTACCAAGTACAATGTTTCATGAGGACTCTAAAAGGTCTTTGAAAACACATTATCCAAGGTGACAAATGTAGATTGGTATTCAATGATTCGTGAAATAAATGACGGGCAAGTGTGTGATGGTGAATCATACCATGTGAAATGTACAGTACATAAACCCCAAACCCTTAAAACCCAAAACTTGAAGAAACCCCCCTAAACCCTAAATCAATGTCGGCTATTATTTTATTTGACCCTAAATCCTAAGCCCCAGAACCCATATATCCAGGGATGCTTAACATTTTTACCAAATATACAGATACATATTAAGGAAGCCATTCAATTATGCACATTTCACATGTGCTAATAATTGGTAAATTACTCACGGAAGCTTACTTGAATGAGCTAAACTGTAACAACAAAAATATATTTCGAAGCTTGGGAGTTTCACTCGAGTACGAACCTTGGCAACCTTGGGCGAGTACCTCTAGAGACACTTAGCCTCTTTTCCAATCAATCAATATATATTGAACATGTAGATGGAGAGCCTTATTCAATTTCCATGTTCAATTAGCTAACCACCTTTATAAAAATTTGTTACCGAGATTTAGCATTTTTTTTGTCATATTAGAACACATGAAAAGCTTTTGATTGTTATTTTTAGTTATGCAAAATACATAACATATATAAATCGAAGTTAGTATTTTCAACTAAAATGAGCAGCATTTATCTAAGCATCATCATTTAGAAATGCATCCTTTTAATAAAACCTCAATATACACTTCACGAAATCGTTTTGGTTTATTGCAAGTAGTTAAAAGCATTTTAGCTTCAAACTGAATGGGATTATGTAAAACTTACATAAAAGTAGTCCCTCCCTTTTAAACAATGCAATGCCAATTAACTTGGAAAGTAATGCAACTTTCTTGGCATCAACTTATTTGTGATCACCATTAAGTGTGAGTGATCTACAACATTTTAATAATATTAGCGCTCATAAAATGCTAATACATTTTGTACCCGTTGCAAAGGGAGAACATGTAAATTATTTAAGCTGAACATAGGAAGCAAGTAATAAGTAAATTGAATGGTTGGACAGATATGCATATTCAAACATGAATACATGATACGCAATGAACATGCAATGGATAATTAAAATGCTTGGCAGCAAAATAACATCATGTGGGGCATGGAAGCCACTTAGAATATTCCACATCATCATATTATGGGCACTTATAGATGAGAAAAGTCAACAATTTAGGCCCAGATTCCACCGAACGGTCGTCTGTTACCTCTAGAGTCTCGATCTTCCACCTTAAATTCCAGGGCCACCATTCCACTACAATTTCGTCAATTCTTGACAATACACCCACATCCGGATGGCGATTTTTTCATCCGCGGGACCAAAGAAACTCCCCGGGATCTTGCCCGAGTAAAATCTCTGATAATTGCCGCCACATCGAACCGCTTCGGGGTAATGGAATCGCAAAACTTAGAAAGAATGCTACTTGGACTTCTGCAATTCGTCCAGGTATGAACTTCCGGCTCCGTGGAATCTGGACCTTAGAACCATAAATGCCAACATTGTGTTGCAGATTGAGGTTACATGTAAGAATGGATTTGAACCCTAAGAAGGACACCGTTAATGTTTGATATGCTGATAATAACCACAACAAATAAATGAGATGTCCATAAAAGAATAATTTACACTTATCCATTCTCAATTATGCTAAAAATGGGCACCATTCATCAAGCCATCAAATAACATTGTTGAAATCAGATAACAACAACATTCTTCCACCAATGCAAGTAGACCAAGTAAATCTCATGTCTATATCTGAGATTTTTAAGCCATGGCAGTTCATGACATTTAAAATGCCATGGTTGGTGAGAAAATGAATAAGTGCAAGTAAGATTCAACATCATCATATTATGGGCACTTACAGATGAGAAAAGTCAACAATTTAGAACCATAAATGCCAACATTGTGTTGCAGATTGAGGTTACATGTAAGAATGGATTTGAACCCTAAGAAGGACACCATTAAAGTTTGATATGCTGATAATAACCACAACAAATAAATGAGGTGTCCATAAAAGAATAATTTACATTTACCTATTCTCAATTACACATCTCTTCGAATATCTAGCTCGCAAAACATTTATTGAAATAACGTATAGAAAATAGAATACATACTCTTGATGAACGTAATATATGTCAAGCTGCATGTTGCAGAAGAATTTGGCTGTCTAAAGTAGTGGCAATATAGGACAAAAGGTCTATCCTTGTCAAGATGATTTCCACGTCCCTTTAGGAATGTTCCAACAACTCTATAAAGTTCCTGCATAAAGATCACAAATGAATCAGAAATAGAACATGATGAGCATCAATCTAAAGCATATATGAAATAATGAGCAACAGAAAAAGAATGGAGTCTCTACACCCTCAACAGTAGGAGTTGGACTATAACCATGGGTTATGCTGCAGCAAACACCTACAAACATAATGATTGTGCCACTAAATTAAGCATTCACCCATCCTCTATATCAGATAGAAATATGGAACAACCAAAATAAAAGTAGAATATAATAAAGTTTCTTGAACCTACCTGGCCACAAATACGACCAAAAGAAAATTTGTCTGCAATGCAAACAAAGTATATTGGAAAATAGAAGAGGGAGATACATGCATACTCAAACAACCCTGCTTGGAGTAAATCTCTACACTGAGCTGCATGCATAAAATTATGTTCGACATCTGCTGCATGGATAAAATATGCTGGATAAAATCTAAGAACATAACGTTATTTGACATGCTTACCAAGTCCACAGTGGGTCCTTCAAAACATTGTGTAAGCGATTTTAAAGCTCCTAATCTGCAAAATTGCAGAACCAAAAGAAAAAGAGTAGTAAACATATTGTGCAATCTTTTAATCGTGCAAGGAAGGAATTGAAAAGATGTGGAAACAAACTATTCATAACCTTTTACTCTTACGATGCATGTGAATATTTCATAACCTGAACTTATACCCTTATGCTTGTGTAACTGTTTTCAGTGATCTGATCATCAAGACAATACATAAGGTTTTGATTAGCTATGGCAGGGATACTACCTTATATGCAAGGACTTGTACTCCAACATTTTTGACATCCTGTGTCACACTTCATCCTATTCCACCATGGGTTAGATAAAAAAACAATGGATATTGAATACATTTGGTTCCTTTGTACAACCAAATGACAATTCAAAGCCCACTCGTGCATCTTCTTGTTAGAACTAATCCATCGTTTACATGCTTAAGATAATAAGTCTATTCTTACTGCACAACTCTCTTAGAAGTATTAAAATCTTCCAAATGGAATTGTTGGATGGCAACCGCTTAACTAAAACCTAAGATTGGATGCTTTTAAGTATGCCAAGAACATTAAAAAGAAATGACAAAGCTATGGAATCCCTAAGAGGAGATAAAATTTGGAAAAAAGACCTAGCCTCTGCCCTAAATGCAAACTCCTTGCAAGGACACGAGCCACGTTCTTGGATAAAATCACGAGGCCACTTCTATGCAAGCATGTAGGAAGAAGGCATTGAGCTCATTCTGAAAGTTTTAACCATCTTCTAAGAAAATTAACATCCGCTCTGCATCCAATGTTTTTGTTGTATGGAGCTCATTTCCATGGACGTAAAGGCATGCAATGTGCGGTTTGCACCCGAGAAAGAAAAGTCCGAGAAAAGCCTAAGGGAAAAGCACATGTAGTATGCACCTGAAAGTCCGAGAGAAAGCCTAAGGGAAAAGCCCATGTAGTATGCGACGAGAGAAAAGCCCATGTAGCGTAAAGCTAATGTGCAACCCGAGAAAAAGCGAAAAGCCCGTGATGCAAGAAAAGTTCCGGACAATAAAAATGGATTGATGGCAAAAACCTAAATTGAATTTGGGTAAAACCAAAAGTTAGAGGAGATACTTGGCGAGAAGAAAAACCGGGGACAAAGTAAGGTCGACTATTACTTGGGCACTATCGGGATCCCAAGAACACCCTAAACCCATTCAACGGAATGAATATAATGCATTTGTTTGAGAATAATTCTTTGAGAATAGTACATGGATCATACCATATGTGATGCACAAAAGAAGCCCGATCGCTCTTGTTTTGCGCCAATGCTAGACACCAACGCGACCGATCACACTAACGACCGATCCGCACCAAAGCTCTGATTCCTTGTAAGCCTCCCATCTTGTTGCCTACTCTTTCGGTGATGGATCACCAATTATTCACAGAAAAGAAAGATTCGTTCAATTTTTATGTTAGACAAATGAAAAGATCAGTAGCGTTGCTTGCAGATAAATGCCACAATGAAAAAAATTGGCAGCATTGGTTGCAGATGAAACGCCATAAGACAAAACTTGCTGGGCTTGGACTTTACTCACCGTATGGCGATTCGCAAGAATCAAACGACCCAGTGAGGCGCCAAGATGGAAGTGAGAAATTCGTAGGAAAAGGGACAGTTGCATCAAAGCATTTTTCCATTCAATGCCAGTTCAAATTTGCATTGAATGATGGCAACCAGCGTCCTGCAGGAGAACGCAAACTGAAAGGGAACGCCGCATGCGGCGTTACATGCGGCGTTCCGTGGCACGACAATCAAAGCCATCTCAAAATAATAAAGAAGATTAGGTTAAAAATGTATTAACCATCATTCAATTAAATTGGGATTATGTCTTAATTTTGGGACAAATTTCATATTGTATGTTTTTTATAGCATATTCAAATTCACACAAACCACCTCAAAAGTATGAAAATGTAATATCATATTATTTACAAAATAGTCAATATTTCACATATACAGTATACAAAAACTTGTACATGCATACCCCACAAACGAGGATCGCTATGTACGGTCCAGATCTTAGAATAAAGGGCAAATATGCCCATCCGACAGCTCTCGTTGCCCGGAGTAATCCCCCGTGTGAATATGCACCCAAACCAAAGGGGGTTTAAGGGGGATTTTAATTTAAATGTGTTAAAATGCAATGATTTGTGTTAATAATGTTAATGGTAGTTGTGTGTTGATTGTTATATTAAAAAAATTTTTGGGCCCTTCGGGCCCTAACTAAAGGATGGGCCTAAATATTAATTACTAAAAAGCACAATAACATCAAGACAAACAAATTATTTCCGCAAAACATTCATAAGGTATTACAACATAGGGTATTACAACATGAGTGGCAATTTACGCACGTATGGCTTTCTTTCTCAATCGCATGTTTCTCAATCTCCCTGATATAATGTTGAGCTAATGTGCCATGTCTCAAAGCAAATGCTGCAATGATTGGTGGCAAATATTTCTCAACTTCATCTTTCATTCTCAACGTCCATTTAGAATCGCTAAGGCCACAAGCGATCTTTGATTCTTCCCACCATCCATCAAAGTAACGGACAATTGGTTTTGTCATGATAAAACTGGATAAGAATGTAAGAAATTAAGTAACTTGTTTTGCATTTGTCTCCAAATTTTTCGATGCCGCACACAACCAACAGAGCTCGAACATCAACCCATGTATTGATTTCTGAGTGCTTATTACTTTCAAATTTAGCATCTGCTCAAAAACATTTGTCCAATGTGCGCTTTCGGACTTAAAATGATCATCCCTCCCATGAGCTTGTACATTGTCTCCAAGTGATATATACAAAGAACCGTCTCCAGCCCATTGTCTCTAGCCCATTGTTCACAAAGGATGGACAAGAAATGTCTCGTAATTGTTTCGCTCCAAGTCCGATCTCTTCCAAATATCCATAGAATCCTTAACACTTGTGCCGCATTTGGCAAGAGAGAACTTCCGCTTATTTCTAAGTCCCGACTAAGGGACTCCACCAATGTCTTACAAGAATATCTATCCTTCAATTGTTGCACTACCAAGGAGAATAAGCGCCCTTTTATTCCTTCTTCAAATTTATCAACCATTACCCTAGCTGGTAGATTCTCGTGGCCTTTCGCCTTCCATTTCATCAAAAGACCGCTTCCTACTCCGCATTTGGTTTGCATGTGAACATTCTACGTATGTTCTCTTTGTCTAATTCGAGGCTAGCACAATAACAGAACAAGCCGCCCATTGCCAATTCCAAATGCACCAAGAAGAGCACTTACAAGAAGTTTCCTGCCCTACGTGAAAGGGGAAGATGACAAGATTGGCAATCCCGAGGGTGAGGAGTGGCATCCATGAGATCTAAGAGAGCCAGATCAAAGGCTTCCTTAGATATTTCACCCTCTTTGGTCGCAGGAAATTTTGCCATGAGATCTTGAAACATGGTGGCCCATTCAAATGCCCTTTTCACGCTTTGAGGCTGCCATAAAACCGGATCTCCACTAGATTGATAACCCGATGCTAGTATGAGCATATCTAAAAAAGCACCTGCGAAGGCAACTGAAATAAACGACGTGAGAAGGATCTGCCAGCCTAAGTCTGCTAAAAAGATGAGATAACAAAATTTTCGAGCCTGCAACAGTGGCGAAATCGTTATGAGCAGCAGAACGAATTCCACAATCAAACCCATCCATTATTTGCACTGTCGGGGCTCCAAAAGTATTCTTCCCCCCAAAGAGGTTTTCATCACCCGTGGCCGCAGATCCGCATTTTTGGTGTAGAGAAATTGACGCAAAAGTGTGGGAGGCTAACATTGGGAGGGATTTGTTGAGCCATAGCTGCCCCCAACAAGACACCGTCGTCATGGAAAGAATAGTGTTACAAAAGGAAAGAACCCTAAAATCTATTCGGGGTTTCGGTTTCATCCATCTGTCAGAGGCACCGGAGCTATCATGCACAAATCCGAGCACAGCCAAGCAAGAATCGTTGCTCTGTTCTCTTTTTAGATCTGACTAAACCCTAAAATATTTTCTTCCACGAACCCTAAAGTAAAGGGTCTCGATACTTGCATGCATTTTTTAGAGTAAAAAGATAAAATATGCAATGCAAAACCATTGTAAAACCATAGATAATATGCCATTGAAATATGCATGCACTCTAGATATACTGATTAGTATGCCTCGTGCAATACGCCATGAAATCATATGAAAATCATGCCAAAAAGCGTATAAAATCACAAAAAAAACCCCTGTTATAATGCTACATATTATAAAAACGTGATGAAGAAAATTTACAGTTATTCACTTTTCTTCAAGCACCCCCAATGATATTATAGCCTTCTTCCTGACATCCTGAGGTATTGTAATTCTCGCATTTCTAGCTAGAATAGTTTTTGGAGTCCATGAGTAGAATACACTTCTATAGTCTAGCTAAAGATCAGGATCACTCGGATTTCTCCTCCATTTCCTTGTCCAACAATCTAAGTACCTTTCTTTATCTGATACGTTGGCCAACTGATGCACTGGACACCACCATTCTACCTGCACATGGTTGAAGTTAATATTACCTTCTTCTTTGCAAATATCAGAGATGGTGAACCCCAACCACACTGGATAGGTATCTAAATCTGCTGGCTTTACTACCACAAATTGGTAGCATTCCAAGTCAGTGGAAGGTTCATAAGCATCCATGCCTAGAAACTTTGGCCGATTGTTCTTAGGACCAACATAGTGTTTGTCAGAAGGAGGAGGAGCATATTGCTTATACTACTAACAGTGTCATCAACATCCTCAGCACCTGCTAAGATCTTCCACCTAGTTTTAGGCAACCACCATTCTTTCAATTCATCTGAGGATGTGTCTATCTCCCCCAACATGTTAATCACCTTCTTCCAGTAAGCCACCAAGGCACGGTTGGTGTCATCGGGGTTGGTTTGTCAATGCTTTATATAGTCTTGGATTCCTTCCTTAGTCAATCCCAATTGCTTCACTTCTTTAGTAGGTTTTAGAGCTTTTGGTTGACCTGGAGGTATCATAGGCTTGCCATTCTCATCTCTACGCCATATTTCCTCCCCTCCTCTCCACTCCTCCTCTGAAGGTCTCATCTTCCATTGGAAGATTGTAGATGTTTTTGTAAGGTTAGCTGTTGTGGTTCAGGAAACAGAAATGGGAAACCTGCCTTTATGACTGTATGTGTGGTTTGATTAATGCCAATCCTGAGGCTAAGGTGCTTGATGGCGTTAGCACCAAGTTAACAAGCATTAGGAAAAAAGTTTCCCAATTCTGTGAAACGGAAATTTTGGTGAATGTTACAGATATTTATAATTAGGTCCCTAAACCATGTGCAGCCCTACTTGCGGATCCTTATATCAAGCTTGAGATTGAAGGAGAATTGCTGGCATTTATAAGGAAGCCAGAAATTAGAATCCTTGCTATATGTGGGATGGGGGGAATTGGAAAGACTACTTTGTTGCAAGAATTATATGACAAGGAATTTCCAAAGGAAGGCAAGCAAGTGAAAGCTTTTGTAGAGGTGGGCATGAAAGCTAATATAATGGAAAGTCAAAAGCGATCTTGCGGATTAGAAAACGTAGTCAGACATTCACAAACCCTCGCCAGGTCTTAATAGATCGCGATTGCTTGCTACGTTTAAAGGCAAAGGGCTTTTCTGTGCCTATGCATCGACAACGCCCGAAGACAAGAGATCCGAATGACTTATCGCCAACAGATGTATATGATTGCCTTCCGTGCTCAAGCCGTGTAATGTTATCCACACGCCCCACAAGGTAGCTAAATGCCCAAGTATTTGCACTCAATCAACAAATATAAATGCAAATGCAAATGCCTATAGACTTTTTGAGCCCATTGTGATGGGCATCAAAGAAACAGTAACAACCGCTCATGCATTGCGCAAAAATTGAGGATAAGAATAAGGAATTGAATACGCTCAATGCAATAATTCCTCTCAGGTCTGGGGCTTCCATTAGCAATCAAAACATACGACACTCACTTTAGATTGCCGTAAAGGCGATGTAAACATACCGAGGGAAATCTTAACACGACGGATCTTGAATTGTGCCGTTAACCCATCAAATGCGGATGACGACGATGGTCGTTTTAGAATCGTTAGAACCCAGTATTGAATTTCAATCCAAAGATGTGCAAGATGCCTTTATCGATGCTGCTCTTTTCTGGCGCGGGAGACCACTGGAAGAAGCTAGATGTGCTCTATACGTCGGAGTTAATGATATTTTGCAAGTTTTGTTGGACGAATCCATCTTTTATTCTAGGAAATACGAGTGGCCTACCGGAGCATATCTAGAATGCCATGATCTATTTCTTTCCATTGCTCAAAAGCACGCCAACTTCAACAACTGGAAATATCTAGTAGAGGCAAGTGCTTATCTCCTTATAGAAATGTTTGTTTCAACTTTAATTTATTAACTTTCTTGGAAAATATAGATAAGACGAGCATTACCACAAGGAATGGAAGGAATTCGTGGACTACAAGTTGGTGAACTACCAATCCAAACATTGCACAATAAGCTATCATCTCTTAAGTACCTATATTGTGCTGGTCTCATTGGTCGTGCCTCTGACATCTCACAATGTCAAAAGCATGATCTCAAGTCTTTGCAAATATCTCAATCCCTCGATCCAACTCATCTCCAGGTTTTCACTTTATCATCCCTCTTATTACAAGAAGATATTAGATGTGTAAAAAATCAAGCTAACTAATTTATCTTCAATATTTGGAACAGTTCTTTCCAAAAATACAAGTCTTGATCATCTCTAAAGGCTTCCAATATGGAGTACAATCAACCCTGGTACGTCATCAGATCCTTTCCTCTATATTTGGAAATTTTAGCAACTTGCTTATCATGGATATTGATGGAAGGAACAACAAACTATCTCAGCTACCAGCCTCTTTTGGCAACATGGTCCATCAAGTATTTAAATTTCGAAATTTCTCTTGCTTGAACACGTTTCCTTCCTTTTCCAGACCCTTGAGTTCAAAATGCCTTCACCTCTCGGTGGTGGCAGCTCGCTCGTCTGACCGACGCTGATAGGGCGCTACCCCCCACTCTACAGAGCTCGACCTCCTGGTGCTCCCAGCTACCGCCAGCTCGGACGCTCGGCCATTCTGCCGCCCCCGCCTCAAGGACGGCTCAACCTCTCACCGCTTTCCCGGCCTGCCCGGCCTTTTCGCCCCGTACGCATGTATATGCGGCTCGGGTGCTCCGGCATTTCGCCCAGCCTGCGTGGCGGCGCCCGGCTGCACTTGCGCCCTGCAGCCCGGCTGCCAGGTACTCCCGGCTCGCCCTTTGCCGATCCGCTTTCGGCCAGCGCATACACTACGGCTGCGACCTCTCCGAAGTGCTCAGCTTCGCCTGCAGAAATAGCGCTTTCGGCTTCGTACCCCGCGCCTGCAGCCCGGCCTCACGCCTCGGCGTGCTAAGCTCTCATTTTACCCGACTTCGCTTTCGGCAGGCTGCCTGCCCAGCAAATTACTTTCGATCTCCGGTGCTCCAGCTTCTTGCGCGGACTTCGCTTCGGCCTTCTACCGCGCCACAGGAAATTTTCGACCTCACCGAGTGCTCGGCTCTACGTCACTTTGCAAGCGGCGCTCGACGCATTTACTGCTTGGCGAATGCTTGGCGGCTCGACCTCGAGTGCTCCCGGCTAAATGCACTTTGCCCGTGGCGCTCGGCCCTGCTGCTACGAGGCATCTCTACCCCTCCCGAAGCGGTGCTCGAAACTGCGCCCCGCTGCCGCGACTACACGCGCCTGCGGTTCGCGCCTCTGGGTACTCCAGAAAGCGCTACAGCGCCCGCTGCCCGAGCTTCCTTCGGCGTACCCGCCGGGAGAACTCGACCTGCGTGGTGCCCCGAGCTGTGTGTGACACACTGGAAAACTCTGGCTACCATTGCTTTACTTATACTACAGATGTGACCTTCGACCTCTCGTGGTGCTCCCATTTCGCATGTATGCCTTGGGCTTCATTTCTGGTAGTTGCGCATGCAGGCGGCTCAGCCTCTCGCCCCGGTGCCCCAAGCTCTCAACGCGTGGCAGTGCCTGGCCTGGAGGGTGCCGACCTCTGGGCACTCCCCGGCTGCCTTTAGTAGCGCGCACTTTCCGGCCATGCCTTCTAGAGGTCTCCACCTGTGAAGGGGTGCCTCCTCCCGGCCCTCGCCCGGCCTTGCAGAAAACTGGCTCTGACCCTTTCTGCACCGCTTTTCTGCGATACCTCTAGGCCTCTGAAGTAGTGCTCCGGGGAAGCTCGCGCGCGCACCCAGCAGCGCTTCGGCCGGCGCATACAGGAGGTGCTCGCCTGGGTGCTCTGGCTCTCCGGCGCCGTCGCTTTCGGCCCTTTACCCTTCCTACCGGAAGGTGCGCTCACTTTCATGAGGTACTCTGGCGGCTCTCTCGGCACACTGGCGCTTCGGCCACTCGCCCGCCTGCGGTACCGACCTCCTCGAGGTGTTCCCTTCAAGACGCTTTTTTCCTCGACGCCGGCCCGCTTCCCGAGGTGTGCTCCGCCTGTGGCGGTGCCCCCAAATCTCCCAAATTGCACTCGACGTGCTTCTGCTTGTTGCCCGCCTCGGAGCTCGACCTCTCGGGATGCTCCCAACTCCCCCGCTTGCCCGAGGCACTCATCGTTAGATTCCCTCGGGGGCTACGTGCCTGAGTCCCTCGTTCTCAACTTCCCTTGGCTTATGTTCGATCCGCTGCCCACCCTGTGGCGGCTCGACCTCTCGGAGTGCTCCAAGATTGCTTGGACCACTGTTTAAGTTTAACCAAAAAGGCAAGTGCTTGTATATTAGTTACAAGGTTTTTTTTTTTTTTTTTTTCGATTTTATTTCAATACGTGCCTTCTAGAATTTGTTATGGAGTGGAAGAAAGACAAGGTGGTTGTTGTGGTGAAATATTATGCAATCCACTTCTATTTGCTTCATTTAGTTGAGAATACTTCAGATACTATTATTTTCTATTCTTAGTGTTATGTAGATTTGAATGTGGGAATTTCATTCACGTCCAAAACATTTGCCATGTGCTATCATGTGGTGTCAAGTCAAATAGATCACCTTCCATGTGACCCCACTAATTATGCCTATTTGCAATGAGTAACTTTTGTCCAAAATCAAGTTCTTTCCTCTTTTTTTTTTTTTTTTTTAAAGGTAAGATATTTATATTTTATTGATAAAGAAATGGTACAAGACCTTATTACACGCCTCTTAATAGGCTAGATAGGAAGTATTCTAACCACACCCAAGAAGAGGGGTGGATAAAGATGCACAAACTTAGTACTTGAGCAAGGGTAGCTCTACTTCTTCTCTGTTATTCCTCTTACTAACGGAGGCCCATCCCTTTTCCTCAAACATGAGTATTCTGGCACAAACCTACACCTCTTCTAAAGAATAAAAGATATTAAAGGAACAGCCCCTGGATCTTTCCACCTGTTTGAGACATCTCATTCATCCCTCAAAAAGGGTGCCAAATTCCGATGCCAAGAAGAGATTCTATCACACATAAAGTTTCTATCAGATCAAAGAAAGGATAGAAAGCGCCAATACTTCAAGCTGCAGCCACTTGAAGCTCGTCTCCTTGAAGATGCAAAGTGCCTGGGAAAAAAAAAAAAAAAAAAAAAAAAAAAAAAAATTAAGTTCTTGAATGTTGAATGCTAGTTACACCATAGTGTCACAATATTATACCATATAATTGTTTGTTACCATCTATATTAGCACTACTTGATGTTTAGTAAAAATTTAAGGGCGAATAAAAGGGGGAGGGGGGCATTGAAAGGAAGAAACGAGAGTGCCAACTTGTCAAACTTTTCCAAAGACTCCGCATTATATCTTGGGGCTTATGACATGTTAAAAGCAAGAAGTTTCTTATCATGTATTGGTCTGCATATCAATGCATCGTTCTCTATTACGTCATATTGGACTCCGTAAATTTGTTACATTTTGGTGGAAGCAAGCCAAGACAGTGTTGCGTTCAAGACAGATATAGGTTGCAAATGAAGTTTAAAGAACTAGTTCTCAAATGCAGTAAAGCAAGAAGAGAGCAATCTCTCGAATTTGGAAACCTTTTGGAAAGACCGTTTTTTATTGCTGAAGAAGCTGGTATGAATTCTTACTGATTATAAAAACACAGCCAACATTCTTTATTTGAAGGTATCCTACCAGCAACATGTACATATTGGTAATTAGTGTTACACATTTTTGGTGTTGTGCATTACATTTTATTATTGGCATTGCTTTATTCTAAAAGGCTAAAAATTCATTTAAGCATTCTATTAGCATAAGATTGCACTGACAAAACTAGGAAGTCACTAATCTTTAGGTATGGTCACTTACAATTCAGCTTGTGTGATACTGTTCTATTTATCTGCCTATGAGTTGTTCTTTTATCCATTTGTCGTTGTTTCTTTTCAAATGTTTCTCCTGCAAAAGCTGCAACTCATTACTCTATCAAATCGCTGCATTATCTTTTTAACCTTAATTTGTTTTCCATGTATAGATTCAACTACTTATCAAACTTTATTCATATTTTCTTTTCCTCGCCTCGATTTCCTAATTCTATTGTAACACTATATTTTCCTTTTACATTTTTTCTCTCGTAAAAAAATTATTTCGTCAAATGGCAGCACTTGATTTCATGCTTTCTTTATATGTTCATCTGATTATACTTTATTCATATTGCTATCTTCTCATCTCATTTGTCTATTTTTTCCATCTGAAACTACTATTTATTTTTACAATTTTCTCTTGCGAGGGTTGCCATCATTCCTTTAAATGGCAGCTATAGTTTTTCAAATAACTCTTATGTTCCCACCTACAAGTTCAATTGATCATACTTCATTCATAATTCATTTGTTCACCTCATTTGCCTACCTTTCCATCCTAAATTTCTATTTATTTCACTTTTTCTCCTGCAAAAGACGCCATTGACTATTTTCCATCCAAATGGCAACCATTACTTTTCTAACATGATTCTATGTTTCCATCCACAGGTTCACTTGATGATTTCATTTATATCTCCATTTATTTACCTCAGTTGTCTGTTTTCCATCTTAAACTCCACTTCACTTTTCATAGTCTTTTTTACCCGTAACATGCTTGCCATTATTCTCCATAACTAGTAAGTACTTTGGGCTGAGAGGATTAGACTTTTTTTTTCCTCCCTTTTGAGCATGATGTTGCTATGTTTGACAATATTTCTCAGCATTATTATCAGTCAACTTATATTTGACAATATTCTCAACACATCCATCGGTTAGCAGTTTGCAAGCATTAAGATTCATAGAATTTAGCACATCAGGATCACTTTCTAATTACACTACTCAAGATTGAAAGATGCGCACTTCACAAGCTGAACAACAGATACGCATTCCCACTAGTTAGAAGGTTGCAAGCATTAGAGATCATCAAACTTATCGCATTTCAACGTAAGATTTTGGAAGTCACAAAGGATGAGTTATGGATGCATAATTCAAGTTCGAAAGATGCATATTCTACATTTTTTAGATCAGATCAATTATAGATGCATTACGCAAGTTTGGAGGATACACATTCTATTTGCAGAAGATCGAATTTGGTAACTCTAAACACATGCCAATGTGAAATTGGCTTCTATTAGTCTTTTTCCTTTCATCTCTTATCTCATCATTTTCTCCAGCCATTAAAATTGGTCCATTCATTGTTCTGTCACCATTTTCATGCCATGTTATCATTTTCTCCATGCCATTAAAATTGGTCCATTCATTGTTCTCCATACCATTTTCATGCCATGTTATCATTTTTTTCTACGTCATCTTCCATGTCAAAGTTGGTCGGTTATCAAATGTTTGAGTTTTCATCCTCACACGATTTGCCTTATCATCATGCCATATCATCACCTTCTCATCATTATCTGCTACCTCCTCTTCCACCTTGCAAAAGAAGAAAAGAAAAAAAGTTGCAAAAAAAAAAAAAAAAAAAGAAAGGAGAAGAATTGAAAGGTGAAATTACATCATGTCTACAATTTTGGCCAAAGTCTCCCCATTTCCTCCCCCTTCTTTACTCGTCTACCTCTGCCATGGATGGGTATGTGTGGGCAACTTACACCTAGGTCACTGTATTGACCTAGGCCTATGAGATATCTACCATGAAGAAAAGTTTCAGCAAAATCATGTCAATATTCGACCTAACAAATGAATTCTAAAGATCTACCTCATGAACAGCAAGATCTACTTTGAATCTATCGGCTGGAACTAATTCAAGTTGGCGACAAGTGCAATCTTGCAATGAATTGATTGGAAATTTGAAGATAAAAGTATTTGAGATGAAAATAAAGCTTCAAAGGTACTCCATGATCTTGAGGTAAGAAAGGATCAGTTATGGAACTCAAGTTTGAAAGATGTATACTCTATATGTTTAAAGCTTCAAAGGTTCTCCATGATCTTGAGGTAAAAAAGGATCAGTTCTAGAACTCAAGTTTGAAAGACGTATATTCTATATGTTTTAGATTGGATCAATTATGGATGCATTACTCAAGTTTGGACGATAACGCTGTGCTTGCTGAAGATCGAATTTGGTAACCCTAAACCCATGCCAATGTGAAATTGGATTCCGTTAGTCTTTTTCCTGTCATCTCTTATCTCATCATTCTCTACAGTTTCACCTTCCATGTCATTAAAATTGTTCCACTCATTGCTCTGTCACAATTTTCATGCCATGCTATCATTTTTTCTACCTCATCTTCCATGTCAAAATTGGTCAGTTATCAAATATTTGAGTTTTCATCTGCCACGCATTTGTCTTATCATCATGCCAAATCACCACCTTCCTACCACATCATCATTATGTGCTACCACCTCTTCCACCTTGCAAAAAGGAAAGAAAGAAAAGTTGCAAAAAAGGGGGGGGGGGGGGAAGAAGAATTGGGAGGTGAAATAGCATCTTATCTACAATTTTGGCCATAGTCTCCCCATTCCTCCCCCTTCTTTTCTATCTATCTCTGGTGGATGGGATATGTGTAGGCAACTTAAACCTAGATCACTGCCAGATCTTGTCACAGGGTTGAAGTTATTCAAGCAGCAAAGCAAATGCTGAAAGTAATCAGATTGCTAGTTAACATTTTAGTGTCTTATGGTTACTGACCACACTACTGCTTCTAAAAACACAATTGAGCACTCCAGCCCTGCCAGATCTTGTCACAGAGCTAAAGTATATTGAAGCAGCAAAAAGAAAATGCCGAAAGTAAGCAGATTGATAGTTAACATTCTAGTGTCATATGGTTGTTGACCACACCACTGGTTCTAGAAAACACAGTTGACGACGAGCCATCCAACTGGACTGATCAAGGACATGTTGAGGATACAACACCAGCAAGCATCGAGGATATAACAACCATGGAGAAAAACATAAGTAAGTTTAGTTTGACGAGTTTAGAGTTTGTTCGAAGCTTGATGTTCACCTTCAATTGTGTGTGTACATGTAGAGCAAGATAGCTTATTAGCTATTGATGCAGATGAATTGGATGCCAAAAACACGGTAACTGTTGCAGATGAAGTTACCGAGACATTTTTCAGTACTGGTACAGGAGATGGTTAGTTTTAATCTTTAAATGTAAGTGGTCCTTCACCGACATTTATAGTCTGATGTTTGTGTATAATGTTCAGAAGAGAATGTGAGTCCAATGGAAGTAGAGAATGCATTAGATGTGGCTGCCAATATAGCTGATGAAGTCGGGCAAAATGAGGAACCCAGTAGGGCAGATAAGAAAATGAAGAGAATGCCCCTTGCCAGCATAGAGCTGAAAATAAGAGGTAAGAGTTGAATATTATGATGTACTCGATATTTATCAGTTGGTCATATGTCCTTTGCAACCACACAGGAGAGGAGGCCAGAATGCAGAAACTAGCAAATAAAAAAAATGAGTAAATGCGTGGAGTTGCAAGCCTGCATCAGCAATGAGATCGATTAAGACCGGTGGAGATTTTATTAGTTAGCATCCTACTTACGACATCGATTACATACTAACAGCTGCCACTTCAAACTGCAATTTTCTGAACAAGCTGCTTACTTTAAGTCCTTTCACACCATATTAGAACATGCCCCTGCACCTACATTGTTGTTTAATACAGTAGATGTTGAAGCTCTATGTAAACAAAATTCCAGGATGACCACACGTCTCATGGACCAATACGTAAGATAAAGTCTACATCATGTGTCATTAGTGGATTGCTGTTTAATAATGATTTGCTTTTTGCGTCTTGCATATATTTACATAACAGACTCCCTTCTGCATGGAAAGGGAAGATTCAATTTTTCCCTGAAGACAATTACACCAGGTTCGACGCTATCAGGTTTGAACAGCAATGAGGCAATGGACTTGGTGAAATAGGGGTTGAGTGAAATTATACATGGTCAGTGCAAATGGATTTTTTGTCCGATTCTGCACATGGAGCACTATATGCTGGCTATATTTCCTCTTTCTGGAAAAGATGGCAGGCCAAGCATACAAGTTCTGAATTCACAGAATGGATGGCAAGTTCCCGAGGGGACACTGAAGGGGTAAGTTTTGCTAATATGTATTTGGTTTTGTGTTCTACAACTATCTAATGAATCCCCGCTTGCAGGCTTCATTCACAGTTGAAGCCTGCAAACGGTTGCAGATAGATTGATGTCATCAGGAGAAATATGGTTTTGAAAGTGCAGACTCCTAAAGTGTCTCAACAGGAGGACATTACCAATTGTGGGCTCTCTACATGGACAAGTTTCTAGAAGACCTCACGTGTCGAGGAGCTGCAGTAAGTTTATAAACTGTTTTTCTATACATGAACAGATGTATTGTTGTCTGCTGTCTGTTGTCCTATTAAGCGCGACTTGCCAGCATGAAATCACCCCGGCTTAGTCCCTTTTTTTTGTCCTATTTGATTGACGTAAAGTGCCCCCTAAGATGAGTTCGCTCAGTCATTTTAAATGGCACTTTAGATTAGTCAAATAGGAAAATCGAGAAGGGAATAAGCCTGGAGTGCGACCATGTCTAAGTCTTTGTTTTGTTTGTCATGTTTGATGTATTTTTGTCTAACTTTAACATTCATTGTTGCAGGAACTATTGGAGACATGGTTTGAATCAGACTATGCACTCTCTTGTCGCCAGATTTTCATCGATGCTATGATCAAGGCAGGAGAAGCAATTGAGTGCCACAGTTAGTTCTGTCCTCCTGCAATTGTTTACATGAAAAAAAGCTTTGCATGGAAAATTTTACAATGATTCTACACAAATATATCGAAAAAGCCACATCGAAAAATTAAGCGATACAGATTTGGCGCTGCTAAAAAGATCCATAAATGTGGATTATCCATATAATCTTTCACCAGAAGAGCTCTATTTCAAGATTTCTTTGTATGATGCGATTATTGTGAGAAGCGAACTAAGACAACAAGGCAGGTATTAGAAGCGTCTGCAGAAAAGCTTAAACATGATGTTTGACAGTAAATGCGTCAGTTGCCAATATTATTGCCGATGTAAAACATGCTATTGCTTTGCTTAGTTGCCTATCCCGCAATGTAGCTCAAGCATCTGCTTCTTTTAAATTAGGTACGTCTTCAAATTCCTTTCTGTTAATCAGGCATTATTCTGTCCTTTTTCACATTTCAGTTGTAGTCTCTTGATGCTTTATCAATGCATTAATTTCATATGCATCTCCATTCTAGAGTATTGTCTGAACCAGATGAATGCATCTGCCCTTCAAAGGGATTTCAATGGTGATTTTGCTGGATGATTTCTCCTATGACACTCAACCATTTTAATCCACTCTAATTTGAGATGAATCAGAAGGGAAGAGAATAAGATAAGAATAAGAAGGGAACAAGAATAAGAAGGGAAGAGAATGAAGATAAGAGAGAATCAAGTTGACAACAAGACTATGGTTTTTAAATTTTAATTGGACAAATATTTCAAGAGAATTATGGGATTATATGCTAGGGGGTAAGGTGTACCAGACTTGGTCCATGGACCCAGATTGGTCCCAGGGACAGGTCTAGTGTTAAGTGCAAGTCAAGATAGGGTCAAATCCCCTATATTTGACCTACCCCTATGATGCAACCAAACCATTGAATAAATACAATATCTCAAATTTGGAAGTCTGACCAAACAAGTAGAGCCTGGGGAATCGAACCCCAGATATCCAATGCCCATGCCTTACCTGGCAGAAAATGAGCCCCAGCCGAGTTTAATCGTCAATATCACAATGCCAGGTTTGAAGAACACCTACTCAACAACACCAGATTTGCAGAACACTTGCTCAAGAAGCCACCCAAATCCTGCACAAAAAAACTTTGAATCAGTTGGGCATTTCCTAAGAGTTCCATGGAGACAAATAGTGATGTAAAGGCGTAAACAAGCGCAGAACCTTGGAACAGACCCAAGAAGCAAAGCTTCTGAAACAAGCTACGAAGCTCCTGAAGGAAAACGATGGGAAAACCGGCGAAATAATGGCAAAACCTTGCGAAAACCTCAAGACTTGTTCAAAAATGTAACCAAGAAGACCTCGCAGGAGAGCTCATATCCGTGATCTGTCAAACTAGTTAGGATTATGTGCTTGCCCTAGCGAAATCTCAAAGCTAAACAAAGCCCAACAAAACTTCCATGGCAACCTGCATCATCGACTTCGGACCCAAATCTATGCTTGTGCAACCCTCGGCAATGACTCTTCTTCAAATTTTCCGGATGTTTCGGGGATGCCAAAGACATTAGAACAAAGCCTTTATTTTGCATGCTCCACGCTCTTGGCTACCACCGCAGAAAAGCATAACGAAGATGCCCTTCCATGCAGAAACCAAAATATGGAAAACTAAGCTTCACACCTGGATAAAGACGGCCATGTTCTTGGAGATCTTGCCGGAAACACCCGATGGACAGATCCAGCCATTTAGGGTCGGCTGTTTCTTCTATACTAGTCTGCTGCTTGTGGGAGCGCTGTAGCACGCTTTTTAAATGACAAAGATTCTAACCTAAAATAGACTAAAAGCAAGCAACAAAAAAATAAAAACGATCCGCCATAGCTGCCACAGTTTCTATAGAAGCGCCATAGCTGCCATAGCCGCCTGCTGCATCGACATTGAGCCTAAACGCCAGAGAAATAAGACCCCAGATTCGATTGTTCTATTTCGAATCCACAATGCCACCGTCAGCATTTCCGGTATTCTTATACGAATACCATCCAAAATCTTTGATAATCTTAGGTTATAAAGATACGGTTTGTGAGTGGGCAAACATTATTGCATTTATAAAGTGAATATGGTGTGTGCATAAGTTGAAGAAGCATTATTAGACAACACACTTACATGACCAATTTATTTTCACAGACTTGGGTGCATAAAAGTAAGGATATAAAGATAAGATAAGATAAGATATTTTCAACCTCCACAAGAAGCTGAACGAGCTTATGGGGTGAAGTACATAGAAAGGGCGAGTGGCCAAACCAAACTCGTGGACTAAGTCGCATCACAAGAGCAAAGAACAAAATTTACAATCAAATATGAAGAACGGGGCTATATACACCAACCGGCCCATGTTTCAAAGAAGCACGATCCCTAATGATAGTTCGGCCCTCCTTTTACATCACGCATTTCCACTGTAGATGAGCTTCGCATACCCGACTTTATTTCTCTTTTCGTCTACAGAGTTGTGCTAGAGTGAACAGCAAACATTATTATAAGATAACTTTTATATAAGATATCCAAACTGTTATAAATAGAATGTGACTACAATGTAGAAGGAGAGGTCTTACAATATTAATACCCTCGCTTTGTTTATTCTAGCAGGTAATTATGATACCGGCAGACGATATAACAATATTGTGCAGTCTAACTATGCAGTTTTCATCGATTTTTGGGCTTGGTTCAATGAAAAAGTGCAAAAAAACCCTTTTTGAGCTATCTCAACACACGCCCGCAACCAATTTTAACTCATCCTAAATAATCTAGCCATAAAGTGGCGTCAAATATCCACTTTAACCAATTTTTCCGCCAATTTGGCTTGGCTGAACGGCTTCAAGGCCACTTTCCATCTGGACGGACGAGGGAGAGGGTAAAAGCATGAAAGGGTGTAATGCATTATTGTAATTGAATTGATGTACAAATATGGATACTTTTCACGCATTTTGGTTATTTTTTATTTGTATAAACATACACTTTTCGATTTTATGTACTTTGCATATACATTTAAGCTAAATTTCGGATATGTTTTGGCTATGCATGTACTTTTTGGGTACTTTGGGTGATTTGTGTAATATAGCCACATGTACCAAAAGGGATACATTTATAGACACCCTTTCATGCTTTTACCCGAGATGCCACATCGGCATGGTTGGACGGCTGGGATGTTAGTCCCAAATGATCCGTTGCTTCCCTAAGTTTAGCTCTGATAACAGAGCTTTGGAGGACACCGGAGGTTTGCTTGTTCAATCCTTTCTTCTGGGGCCGATCCTCCACCATTTTGCTTGAATCCGGGCGCAATGAAACGGGGACGCAAGAAGCTACCTGGAGATAATTTTTTTAAGAGCTTAGTAGGTCGGAAGATGCTGGTACCAGCCCTTGAATTTGGAGAAGAGTGGGCAACAGAAAAGTTCACAGATTTTTGAGGAGATGTGACTCTTGTGGGCAAGATCATTTCCTATAACTGTAGGAAGAGACATTTTTCGAAGCTGATGAGGATACAATGTGGTTAAATTGGGGTCAGGTAGAGAGATTTTTAGTGGCAGACCAAGAACCAGGCCATGCAAAACCCGAAATGCCATCAATTCAAGAAGAAGTGGGCCATGCAACCCCGTCAAAAATTGTTCCAACTGTCAAAGTTAAATGCCCTGCTACAGAATCTGAAGAAGAAGGAGAAGAGGGCCCGGATGATGTGCCTATTGGTAGTCTCTTCTGTGCAAAAGGTAAGGACATTGAATGGCCTTCCCTTTCTGATTCCTTTAATCAATTTCAGAAAAGAATAACTAGCCCAGAGAGTATTCATCACCAGAAATTCCTATATGCTGAAGAGAGGCAGTTTTCCCCTTCCAAACATACCCTTCTTGCAGCCACTCATTCTGCTCAACAAGTGCCTGCAATAGTTTCTGAAGCCAAATGCAGGTAGTAGTGGAAGAAATCTGCTCGAAGAAAGGCCAAATTTCTGTAGTAGTTGAAGAAACTTGCTTGGAGAAGGTTTCTGCAACAGAATTGAGTGGAGAGCCATGCATGGTGCAACCTATTACTGTTCTAGTGCCATCTGAGTTGCTCCCAAGTGAATCTCCCAAGCTAATGCAGCCAAATGAGCCCGAGTTTTCATTTGAAGCAAGTGAAGAAGACCAAGATATTGACGACATTGAAGATCAGATTGAGGATGCAGATTTTAATCCAAGGGGTGAACATGTTAGTGATGAAGAGCAAGCTGATATTCCTCGTAAACGAGGCAGACCAAAAAAGAGGAAAGCTAAGCCATTGAAAGAAGGCAATTCTAGAGGTCGTGGCAGGCCAAAGAAACTCTCGTTTGAAGAACCACAACCTGCCACTAGAAGAACCTCAACTTCAAGCAGTAATGCAGATGAGGATGCAAGCAATGTGGTATCTACCTCACCGCAAAAAGAGGATTCTCCGTGAGGGGGGAATGCATTTCAAGTGATGAAGAGAATGAATTGCATGCCATTGATGATGTGCGACTACAAAGAGGGGTCCTAGCCTTCGGAAGATGTTGATGAAGACGACCTCCCCGGTGCCGGCCCGCCGGCGTCGTAACATGGACCTTAGGGGAGAGTTGTTTGCCCCCAAATTTGCTGCACAAATTCCCTGATTACCTTCTTGAGAGAGGTCCAGCTATAAGAACAAAGAGATTGTCCCCATTTCAGCTTTTTACTTCCTACTTGTCTTTTCCTATGATGGCTCGATCCGCCATGAGAGTAACAGTATGCATGATCGAGGTTAGAGAGAAGGCAAGACGAAAAATTCAAGAGCTTCGAAGCTGGTCTGGTTGTAGATGTAAGTACAATGTTCAAGTTTCTTGATTGATAGTTGCCATGGCACTCAATCCATACAATTGCATAGAATCTTATTGGAAATCGGTGAGAGAGGTGCCGTGAATTGGCCTAACTTTGGTAAATTCATGTCCCTCAAGAGATATCAGCAAATAAAAAGGTTCTTCCACTTGAGGGACAATAGCTTGAGGCCACTTGATAAGAACACAAGAGAGTACAAGGTCTATCAGGTTCAAAATGTTGAGAGGGAATGGAACAAGAAGAATCTAGAATTGTACACACCTGGCAAGGAGGTGATCTGATGAAAGAATTATCCCCTCACGGAATGCCATGAATCCCTTGCGCATATACAATCCCAAAAAGCCTCATAAATTTGGGATTCAGCTTTGGACCCTTTGTGATTTGGCTTCGGGGTATTGCATGCAGTTTGAAGTGTACGATAAGTTGAAACGAGAAGAAGGTTTGGGATTCCATGCTGTTTCTGCCCTGGTAAAAAAGCTCTCTCCTGGGCATCATGTCTTCTTTGACCGCTATTTCACAAGTGTGAAACTGCTTCAATGGCTCTCAAGAAAGAAGCAAGGTGGTACAGGAACCATAAATCCCAATAAGACAAAGATGTTTCCAATCAAAATGCTGAAATTTGATGGAAAGAAGAAGGAAGTGCCAAAAGGCAGCCACAAGTTTGCATATAGTTCACAAGCTGGCCTTGTTGTAAGTGCTTGGCAGGATAAGGAGTCTATCCTCTTTGCTTCCAATGTCCATGGCATTGAGATGTCATCAGTCGTGCGTTTGGTGGAGAGGGGCAACCGTCAAGAAGTGGCTGCCCCAGAGATGGTTGTTGCATATAATTTGCATAAAGCTAGTTGTGATGTACACAACCAAATGTGTTTGGCATCCAACTATAGTTTGGAAAAGGAGATGGTCTCGTGGAAATGGTGGCATTCTCTCTTTTGGGGCATGCTTGATTCAGTTCTAACCAATGCTTATATTATCTTCAAGCATTGGAACCCGGCTATAACTCACTATGATTTTTCCTCGAATTTGTTGCAAGAAAGAATTGATTTGTATTGATTTGGAAGGTGCTAACATAACAAGAGAAAACTTGTTGCATGCTGGTTCAAGGCATCCTACATATTATAAACTGGGGCAAGATAGAACTTGTGTAGTATGTGTTGCCCATGTGATCATTGAAAAGGAGCAAGGTGTAATACATCAAACCGCCGAGCAAGAAGGACCAAGTTTTATTGTCCCGTTTGTGAAGTTTATGTCTGCCCTGGAGGATGTGATGCATTGTATCATTCTGACATGTGGAGGGGATTACTAGAAGATGCCAAGAAGGCAGATAGTGCAATGAAGAAAGCGGATAGAGCAAGTAGAAATACAGAGTAAGTTGTATTTCAATTATCTTAGGTTCTAATTTTCAGATTTGTTTTCAGTTTTGTTTGTTTTAGCAATGGCTTACTAAACCAGGTACATGTCTCCAGATAAAGGAATGGAGTTATCATCTAGAGAGGGAAGAGAATCACGATTCGTTAGGTAAGAGAATGCTGCCCCTATTCCACTATTTTTGAATCAAACTTAGGCTTTCCACAACCATTGCAGGTTCCAACAATTTTTTTTTTTTTTTTTTTTTTTTTTTTTGAAGGACGACAAGCTTTATTCACCAACTAAAAACCGGAACAACATAAAATGCAAAGACAGGATTATAACCCCAGTGGACAAACCGATCCAACTAAGCACAACCACCTGCCTATGCAAAAGAATGAAACACTTGTAGGGGCTGCTCATTTGTTGGAATGCCAAAGGATTTGTCTACAACATAAATTTCTGTAATTGCATGAAACCGACATGTGTATGCTGTCCATGAATTTTGTTTATGAACTGACCCATAATGGTCCATGTGACAGTTTATTCCTCATTTTAGTGGCAGAACTTAGACTTCAAGTTTTCTGTTTTATAACACATCCACTCAATCAAGCACTTAAAAGCCTCCCTTTGGATTTGGTTAATACTTTGTGGCCTTCATGATTTCTTTGATGTTTATTTAGTTCAAAGTGAATGTCATATAATGATATAACATCCCAATAATCAATCTACAATTCATAGTTTGCATCTAAAGATAAGGGATCACCTAAAATTTGACCATGATTTCAGTCTAATTTTCCAAGTGAACTGGGTCTTGTGAACCAATACTGGCCTGCATGAAGGACTGCATGCATAAAACTTCAATGAATAATTTAGAGTGCATGCTATGTCCTTTTGTTTTATTTCTTGTTCCATATCACTTATATCACTTATATCATTATGAAGATTGCAATATGATTTATTGGGATGAAAATACAACAAGCCATCTATAATAATTGACCTTCCATAGGCACACTAAATTTAACCCCAAAATAACTTTTGACTGAGGCAACCAAAATCCCAATGTTAGTCATGTGGACTAATTTATTTCTAATGGCGCATTTCATGTGAACCATGTCCAAAATTGGGACTCCATTGGGTGAACATGAGTGTGTTATGATTTATGAAGGCAACCGGATCTTTCGGACCAAGATCGGTCTCATTTAAGACCGGAGGCGAAATCTTTCATGGATTCTCTAGAGAGCAATTAGTCCCTTAGCCTTCTAAAGTTTCATATTTTAATTTTTGGGATGATCAATTGAACAAGCCATTTGGTTGAGTGGCTAGTAATAAGACTTCAAAGCAGAAAAAAAGATTGTGACCAAAATAAGCTTTCAAATTGAGAAGACAAAAATCCAATGTTAGCCTTGCACTAATTTATCTCCAATAGAGTACTAGTCATGTGAGCCATGCTCAAAATTTGGCACTCAATTGGGTGAACATGGATGTGTTATGATTTTTTAAGTGAGACTGGGTTTTCTGGACCAAATTTGGTCTGCATGGGAACTGCAGACCATAAACTTTCATGAATTTTTGAGAACAAATGCTATGGTATTTTCATGTGCTTGTGTTTGCATTATCTTTTACAAGGGACGCTCGCTGGCCAAGGCCAAGATGTTTTTATGTGTAGGCATTGTGTGAGAATATGAACGGAAGGAAAGTGATGAAGCATTCATTATAGTTATAAGAGAAAGAATGTATACGCTATTGATTGAATCTAGGACGATTTTAAGTTGGCTATTTTATGTAGCAAAGTGTTACATTCAGTTGACCAATCAATGGGATTGATTGCTTGAATAGCAATCTTTTGTCTTTGCCTATTCATGTAGTTAGTTTGTACAACCATTAGATGGAATATTCGAAAAGTTCGACCTCTTGAAGGCGCAAGAACAGTTTGCGATTGGCAGGTCCGTGTTTTTTAATGGCCAATGTCTTGTTTGTTAATTAGCATTTTAATTGAAACTAGAAACGTGTGCCCGGTGATGCCGGGCATTAGTCATGGATGTATGTAATTGTGTTTGAAAATTTAATGGCATGATAAAAGGCTTAAGGTTGGTCAGTGACATTAGGGCATTAGCACTGGGCGCGAAATGGATAGAAATAAATTAAATTATAGAGTCCAATGCATAGTTAAGACGATTGTTACCGACCTACTTGTATTGTTGGCCTACTTTAATCAAAGACAATGGCTTTTTGTTTCCCATAATTCAAGACGTTGGCAAGTCAACCCTTGGAATCGTCTCGATTTTTTACAGATGTTAATTAATGCATACTCGTGATATCCTATCTAAAACAAAAATCCTAAACCCAAACCTTTACTAAACCTTAAATTTGTGGTGATGACATGGTTGATAACATTGCATGCTCATCCATGAGTTCCCAAACCCAAACCCTTACTAAACCCTAAATTTGCGGTGATGACGTGGTTGATATATGAGCTGCCAAACCCAACCTCTAAAACCTTGCTTATGTAGCATGATGACATGCTTCATCTAGGAGCTGCATCTTACATCCTCTAAGTTTTTTAGAATTCGTGATATGATAAATCCTCGAATTCTAAACCCTTAAATCTTAAACCTAGAACCTAAACCCTAAATATGTGATTTATTTAGCATGCTTGACATGCATATGTATAATTATTTGGTATTGTTACCTTAGGCGAGGTAGTTGCTGCACCATTATTCTAAAAGCCAAGGTGATTCAAGTTTCCCCAAAGCCTTTCAAAGAAAGTTCCATGTGGATGAATGATTAGTAGGATGCCCACATATATTATTGTGTCATGTATTCTTTGAACTATATTCTAGCCACTTTCTTGTATATAGCCTTGTAGTAAACAAACCTTCTTAGCTATATGGGAAGTTTTAACCGTAAGATCTTAGCCCAATAATAACAGTACATGGCTTCAAACACTGGTATCACCATAAAGCTACCTAGGACATCAAAACACCATGACACAAGGTGGTTAAATGTGACATGAAATTTAAAGATTATAAAAAACATGTTCCACTTTAAACATGTGCACACAATTAACCAGTTCATCTCCAATGTTGAGAAGAACATTACATCACTATATCTTTTAGTGAATTTACTTGTCGTTATGACAATTCCAACCTTTCATAATTTAAGAATCTATGTTGTACCATATTTTTCATTATTAGTTATGGCATTAGTGTGAAGATGTACAAACTCTAGCCAAGAAGTTTAGTTTGAATATCTACATTGCAAACGTACCACAAATCTTAGCATCATATGCTACGGTTTAAAAAAAAAAAGATCGAAATTTCATTGATCAATAGTCCAAAATAGCAATTCAATGCAGAGTCGTATATGTAACAAATGCCTGAGTTTTTCTTGAAAAAAAAAATGGTGTTAGGACATAGTGACAGACATCAATTTAAAGCCTTGAGCTTATCCTTGGCCACCAAAGTACCCACAGAACAGAATAACCACAGCTCTGGTTTTACTGTATTCTTAAAAGGAAAAAAAACATGGATTCTTTTGTCTTTTTCAAAAAATATATGCATACGACAATTCTATCCTTGATTCTATCTGCTCCG
Organism: Isoetes taiwanensis; assembly: GCA_021234155.1. Lineage (NCBI taxonomy): Eukaryota > Viridiplantae > Streptophyta > Lycopodiopsida > Isoetales > Isoetaceae > Isoetes > Isoetes taiwanensis. The sequence goes on along the minus strand of JAJEKV010000292.1, from coordinate 246,212 downwards.
ATTTAAACCCTTGATTCTGTCTGCTCGGTTTCAAGTTTTTAGGGCATCGACATTTCTACAAAACTGGAGCTTCAGTAGGCCGATTTAGGTTCACAAATGAAGGCAACGTTACCAGGGTGAATTCAAAAAATCGTTGTCCTACAGATGATGAGTCTTCATTGCCCTATCTATGGCAGAACATTCAAGTTATTTGGTTGAATCAGTATTTGTATTGCACCACAGAGATTTAATGTTCTCTGATATCTAAGCGAACTTGCACATAAGCTCAAAAAAAGGGGTAGAACAGTACGCCTCGATATTTTCAATACCTAGATATGGTGGCAAAGAAATTAGCCTTAAACTCAAATCCTCGCAAAAGTAAGGATCTCAGATCGGTCCGAACCGTCCTTTCAAGATAATTTTATCAACTATTATCAGGACCAAAACACAGTTGGAAGAGCAGATTTATTGGCACTTCAGGCTGTCTAATCTCGTCCAAAAAAGTTGCAACTGGCATGAAATCCGTCCTTTCAACCTACAAACCAGCCTATTGCCAATATGAAGATAGAATCCTAACTATTATCGATCAACTTGCTGTCTAATCTCGTCCAAAAAAAATGCAACTGGCATGAAATCCGTCCTTTCAACCTACAGCCTAGCTTATTGCCAATATGAGGATAGAATCCTAACTATTATCAGGATCAAAACACAGTTGGAAGAACAGATTTATTCGTACTCCAGCCCGCTGTGGCATGAGGCCCATCCTTCCCCCTTCTCTCCCTAGCAAGAACTCCACACAATCCACCGGGAAAAAATTCGCCATCATTCAAAGATTTCGTGTTACAAATAAAAAAATTCCACACGCTTCAAGATTTCGTACATTACCTCGCAAAACGGCTACTTTACTGAGGGCCTCGGGTTGTTGCCCTAATCCTGACGATGGAGCGTGGAAGTGAAGATACCGTGGAAATCTACCTTGCTGGCTCTCTTTATGCCACCCTTCATGCCGGAAGCCGCAACCCACACAAACTCAAATAAGAAGAAAAGCGCATAAAAACTTCCGCTCTCTCTACAAACCCATTCTTCCAAACTTTTAGCCGCCACAAATCGCTATGGGTTATCGACTGGCCGCTCTCTCTTTTATACCAAAACAAAGTATTCTCCAGATCAATCCAGAACGCCCCAGCCATTCCGGTTGCCCTCCAGAAACTCCACGACACCTTCCATAACGCCCTCCAGAAACTCCACGACACCTTCCATAACGTCTTCTAGAAACGCCTCATCTAGTCTAGTAGCTTCTCCTTACAGCAACCATTGGAAAATCTCCGTTCAATGCCTAATAATAGAACATTCCAGAAACTGCCCCATTATAATTATAATTATATGTTAGAGATAAGAGCAGGGAATAATAGATTATAGATGAAGGCGTTTGTTCATCTAGAAATATTCTGTTTAATCAGGCAAGAATTCCTTGCCAACCAAGAAACATGCAGGGATTAACCTGTATTCTGGAACTATACAGGGTCTTAAATCTGGCCCCTGTTATATCATAAGTATATTCTTCAAATCTGCATATTCCAAGCTTGCATCAAGCTTCCAGATATCTATGAAAGTTAATCTAACAGGTTTAGTCCTAAGCCCGCTAATATAATCCAGACTGCTTTAAATTTGTATAATACAGAAGACAAAGAAAACTTCCTGAGGCATTCAACAGAAACTGATAGAACTGCTATTAGGAGCTTTATGCGCAGCGGTAAAACCAGAGGCTGCCGAATAGATCTGTGCTGATTTTAAAGCCCAGTTTAAGCAAGAATAAGTTTGCACTGCAGAATAAGTAGAAGAATGCTTGCTCAACAAGGAATGTAAATAATCATTGTTTAACATGGACAGTAACAAAAGCCTGCCCCGTAAACAAAGGCCTCCATAGCTCTCCAACTCCTGTGAGAAATGGGGTCATTCCTGTAATGCAGTAAAAAATGGCAGGCTTGTTTACATCTTTGGTGGCTATGGAAAGGACGATTGCCAGTGGAAACAGACCAATGATGTTCACGTATTTGATACCGGTATGCCTTGTCTTTCTTTTCAGCTCTGTGATAAAACAGAGTATCCTGTTATCAAGAAGCGCTTATTGAATAAGCTGTCATCTGAGAGCCAACATGGATGTAGTAGATCACTCATCTGGTTAATATGCAAATGTGAGCTTGTGTAAGTTTATTAAAAGCTTGAGCTCTTTCTTTCTTACTGCGCATTTTTCTGTCATATTGCAAAGACCCAAGCTACAAAATGATTTTCTAAATTCTTATCACAGCAGTAAAAGCGGAATTGGGATTGAATATCCCCAAGGCCAGATCAGAGATTAGAAAGAAACCCATCACAGTGTCGGATCCATTAGCCCTGAGGCTTTTTTTTTTAATCTACAGGAGCCGTTTCTGAAAGACCGAGCCAGGCCGATCTATTCCCACACATAAAAGAATACCCCAGGCCTTAATTCTCAGAACCATAGAAGCGACCCCAGGCCTTAATTCTCAGAACCATAGAAGCGGTGGCCTCGGCTTCTATCCGCCGAATGGTGTGCTTATATGCCCTCTTCAAAAAAAACAGAACCTTCTCTCCATAAACTATATTAGTGGCTTGTTCTTCAAAAGATCAACTGGTCTTTGATTCGAACGATTAATTGGATTTTGGGTTGGCCCTGCATTCTGTTCTGATCTTAAACGCTTAGATCAGGTATTTCCATCCTACCATTCCTGCAGATGAGCATTCCATTCAAGTACCGGAATATTGCCTGCAGCTGTTCCAGACTGAATATCCCAAGGCCAATCCTTCATAGCCTGTTTCATAAGGTATAGCCAACGCTCCAAAAACGATAGATAACCCAGCGAGTTTTTGGCACAAAACTCGAGAATTGAAACCTTAATGATGGCTCATGCCTTCAGGGTAGAAATCTAATCATCGAGATATGGGTTATGCCAGAGCGACCATCGCTTCAAATTTGCCCGTCCCAACAGCCCTAATTCCAGTCGCGTCGGCCTAGGTCAAGCAGTAGATCCAACAAAGAGCTGCTCACCATCCATGATGCAAGTCGCTCCTGTTCAACCAGCGGAGCGCCATTTCAATGGCCTCCTCCCTCAATTAGAACGGTCTAAACATTCGGCGAGTGCCTGCAGAACTCAATCTCGGCTATGGGTTGGATTGCCACCTTCTCCTCTCTTTTATAGGAGGACACAGACCTCTCTTTTATAGGAGGACACAGACCTCTCTCGATCATTCGAGAAGGCGCCAGAAGTTCGAAGAGTACCTTCCAGAAAGTCCTCGTAGCTTCCACGCAGCGGTTTCTAAAAACGACTCCATCCTTCAAAATCTTCTAGTAGCTTCCGTTAGAAGCACCATTGAAATATTTATCTTTTAATGTTTAATTATAGAACATTCTAGAATCTACCCTATTATAATTATATGTTAGAGATATCCTTCACTACGGCAATTCCATGATTTTTTTGAGGGCAGTTGTTTTTCAAATGGAACAATATAACTCTTTTTAGAAGTACCCTCAAATTGAGCTCAAAAGTAAATGGCCAAACATCAAATTCAGATCCAACAAACATTTTTTCGGGATGAAGGACCTAGTGAAGTACTTACATGCCAAATTTGAACTCAAAATTCATATCCCTCTAAAAGTTGTTGTTTTTACATCATTAATCGCTTCAGGAACCAATCTCGGGTTCCCGTAAGACAGAGACGATTTGACCCTGTCATGTTTGAATGGCTCTATCTTCCTTCATGGACTTCGGATTGAGATGTGGTTTTTTGTGTCCTTTTCTATATCTCGTGTAGAAAAATAACATTATAATCAAAAAAATCTTCTTGTCAAGACAGTTTTACTTTGTGTGAACATGAAGGTTTTGGTACTTGACCCCCTTGGGTTTGCCAAGGCATAACTGACAAGAATGGGGTCTGGTACATTTTAGTGTATTTTTCATGTGGACTATAACTGCCATACATGAAGTCCTAGAAAGATTTTATATGAATTTTCTTGTAAACCTTTGAAATGCCCTTTAATGGTCTATCATGGGACAGGTCTAGTGTTTAAGGGCTGGAATTTCACCCCATGGCATATGCTCTGACATATGCCACCATCGGATGGTCTAGAAAAAATATTAGACACCCCAAACGATAATACACCCCAAACGCTTAAAAAAAGGCATTAAAATGAGTTCGCAAAATTTAAAATGGGAAGTGGGATTTTCTCAATTTAATTGCATAGGGCTTTACATGTGGCATGACATCTAGAAATGGTGTTGCATGAAACCGCGTTACATGTAAATATAGTTCAAATAAAAAGGTAGTGCAAAATATGGCCCTTGTTTAAAACGGGCCAACTGGAGATATATGGCGACTGAAAGCTTGGATTTGATCGGAGCAAGAAGTCTGGTTGGATTCAGAAGAGATCTTCGTTGGGATATTTGCAAAAGCCTGAGTTGAAAAGGGGTAGATCCATTTGATGATAATTGCCGCCTATACTTTATCCTGAATGATTGATGAAGCTCCGCGACCGTAAGTTCTCCTCACTAAGTGGATGATTGGATCTCTCAGGGTCGCTGTGCTCCCACAAATGACAGACCTTGCCGCAGACCGATTCGGCAGGCGTGAGAAGGTGATTTCAAAGAAGATGGTTTGGTGCCCAAAATGCGATGTAGCCTACATTACTTTTGTGATTGTGTGTGATCCGTGAATATGTGTGAGAAGCTTTATGCTTGATCTAGATGTTTGTGTTTGATTAATCCTCTGTGGATTCATTGTGTAATTAGTCCTTTGTGGATTTATTTCTGATAAGTACTTGCAAGAGATACAGAAGGGAGGAGAGTATTGGAGATTTGAGCTTGGATTCTCATCTAAGTTCAAGTCTTAGACTCAAATTCAATTGTCTATAATAGGCACGTATTGAAAAAGGAGTGCACAAGTGCAAGAATGCTGCAATAGACTTCAGTTAATGGCGTGACTTCAGTTAATGGCGTGCAAGGCTGTGCCACATTGGAGCTATATCAGTTAGGCAAACTTTCAAGTACACAAGCACTTAGGTGTCCTCCTTGCCATCTTTGTACAAATATGCAAGCCCCTTATCCTCATCAAGCTATTATGTAACCTTAGAACTACTAGAGTTATTCATTCAAATTTATTGAAATTCAAAATAAGCCTCTGAGAGCTGATAACAAGAACAATGTGTGACATATATCTGATCACTCATGGAATTAGAAGAAATGAAAACACGATGGTATACAAACAATTATCAGCAAAAGGCAATACTTAGATAACAACACTGACATGGCCCGTCTATTACCACTTTCCACTATATGCATGCATGCAAGCACCAAACTGCCTCTTCTCTCCATCTATCTGGGCTTTGCTCATGGGAAGTTGTAAACTTTCATCTCATACGTCCTCTTCAACTTGTACTCAAATCTTGACCCCTCCATATTTCTTTTTCTGCTACTCCACACCTAAGGATAGCCCTTCGAGCAACCCAAACACTAATATGTGCTAGAGCAACCCAAACACTAATATGTGCTAAGAGAAAAACTTTACACCATGAAATTCCAAAAGGGTAATGCTGCCCCGCCTTTGCGCCTTTAGGGTCGGGCTCACATGCAATCATCATTTAGGGGCCCCGTTTTGCCTTTGTGCTATTTAGCGATGGCGGTGATGGTGCATGTGCCATCGCGCAGAAATGCCTGACGACATGTTATAGCCAAAATAAATGGCAAAAATCCGCTGTCCACAACAACGCCGTAATTTTTTTACGTGGCTATAACATGTCAAAGACACGGATATACCACGGATATGCCCATGGGTATAACATGTCAGCGCCGCGCCGATATTTACTGCGCTCCGTGCGTGTACGGCGATGGCACCTCAAGTGCATGTGAACCGGCTATTAGAACCATCTTCTCAATTGTGAAGAAAGGATACTAAATAAATTTCTGCCTTTATGCCACCTGGACTCTTTTAGCGTTATTGGCAAAAGTGACACGTGGAGACTTGAGCCTCTGGAAGGAAAATTTATTGCTAGACGAAGAAGACCTAATATCAGGCATGGCACGCACCAAAATCGTCAAAGCATCGAGCTCTGCTACTCCGTCTACTAGTAGCAGTGCTAAGAAACGGAAGAAAGCACATGATGCAGATTCTTCAGCATCTGCAGCAGTAGCAGATCCATCTCCGACGCCAAAAAAAAGGGCCAAAAAGGAAGCGCCCGAGAGGCGCTTGGCTCGATATTCAGCGTCGCCGTCAAAGGCTATCCAGGAAAGGATTGAACGGGCTTTTAAGCACCGCCTTTACTTGATAGACCAAAAACCTATTGGTAACGTCGAAGCTCCTTCTGCTTGTGATTTTTATGTATTAGGTGCCACTGGAAATGTCTACATTGTTAAGATTGATAAAAGGCCTTCTTGTACCTGTCCAGATGCTGCAAAAGGTAATATTTGCAAGCATTTGCTCTTTGTATATTTGCGTGTGCTCAAGCTTGACAAGAATGACCCTAGATCATGGCAAAAGGCTCTTCTTTCTTCAGAGTTGGAGGACTTGTTGCATATGTCAGTTGTTAATGAGGCTGTTCTTGCTAGTCAAAGGGTTAGAGAACGTTTTAAAGCCATTGGGGTAAAGTCGGATACTGGTGAAGAAGAGGTTGATAACAAGGGTGTGCAAAGGAAGGTTGAAGGGGATTGCCCAGTTTGTTACGAAGCAATGGCAACTGAATCTGGAAAGATTTCGGAGCCTGTGGTATTTTGTAAGGTCTGTGGTAATAATGTACACAAAGATTGCTTTGAGAGATGGAGTAGGAGCAAGGCTTCTGGTAGTGTTACATGTATTTATTGCAGAGCTGTTTGGGATAGTGGAAAAAAGAGTGGCGAGAAAGGTGAAAGCAGCTATGTGAATCTGGCAGCCTACTCAGAAGCTCATGCTAATGAGGACACAACACTAGAGGCTTTATATCCAGAGACACATAACTGGATTGGTCGACGCCGCTAAAGGGCTATGGGATAATGCATTGTGCGCTTTACCAAAGTTGCGCCATCTTCAAACCTGCCTCTGGCATACAGATGAATCGGATTGGCTTCTCTCTGCTATCTTTTGGCATTTTGCAATCTGTTTATTTGTATACTCAAGGTTTCAAACTCCTTTATTTATTGTGTCAAATGCTATTGAGACATACACCTGTGCTCATTTTCTTTGTACTGTTATTACTGAGTGAAATTTTGCAAGCTGCCATCTACTGCATTACTGAGTAATAAGAGTAGCCCTTCACAATATTTGGTCATGGTAACAGAATTAATGGTCTCTATGTGATGGAACATGGTTCCTATCAGCCTTAGAAGACCACTACTACAAACTTTCACCAAGTTGAATTGCAGCAAAGTGAAAAATAAAGAACATCAAGAGAGTGTAAGTACAGTAACACTATTGTGCTTCTTGTGTTTAAATTGCTATAATCTAATGCCTGAACGCTAGAACCGTTAGCCTACATATTCTCTCTATAACTGCTACAGGGGCGCCTTTACCCGCTGCACGCCATACATGTGAACTAATGAAGAGGCCTTCCCAAATCTCGTCGTGGCACTAATATTGCCATACGTGCAACATAAAATGTATCCACAAATCTCCTGAAAGACCTTTTGATCTTCCCTTAGTCCTTCCACTAATAAAATAGTAGTTCTAAGTTTTTTCTCCCCGAGAAGTATTGCTTGACTTTAACTTTTGACTTCTTCATCTCATATCAAAAATATTGCCAATGATTTCAATCCAAAAGTTTCATGACTCATGCTATATTATACTCCAAACAATAGTACGTTGCCTACATGTGAGATGAATTTATGATAAATATAAGCTTTCTAATGCATATGAAAACAATGAATTCTAATGTTTCAAGAGATATATCTTCAAGATAAGGATAATGTTCTACCACACAAAACATTTTGCAGGGTAAGTGTATGGGAAGCTCGTTGGAACAAGCTACCCCAAACCCTGCAAAGTGTGTCCTATGGCAGAAGATTTTCCGTAAGCGATGATCTAGCCCACATCTCTCTTTTCTCTTTGCTCTGATGGCGTCAAGGTGCAAACAATGACAAATTTTCGGACTGAAATTGCTTGAAATACCCTCTCCTCGCCTATCATGTAGTAAAAAGTAAAAATCTGAAGAATCATTAGAAAATTAAAACTTGCAACAAATTTTTCTGTTGCAAAGTTGGGTCTTCTTCAGTAGCAGCATCTTTAAAAGGGAAAAAATTACCAGGGAATTACAATTATGTGAACCGCAATTGGCTGAAGGCATTGTAAAATACTTTATGACATCTCTGATACATCAGCCATCCGAATACTGCTTCAAAATCGACCAGCCTACAATGGAACATGCCTGCACTATGCAGATGAATAGATCTTCCATTTCCAATACAGAAATAGATCCACAATGTTTGCATATGCACCTACTTTGTCAGCAACAGTAGATCTTGCTCCAGTAACAAAAATTCGTTTAATACATTAACGTTCTGAGAACAAGCAGGAACATTTGCCTATTGGGAAAGAGCTTCTTCAATAACAGATGGCATACACTTGAACTTTCAAAAGCTCTATCATGCTCAATCGGATATAAGATTGCAATTTGTATAATCAATGCCACTGATTCATAATCTAAAAACCAAAAATTAGGTCAATAATTTTTGAAAATGTGGATTTCGATGGCGAAGCAATTATTGCTGTTGTCTTTCTAGCTCCATCACTGGGTTGAAGATAATATGGACGAGAGGATGCGTGCACTGACACAGATGATGTGCCTTTCAAAGGGCTCCTTGGCGGTGCAACCATAAATCCAGCACTTCTCTGAACTTTGTCGCTCAATGCCTGTCTCTGAAGTGGATCCACAGGCTTCACCCCAACTATAAGGGCACCATATAATTGTATGCCATTCTTTTGGAGTGCTTTCTGAGCATCTTGGCGGTTCTGTTCATTCAAAAAGCATATTTTGTTAAATACTAAAAAGTAGCACTAATTTGGAAAGCTAATCGTTGTTGCCAAGGATATCAACACATTTGTGTATCTCTGATTAGAACATAAAGATGAATGAGATTATTATTGACCTGATATTGAATATGCACCCAGTTGGCACCACCTGGTCCAGGGACATGTCTAACAATTGGCCCACACTTTTCAAACTCCCTTAAAACTGCATTGGTGTCTTCTCCAACAAAACTGCACCAACAATGACACTTGAGAATGGAACTAAATTGCATTGACTGAAATAAAAAGATTAGGTGACTTATTAAAAATAAATAAAAGAATGTGCTTACCCAAACACCGTGACCCACTCATCACCTTCTTCACCTGCTGGAGCAATCCTTTGAATTTCGGGACGAATAATTTCCCTTGGTGGGGGAAGTGTTAATAAGCCTCCAGATGGTTGCTGATGCACAACCCCAGAAACAGGACCCCCACCCTCTCTTTCACCATCTCTTCTTCCAAGGTCTGAGAGACTGAGCGCTCTCTAGGTGACCACCATGAGGGGCTGGCTGAAGTCTGACATACAGGGTTTGTGGAGATATGACAGGAGTATCACCATATCCAAGCACAGGACCTTTCCCATTTACAACTGATTTAGGAGTTCTGAGTGGAGACTTTGCCTTCCTGAATACCTCGAGTCGGGCGAGCGGTAAAATGCATCTCCTGTAGAAGCCTCTGGAGTTCTTTCAATTCTATCCTCCAAAGTATAAAAAGGTGGAGGAGGAGGCTCTGTTCCACCAGCATTTTCTCTCCATAAGCTGGCAGCAGGGGGGCTTTGCCCAGATGTATTGGACTGCCCTGTAAAAGACATAGATCTCATTGAAGGTGCCACAGTTAGGTCTCTGTAGAAAAGAGATTGATGCCTTCCTCGGCCACCGCCACGGGAGTGGATTGTAGTACCCATGCCTATACATAAAAACGCAAAACAAGATTGGCTGAGAGCATTGCACTTCCCATACCTAAACAGAACATTATATGCTGAGTGCATTCTGGATACTCATGCTTATACATGAAATGAAATTTACATTGTTGATCAGTCGCCGTGGATATCTACTCACTTGTCAGAAAGAAATGATACATCTTATTTCAATAGATCAATAGATAGAACATCATATATCCAAAACAAGCGCCAAAATTATAAACCAAACAGATATGGATCAATAGAAGCAATTAATCATTAAAGAACCCTAGGATGTAAAGGATTGCAGGAAAAATGACGGTATAAAGAAATGCGATAAGACAAACAAAGTAGAGAAATATCAAAACCTGATGCCGAATGGAACGGCTTATTTTACAGGGTTTGAATAGTGCGCCCTCCCTCCAGTAGCTCCCTGTTTTTATTCGAATGCCGGTTTCGGACCAGGTAATCTTGTTGTCACGTCATATGCCATGTGGATATTCAAGTTTACATTTCTTGCTACCTATATGTCCCACAATGTTTCCCATGTTGGCCCCAAAAATAGAGCTGTATGAGGTTCTTCTGAGTAGGAACAAGAAGGGAAAACATTAAGTTTGCACAATTTGTTTTGTATTGTGGGAGGGTTTTTTTTGCGGTGGTTGGGAATATGATTCTCGTCTTGTATTGTATGCAAAATCGTAGATTTTGCAACGTTTGAGGTGCTTCTTGGATGTATTTGCAATTTTTCTATTTGAGGGTAGGGTGCAGGGGTATTTTTACAATGGTTCCAGAAGGGAAGGTGATCTTGCAAAATTGGGAACACGATGGTGCCAGCAGAGGGACACGATGGTCCTGGAACAATGCTCGCGGCATGAAACGCCTAGGTGAGTGATCTTCCTTGTTGTTTGCTTGTATTTCTCTTGCCTTTCCAGCAGTTGGGTGACAGAGGAGCCGTTGAGACAGGCAAGTGGGGGTTTTGCTTTGTAAATGTCAGCAGAATGTTAACGAGGAGGGGTGCAAGACTAAAGGTGAAGGTATACAAGATGTCTAAACCCAAGCTATGGCGTGACAGCTCTGTCTGTGGAGTTTGCAGAGATAGGGAAGGTGATACAATGGTCTTTCCCCTGTCTGCAAAACTATCAAACACGGTTATTCAAAACAACCTGAAATCTCCAGAACAAGGTCTCTCGGCACAACTTATCCACCCAACTGGGCTCTGATTTGCAAACATGGCAAGACTGGCCTCAAACTCTTCCCAATTCTGGGAGTCTGCTAACCAACTGGGTAGCCTCTCTGGGACTCTTTGGAATACTCCAAAAACTAAGGAAAGCATTCAATCAACAATTTACTAGTGAATCTAAAGCAAGTTTGGGCGATCAAGTCATAAGATACTTCTGGCTTTTACAATTCTGCAGATCGATTCCTATATATTACTCTAAAAAGGTGTTGCATATCTATTTTGGGTTTCTCCTTTTTGCTAGATCCGGCCATCTCATAACCTTTTCCTGCGATACTTAGCAGTTCTGGATGCCTTTTTCCAGCAATCCGGCCAGATCCGCTGTCACAGGAGTTGTTTCCGGCCACTTCCGGCCTTTTATCCCTTTAATGTCAACATAAGCTTCTGTTTTCCAATTCGTTCGTTTATTTGGTTGCTTAAAATTTCGATAGTTCCTTTAATTTAAAATGTTTAACTTTTCATTGGTTCTCTTATTAAAAGTGTAGTTTAAAAACTCCTAACAATCAATCAAAATTATAAAATATCCATCTAAAGCCCTTGACTCTGTGTTTGTCTTTGCAAATCATTCCTCCGGGCCCCCCAAGCTAGTGCCGTATCAATCCCCTCCCTTCCCAAGGGCTGATCGTCCCTCGATCATCCGCCTTAGGGAAGTAACAATCTTTCCCAAAGCTAGTCAACTGACTATCCGCTTTGCTGGAATATCCACCTTTCTTTCCAAGCTAGTCACCTGACTATCTGCTTTGAAAGGATTTCTTCTAGGCTGGTAAACTTACCATCTATCTAACAATTCTAAGGGTCTGGCTTCTGTGCTGTAGTCACAGTTGCCCCCTTCTAAACTCTAGAGCTATCTCAATTCAAACGAATACAATGCTCAAACCATACAACAAACACATGTCTACACAGACATTTTACTCTACTTATCTTTACCCACATAGCCAATTTGAAGCCGACTCCTTTCATAGGCTTCCGCCTTTTCTTTGTCAAACTTAGCGTGGGAACTTTCGGGGACTTTTTCAGAAACTTCTTCTGCAACATAAACATGGGCAATTTGCGCAGATGTTCGGGCTTTTACTCGAGTATCCTCCTTTGGTTGCTCAGGATCCTCTTTGGATATGACTTTTGGACATTGATTCTTATAGTGTGGACCTCCACATATAAAACATCCTCCAGGGTGCTTTTGCCGCTGCTTTGGCCATCCCGCGTTCTCCTTTGCTTCCCTTCAGACGGGTTTCATCATTGCCAAACAAGGTGGTTGATCGGCTCCCTAAATTGAGTTCGAGCCGGTGCTGCCAAGCGAACCCGGAAAATTCGCTTTTAAGCTTAACCCACTGATTCGACCCGTTTATGTTGGCGTGTGCCGAGGTGGCGTACCCCCACTGTTCGCCGGGTTTAACCCGAACTACCTGGTAATCCGAGAAGGCTGAACGCTGGAGCACGCCCTCTTCTTTGTCCTAGCCTCCTTACCCATCAACTTGCCGTGAAGCACCGTAATAGCTCGCGACAAAAGGGGGTTTCTCCGTGGAGGTCCAATTGATTTCTCGCTTCGATCAACGAAACAGAGCCCGTGATGCAATAAAAGGACACAGCCAAAATATGGCCAAGAAAAAGCCGAACTGCCAAGAAGAAGATTTAAACGAGTAGAAGTACAATTGTAAAGTATTCCCAAATTTAGCCGATCCTCCTGGCACGCTAAGATGCTCAAATGAGTCGGAAATTTAATTGCTCAACCTAGTCTCGTTCTATAGTCCGTGGAAACGACTTAGTCGGAATAAGAACAAACAGATACCTTAAAATAGAGCAGAGGGTTCAATTAGTCGCCTCTGGCGGAAGCGATAAAGCCGATTGATGGCCCAACCGCAAAAGCATATCGTAACGATGAGCAAATCCTAAGCAAACCAAAGAAACCTTATCAAGAAAAATTTAAAAGTGCAAACCCTTAGCTTGTATACTGATACCTCTTATTCTCTTTTCGTGATGCCTTGCCATTATCCGGCTTAAAATTTTCTCCCCGGGGTACCCTCCCGGATATCATACCGTGATATACTAGGATTGAGTTTCATCTCTGCGGCTTCAACCTTTCGCGACCCTTCATCAATAGTCGATGGTTCTCGCGAAAACATAGCTCGCATATAATGGATCTCGTGTAGTCCAAAAATACAAATTTTTTTATACCACTTCACTTTCGGATAGTCCTCCTCGGCTATAATTCTCCCATCCGTACCGCTAAGTAGGAGAACCTGAGTAAAAATGATGTACCGATTCATGTTCCCCTTGCTTAAAAAGATCTGGATAATAATTTGCATGCAAGTTGTGCGATTCAATGCTTTTCTAAAAAGCCGTGTTTTATCCGAGGTAACAATTTCTTCCGTCCCCCGCCACCATATTCTGGCTACATCAGTTAAATATTTGTCCATGGCTTGCAATTTCTGCTCCTCCGTAGCTTTGACTCTTTCAAAGAAACTTCCCCAACTGGCCAGGAATCCCATAACTGCTGGTGGATTCCGTTTATCTCCTGTATATGACGGCATTCCTTCTACCTTCTCCAACCATTTAATTCGACTGGTTCTGTCATTGAAGACATCAGGTGATGGTGGAGTAACTAGTAGCGTACTTGCAGGCAAAGGAGGCAAAGGAGGCTGTTGGAATATATCTGGCAGATACCCATACAAAATTGCTATATATTCAAGTTTCCTTTGATTTTCCTCAAAACTAGCAGATGTAGGCATGCCAATCTGAACGGCAATCAAGCAGCATTCATAGCCTGGTTATACTGAGCTACAGGAAGATTAAATTTGTTCTGGGCCATTTTACAGGATCTTAGGATGTCACAGCTCTGATACCAATTGATACAATGGTCTTTCCCCTGTCTGCAAAACTATCAAACACGGTTATTCAAAACAACCTGGAATCTCCAGAACAAGGTCTCTAAGACAACTTATCCACCCAAACGGGCTCGATTTGGTAAACATGGCAAGATCGGGCCTCAAACTCTTTCCACTTCCCGAGTCCAAGCAACCAACCGGGTAGCCTCTTCGGGACTCTTTGGAATACTAAAAAAAAACTAAGGACAAAGATTCAATCAACAATTTACTAGTGAATCTAAAGCAAGTTTGGACGATCAAGTCATAAGATACTTCGCTTTTACAATTAGACGATTCCTATATATTACTCTAAAAGGTGTTGCATATCTATTATGGGTTTCTCCTTTTTGCTAGATCCGCCATCTCAAAACCTTTTTCCGCTATACGTAGCGCTCGATGCCTTTTTCCAAAGAATCCGCCAGATCTGCTGTCCTGTGAGTTGTTTCCTACCACTTCCTTTTTTGTCCCTTTAACGCCAACATAAGCTTCGCTTTTCCAATTGCTCGCTTATTTGGTTGCTTAAAATTTCGATAGTTCCTTTAATTTGAAATGTTTAACTTTTCAATGGTTTCCTTATTAAAAGTGTAGTTTAAAAACTCCTAACAATCAATCAAAATTACAAAATATCCATCTAAAGCCCTTGCCTCTGTGTTTGTCTCTGCAAATCATTCCTCTGAGCCACGTCCCCAAGCTAGTGCCGTATCAGAAGGGAACCATTGCATTGCTTGGATGCTCAGGGATGCAAGCCAGAGTCTAGTAGGGCAGCAGAAAGCGGGAAGAAGAGCTCTGCAGCTGGAGCAAGATATGTGATATGGGCTGAGGGTGTATTCCCATTAGCCAGCACCGACAATTTTATGCACCGATTTCACGGTTGGGATTTTTCTCAAGACCACGATTCCTATTGCACTTGTGATGCTTTTGGCGCCTGGAAGAAGACAAACGTAATCGTAAAGAGGACAAATAAAATCTTGCTAGAAGACAAACTCAGTTCTAATTTAGGGTATTCAGAAGCTTTCAAATCCATCTGAATTGGAGTTCCAGACCTGTGCCATATCAGCAAAAGCGGTTGTGGAATGGGAACACTCCTCCAGATCTTGTAACTTGCAAGGTGTCACAAAAACGCCCATTTTAGCGTAATGGGAATGCACCCCGATGCTGGTGCCACAGCTTGGGATGTTGTAATCAATGGGGAGGGATGATTTAATGTGGAGAGGGAGGATTGCTTAGGCAGCAGAAGAAAGCTGAAGAAGAGCTCGCACCTGAGCGAGATCCGTGACATGGGTTGATGTCGTGCCATAGTTGGGGATGTTGTAATCAATGGGAGTGGACGATTTGATGTGGAGAGGGAGGATTGCCACAATCAGAGTGGTCAGGCTGATCATATAGGCCCAACAGTGAGAGGAATGTTGCATGTTGTCTATGAGGACCGAGTTGAGTCATTGTTTCTGAACCTCTTTGTTGAGGCCGTATTGATGAGAAGAAGAAGAGGAGAAGAGGACAAAGCAATGTTGCTCGTGGAAGATGCAAATAGCCGATTCGTGGATGTAGTCTATGGGGCCTGATCCAGCAAGGGGAAGAATATGTGAATATTACTTCGCGCAGGGGAGAGGTGCTAAACGTGAAATGGTGAAAGGGGAAGACGAGCACCCAGCATCATTGAGGAGTATGTTGGGGTGGATATTGGTGGAGGTGTTGGAGAGGAAGTTGTGGAGATGCCAGCACTGTTGGATGTCTCTGTCACAATTGTATTTGGTCGTTGTGATGTACCCGAGGCTCTCTATGGGAGGATGACCAAGTTCTTGAAAGGAAATTGCAAAGCTGGAGTTGTAGTTCTAGAGAAAGGCTCTTCTTTTGATCACTTACATGTGCAATCTGCCATGCGATTAGATGTGAAGACCCCTTCTAGTGTAAACATGAGAATCAAGAACTTCTTGGAATGGAATCGCAGTAGGCCCCTGGGTGCCATGATCCTTTGCAAACCATTGTGTGGAAACAAGTTGCACTGCTTCGAGGGCATTGCTGGCTATTGCCTGAAAGATATGGGAAAGTTGCAATTCAAGGTGCACTTGCTAATGTATTGTGATGCTCCTTGCGCTTATATACGACAACCTGTTATATACATCGAAAGACCTTCTCCATCCAACGGCTACTCATCGTATGGGCCCTCCATTTAACCCGCGCCTGCGATAACCAGACGAACGAGTTGAGGACACGGAGGTGTCATTCCATCTCATCCTCTAGGTCCCTATATCGGCGGAAGCAATATACAACATAATCACTAATAACAATATAACAACACTACCTCGAAGGGTAGTCAATATCCATACCATCATAACATGTACAATACACCATCAACATCAAAGGGGCTCCTACCCGGGGATTCAGACTCAAGGGGTAGTTGACTGGCAGCTGGGGCTCCAGATAGATTAGATCGAGTTATGGCAATGACTTGGGCTGGCAATAGACAATGGCTAGGGTTGGCCACTCCATCTGCCCTCTGTGCATACCTTGCAGATAGGCTAAATCAGGCTCTGTCATGATTGTAGCCTGCCAGAAATATAATCCCATGGTATCACCCAACGAGACTACTCCAGGTTGCATCTCCCCAGTTCGATGAGGTAGGAGGAGTTGCATCTCCCCCCTCCCAAAGTGCAATGGCTCCATGGACAGTTAGAGGATCAACCCAACTGAACTCTCCAAAACAAGAGTCAGGCGACACCTGCAACTCTTGAGAGTCAGGGCGACACCATTGACCCAGGAAGTGTCAAACTCATACCTGGCCCACGTGAAGTGACCGACTATAAGCCTAGCCTGCTATGGTTCCCCAGTAGCCGCGCTCGGCAGGGACCTCCCTTCATTTTACCACTGACCCCTGATAACGAGAATAAACAAGAAGATGAGAATGCAATGTTGGAGACGTTGTTTGATTTGGATGAAGACGAGGACAATGATGAAGAGCGACATTTCAAACGGCATCGACATTAGTAGTTGTAATATTTAGACTATTAAATGTTATCTTGATTTAGGTGTTGAATTGTTAAATGTGTTAGAACTTGAGAAGAACATTGTCTAGGAAGTTATAAAGGTTGAATTTAAGAGTTGTACTTGTGCCATGTCGCAAGACTATAGACGGTGGAGATTTATTGTAGAATCTATATAAGGAAGCAAGTACGTTGTTATGGGAGGAGACTCTTGACACTGATCATTTTGTTAAGCACCTAATTGAAAATATCTAACAATTTATTAAGTAAAGTCTCATAATGCCGGATTTGTGGTCAATTGGCCTCACGGCTTGACCTAGTTCTTGGCTTGCACCAAAGTGCATCGTTCAAATCCAGAATGGGTTCCTTTGTCTCAACAAGCATTGTTTTACTTGCAGTATGGCAAACTCTATACTTTAGCACGGTTTATTCCATCAGTTTCTACGATGGCTGCTTCAAAACTTCCTGGTAAGCAAGGATTTCAATCACAAAATCAGTTCATTTCTGTCATTGCTTATGCATTCTGAGCATTGGAACACTGCTTGATAGTTTCTACAGAGACCCAAATGCCAAAAGAGGGAAATTCTAGTCTCAATTGGAATGCTTATCTGGACAGTGCTTGGGTAAGTGTTTGCATTGATTTATTAGATGCTTAAAGTTCTATTCTGATTCTAGAGTACTTGGATTCTATGTTAGCAAAGTGAGAGTATGTTAACATTTTTTGTTCCGTTGCCAGGACACTCCTGGCAATTTCGTTTTTGCTGAAATTGAGGTCTGTTACAGTGGTAATTTGACCTATTTAGGGTTCTTATGTTTTTTTGAAACTTTATGGGTAGTTGCATATATCAGTGACCTATCAGATTGCCAAATTTCGTGCATAATATCAAAGTACAACTTGAGATACTATGCATAATCATAGGCTGGTTTATGCAGTCAGAATTTCAGAAATAGGCTTTTTGAGTGGTTAAAACCACTGATTGTTTGGAAATCAGATCACCAAGCATATCTAATCATGCTTGATAGAATTTATGTATAAGAGTTTAGCAGAGGAACGAAGGAAAAGGAAGGAAATTAGACTCAAGCAAGAGCTTGAGAGAGTAGAGAGACGAGAAAGACGAGAGCAGCAAAGACTTGCTGCTATTAGATCTTCACAAATTTCTCCTGACATACATACCATCTTTACCATGACCACTCCTACACTAACATCAAAACCATATATAGCTTATCCTAGATATGGTACTGGCAAAACATCAGAGTACCAAGCTAAGACTCACATAAAACAGTTTGAAAATATTAGCTCATTAAATGGGCAAGATTTTGATGCCCATAGATTGAAGTTGTTTCCTGGATGGGAAACCAGTAGATTGGATCAATGATCCATCAACCACATTCACTTTGTGGACTGATATGAAATCATTATTTCTGACATTGTTCCAGACTGTACCTACAAACAAAGAATTAAAAGATGAAGTGCGTACACTTCAGATAAAGCCTAGAGAGCATCCTAGAAACTTTTCTCTTCGAGTTCTTGAACTAATGGAACCAAACCCACATCAAGAAGATGTTGTGGCTTGGTTCATTGACGGATTTCCAATTCGCATAAAACAACAACTTGAGCTAGATGCTCCAGATAGTCTGGACCTTGCAGTCAAGAGAGCTGCAGTGGTTATGGGAATTTTGGCTGCTGAAAAGAATAAGCAACCAGAAATAGATTCCTTGGTGCAAAAGAAAGTTGCACAAGAAATCAAGACTGTAAAAGAGATGCATTGTAAATTGCAAGCCATGGAAGAAGGGATGAAGAAAATGGCTCAGACTGAACAGAAGAGGAGTTTCATTTGGTGTACCAGATGCTCAAAACCTGGACACTATGCGACAGAATGCCGCACGAATTTAGAGAAGAAGGTTTGCCACATTTGTGACAAAACGAATCATAATACGAAGGATTGCTATTTTAATTCTAAAAATAAAGGGAAAAGTTACAGAAACTTTTGCTTTTGTTGTGTCCCCACAGTCAAAAGAGAAAAGACTCTCCAAATGGCTAGCTGTTGGAATTGCGGTGAGAAAGGACACTTCTCCCGTGAATGTAAACAACCAATAACACATCTAAGGAAAATTCTGAACATAGGGCTCAAGATGCTCGTATGGTTAGCTTGGACTATGTTGTGGATGTGAATGTTGTAACTAGGCAAAAGGCTAGGCAGCAAGGGATTCAAATTCCTAATTCTTATGAACACACTAACCCCAATAACTTGTCCACAGTTGAAAACCACAGTAAAAAATGTCAACGTGTAGGCTTTTTGGTACTCCTCAAAAAACGCACATGTAGTTTTTTAGAGGTGTAGTTTTTTTCATCAATACTGTTGTTTTTTAAGCAGAGAAGGAATACCAACAGTTGTTTTAAAATTACTTTATTACTACACGTCGTTTTATAGTAGAATTCCACATAGATAAAGTCACTTCAAATACCACATATTGTAATCGAATTCAATAGTTGTTTTAAAACTACTTCTTTTACTACTATACGTAGTTTTATGGTAGATTTCCCCATAGATAAAGTTACTCACACGTTGTTTTATGGTAGAATTCCCCATAGACAAAGACACTTCAATTACTACTTATTGTATAGCCGTATTCAACGGTTGCTTTAAAATTACTTACCTTAGTGCACGTCGTTTTTTGGTAGGATTTTCCATAAGTAAAGTCACTTAGTGTAAATCTCCACATCTAACTTTTTGGCATTAAAACTAGTAGAAAAATTACTTCTTTTATGACATTGTATAAGAGCCGAATTCCCATAGAAAAATGTACATCTTCCCGTAGAAAAATGTACATCTCCACACGTACATTTTTTATATAAATACGCATCACAAATTATACATTATAGCCACACCTACATTCTTGGCATATGAAAAATCTAGGGACATAAACCATTAGCAATAAACCATTACCATTAGCAAAAAATAAATAAACTGTGACCTCACGAATCCAAAATCAACCATGTTCCAGAGCTGAACGCCATCTTAGGGCATTTTATAAGTCGGATTTTCTTGCTCAATTGGAAAATCTTGATTTTTCTTGTGTCTCCAGAACCATATAGTAGTTGTTCTTTATAACATCTTTTGTTTTATTGATGCAGATCCATAGTTCATAAGATGGACTTCAAGCTTTGAAATTTGGAAGCATCCTCATTCAGGCAAGTCATTCTGCAAGTTATTTGTGGGTTTATGATTACATAGTGCATTCCTTCTTCTCTTATTGTCTATATATATCCATTATGAATGCACAAAGGGATAACTGTAAGGAAAGCTTTAGATTATGTCGTTGGCTGCAGCTGCATTCAATTTCTCAACATGTCCATGAGCCGCATTATTTCTCATCATCCAAGGGAATATATGTGGGCAAGTTATTTACTTGTTTAGCAGGCTAGATTGTGACTGGCCCTAGATGAGGGTGAGTTGCTTATGAACAGAAGCATGCAGTCTAGTTATTAAGCTGCCGGCCACAATCCACAATCCACAATCTGCTTAAAATCTGCTTAAAATGCATTGATTATAAGTCTGAGAGCACCCTGGGCAAGATTAAATTATGGTGGCATATATGCAATAATTATAGTTATTGCTGCTGTGCTGAGTTATTAATAATAGGAGCCCTATTGCATATAAACAGGAGCTTATGATTGCAAGTATGCAATAGTCATGGCTATTACTGCTATTGCAGAAATATTCATGGTATTGCTCTTCATTTTAGTGATTCTTGTGGCAGTAGTTCCCAAAATACTATTAAGCACTTTTCATTGACCAGCTAACATGTTAGTGCTTCATGCCCGCAACAAAGAAACGAAACTTGTCAAAGATTCGATGCATGCAAATTCAAGTTAGATTAACTATTATATTATGCACCATGGAGGACTTGCTCAAATCTTTATTTGTGGCAAATTCTCATGGGAAGCAAGGCCATTGAAGAACTGATAGCTAGTATGGCAATGATTTTGGACTGCTAACCTGATTTCTTTTGATCATCTGTAAGTCTTCAATGTCAACTTTGGAAGTTTACAGCGAGTATACAGCGGGATACAGAATTTGAGAACCTCACTTTTGGCAGGGTTGTAATCTAATATGTTTTAATGATTATTTAACTCACATGGATACCCTAAGAACATGCTTAATGAATACACCTCAAAGTTGCTCCATTCTGATCTCTTCGACTTGACGATGAAGAGAAATAGGGGTTAGGGGCTGAAGAGGCCGAATTTATCGCTAAAAGCCAACTAAAGCTTTGCCTTTGTGATAAATGTCGAAAGAAGAATCCAAAGAGTGTGTTGATTCCTTACTCAACTTGGTGGGATCACCACAAGGAGTTCAAGTTTGCATCACACATGGCAAGCATTCCCAAATCCAAAACCGGGTAAGGGACCGTGATTTGTTAGTGCCAACGGTGTGTTCTTGTCAATCTTAGTGGTTTGTCCTTTAGGCAGCAAGTATATATACGATCCGCTGCGATAGATAATGCAAATCTCGCTTTGACCAAAGAATGTGTTGGGAATGAAGAAAACGTGAATGACGACCGTGGATGGTGCAATGCATGTAACCAAGAGTTGCATGTCGATGAGGAAATGGAGCATGGCCATGGCTATGGCTGTCATGAAGATATCAATTGTGACCCTAGCGTGGACGCCGCCTAAGATCGATGGATGAAATTGGTAGTCATCCCGATGTCTTTCTTGCCGTGGAAGATCACCGAAGGCGATGGATACGAGGAGGAACTTGATGACACCTGATGGCCATAGGGTTTACCAAAGGAAAGTCATTTCGATGCTACACTAGATGACCAGATTCTCATGGCGATTTTGGAGTTGGAGAACGCCCTGACATGCACTCGGTGTCTAAAAGTCCGAGGGATGACATTCTTAGAATTTATTCTAAGACAATAAAGAACCTAGCTTAGCAGCCTTTGCTCTCTCAAAAGGGCAAGTGGGATAGGTTAATCGCTGACATAAAGTGCCTTCTACTTCAAAGACCATGAAACGCTTTTTGAAGAACTTGGGCCCTCACACCGCTTCGTAGATACGCAGCTTGCTACCACAAGGAGGGGTTCAAGGAGTGAAGAACCACGCCTTTGCCGCTGCCAGAGAGACGATGACGAGGTCAAGTTGTTACTCGCCTCCAATGCACGTGTCCGCCGACGCGTTACATGACACGGAAGGAGGGTTTCCAATTTGCGAATTCCTTTGGCAAACCGCAAGGGGCGCTTGTGCTTAGTGCCTTCAATTTGTTGGAACCTACTTCATAACTTGTTAATCCGCATTCTCTTGGCAGTTCATGAATCATTTCGCCACGGGCTGTAATTTGGAGAGGCAAGACTTATGGAACCCAAAAGCAAGGATAGAGCTGCCACCATGTGTCCAAGGTGTGACACAGGCATAGATGTTGGGTCCGATGTTCACCCCGCAGCTTAAGAACAAGGAGGAGCATGAGAATGGCTTCTACGCATGACGATGTGTGAATTGTTCCATGCATTTTGATATGAACTGGTACATCGCAGGGGATCCGCTGATATTGGGCTGCAATGTTGCACGAGATGGTTTCCAGTCGCATCAACAAAAATTGCTCGGTTGAAGCCTACACTCGTAATCCTTAATGGAGATCCGATGTTGCCCGAAATCGAGAGGCATTTCTTCTTCCGCTTATGTACATTCCATCGAAAGCAAGTTCCGCAACAAGGACCGTGATGTGTTTGACGAAGTTCAAGACATTGTAGTGAGAATGATTGACCGCCTCTTTTGCCATGGAACGTAAGTGGACTATGCAGCTTGATGTCCCCGATTTTGAGGGCGAAGTTTAATCGGCGCTTCATCCACAGGACCTCCTTCTTTGGTTTTATGGGTGATCATATTGCACACTATGCAATCAGAAAACTTCTCAAGGTTTTTTTAGTGTAATGAAACTTCTTTTGTGTATTGCATTTACTCAAGAATTTGTCTAGGGTGCGAGAACCGTTGTTGTTCCTTACACTTCAAATTGTCTTTAGGTGGCCTCGAACCATTGTCGCACGCCATGTTCACACGGGAAGGCATTTATAAGGACTCCGCACAAGAAATCGAGATTTCCGTGATGAACCAAAGACGATAGATTTCATTCTCAAGTCGATTGAGAAGTACAAAAAGGAACAAACAACTTTCGTGGAGCATGGAGTGAAAGGGAAGTCCACATTGATACGACCGATCATTCGCAAGGGCACGATCTCAATCGCGGCATCACCCTATAGACTTAAAGTTCATCATTAAATGCTTTGCACCCATTACCAAACTGACCGCTGTCTTTTCGCAGTGTGGCTAAAGACACTAATGAAGGAACCTTTTAGGTCACTGGAGGTAAAAGATGGAGACACTTCTAAACGTAAGGAAGTTGAGAGGCGATAGTGGAGATCAAACAAACCGCACACCATATTTACGCCTATAGAAGATTTCCGTATGTAACCTTTTACATGCAGAGGGTTCTCGAAAGCGATGAACATCAAAGCTTTGCCTTCAGGCTTTATGTCAATATGTTTTTGGTGGACTTATCTCTAAGACGTAATGCAAATTTACATCAACTAATCGGGCCGATTGTCGTCGCCTCATATATGACTATACAAGGAATAGTGGCTGGTCCCGTGAAGCCCTCGATTGTCTTGCTAATCTACAAGTCTCCCGGAGGGTTATGAGCGAAGTCATTTCTTGGAGAGAACTGCAAGATCATTCATCATCTTTTTGGGTCTAGGCACATGATTCAAGACATTCGCAATTACGGTTGGGCTGGATGGCACTTGGTGTTACTGTATGCAACAACCTTCATCCATTAATTTTGTGTTGCCCTCCGCTTTAATCTTCGGCCTTTATATTACTTCTTTGTAGAATGGAGAGGCGCTTTTCAAACACCAACAAAATACCTACCAATCCCGTGCATATGGAGCTCACATTCGCGAAATTTGCAAACAAACTTTTCTTCTCAGAGATTATGTTTGCTCGAATCCAAGACCGGACTGGTGTTCTACATCCGCAACGGTGGGAAGATTTGCTCCACTCATCACTCCGAGGTAATTTGCAGACAGGCAAACTAACATCTTTTGCAACGTGTATAGTAGGCCAATGAGAAATATCAGGCTGCAAATAGCAATCAAGAATCTGACATAGTCTACGTCCAAGTAGACTTTTTGTATTATTCGTATCAAGCAGCTCAACATTCATAAATTGTTCTCATTGAATTGTCTTATATGTTCACCAAACATGCAGGGTACATCGCCACCCAAAACCAGAAGGAGGCCAAATTTCTGGTTAGCCAGGGCATTCCAGACAAGTGGCAATGGATCATTACTAGACTCCAATCCTATGCGGAAGAAGCCAAACCGTAGATCAAGTATGGAGCTATTAGTCTACGACTACGACTTTGGAATTAACGTCCTAATAGGTGTTAGTGTTCAGCAAAGGTTCTCTCTCATGGTACTCTCCTTCGGGTTGGGGATCACGTCGCTATTTTTTCAAATACAGATGTTCATGACTGGTACTATCAATTGTTAAATTTTATTGTATTCAAAGACAAGCACCGGTTCAAATGCAGGTTTCACTTGGGCTCTATCACAAAGTTTGTCTTCTTCAAGATAATAGTCTTGAGACGGATTGCACCGAAAAAGTGGTGTTGCAAGGAGTTGTTGTTTTGACTCCACCGTGATCGCCACCAACCATGTGCTTAGAGAAGTATGCATCCTAGCAGGCCCCAGAGGTAGCACAAATGTAGTGTTAGAGACCAGGACGCTTGAAGTCCCTTCTAGATTACTTTCTCCGTGGCATTGGCTATCCTCGACACTACCCATGGCGTGGGGATATCGCGGAGGTTGCATCATTCCCGCTGATGAAGTTTGATGGGTCAAATTGACATTGACTACGAGGCACGACGCGCTCATGATGACATGGATGAAGAGGTTGATTGTGGTTGGTTACCGCGACTACAAAAGAAAAACATGCACAGCCCTTTGGTTCAATCATGTGTGAAGTTCCCCGCCAGGTTGGATGTGATGGGTAATAATAGCTTCTTGTATGTTGTTGAACGTGATTTGAACTAGCTAGTCTAGGGTCCAATTAGAATTCCATTGGCTTGATCTGCACCGCACTCTTAGGCCTCCTTCTTCTTATTTACATTAAGAGACCGAAAAGATGGTGAATTTTTGTGTCGGCAAAGACGTAATGCCATTTTAACTATATATGGCTTCTAATATGTGGTAAGAACTCTTCGCTCCTCGCTTTTTTTAAGAATATCAGGTCATGTACACAGATATCCAAGTTAGATAGTGATAGTAAAGTGCTTTATGCTCAACTTAATGGACAAGATAGAGTATCTATCATTAACATTTCAGTCTTGTAACAACCTACTTTATCGGGTTGCGATTTCCAATAGGACTAAAACTGTGTTCAGAATCCTATCAAAGAGACATTATGAAAGTAGTCGGTATGTGTCTGCCATGAAGAATAGGCCTATAGATTCCAAAGTGTAGAAGCCACTTGCAGTAACTGTAGATTATGGTATTGTTGATTTGCAGTAGATAATCAGTGCCAGACATTTCTGTTCATAATTTCCAATGCTTGTATTTCGTTTTCCTGTCTTTCTTTTTATTTGTAAAATATGTTGTCAGCAGATGTGAACAATGCATATAGAATTCAGCAGAATTAAAAGCTGTGGAGATGTTCAGCATGATGGTGTGATGATCGGTGGGCATATGCTGAGCTTCGGAGCTAGTTTTTACCTAAGTCAACAAAGGAACAATAAATTGGTCAATGCCTGCGGAACAGTGCATGTGCTACAGTTTCGTCTATAAATATAAGTTGGGCGATGTGTTTGACAACCTCTTACTTACCTTTCTCTTACCTTTGAAAATGCAACCTTGAGACGTAATACACAATATTCACAAAATGTTGGCAAAACTATGTATATAATAATAAAAAACCAACAAACATTCCAAGGACATGATCCTTCCCCCCCCCAAAAAAACCCCCTTGTCATTTAAGCAACTTAGCATATATAATTTTTTTAGCAATGGGATAAAGATGATAGGTAACTAGAAGCCTCTCGATGGATGTGTCTCCAGTATTAACGAGCCTCTAATGCAATTGTCTAACCTCTAGTAAATTCGAAAGCAATTCAAATAGGTTCTTTGATAGATAAACTATGTCTTTGAGGCATGGGGAAGTTAACGAATGCAAGTCTTTTTAACACCTTTATTTTCATGGCTAATAATGCAACGTAGAAGTAGTGCCAACGGGTAGAAACATGCATCCCAATTTCAAGGACTTGGGAACATCGTAGAGTAATATTTGCTCTAGAATTTGGGCTTGCAAAGCTTTATGAAGAACCTTGAACCTTTATGGAGGCAAAGCTTGAACTTAAGATGGAGTGATGTGGATGAGTAAAGTGAGCAATATGGGATAATAGACAGATATGGTGCATGCTAAAGAAATTAAAATACAAAACAAGGACATATATGGCAAAATGGTTTGGGGTGTCACATATGAAAAATGGGGCAATACAGACATGGCGGTGTATTGGGGACCAAGGCAAAAAATGAAGGGCAATGGATGAAGATTGCAGTTAATGAAGGGAGGTCATGAAAATATGGCAATATAGTATACGTTCGCAAACATAGGACTTCAAAATAAGAAGAGTCAGTAACCGTGTGCCTAATGTTGCCGCACCTAAGTAGCGGTTTCAAAAAATTTGTATGGGCCCTCATAGATTGGTCTACTAAAGAGTGCATCCTATATTATGAAACTCACAACCAAAATTTAATGGAATGTTACGTGTTCTAAGCATTTTGAAGATAAAGACTTGCGCTTGGTCCATAAGCTGCCAATCTTTTCTGTCTTTTGTATCTCGGGGTTTCCACATCCTGCTAATGCTCGATGACCACAAGACCGCGAAGACATATGCCTATTTTTTTCTCTGTTAACTTACGTTGAAGGAGTAGAATGCTATTTCAATATTTTTCAATGATACATAGTGCAACATGGAACTAAAAGAGCCCCTTATATCTAAACAAAACACTTAAATGCTTACATTATATTAAACTATATTGAATCGCTACATGAACATAAAGGGAATCTTGTGTTGAATTACACGAGGCGAAGTAATCTGTTGTCATTCCTCAGGTGTAAATTTTTAGAGCAGTTTCACTATACTCAACCTTCCAATACATTGCCATCACACCTTCGTCTAATAGACCTGATGGTTTCAATGTATCGGCAGAAATCAGAAGTTATCAAATTTGTTATGTGTCATAGACTTACGGGGATGCTGAGGACATGGTGGAAATCCCGTAGCTACTAGATAAGCATTTTCACAAGGCCGGGGCATTTTGACAAGCTCAAACCTTTGGATTTTTTGGTAGAGGATTTTGGCAGTTTGGTAGAATAGAGGGATCTTGAAAAACTTAAAGCGCCGATGCCCTTCCCCAAATCCGGAACCGGGCGGACTTTGGCGGCTTCCCTCATCGAGAGGGGAGAGGCCGCACCCGTGAGACCGGACCTTAGAAAGGTTGGCCGGTCTGCCTTTTCCCCGCCAACGCCCGGAGGGCAAATGCCACCTATGCTCCAATATGCCACCTAAGCTCAAACATGCCAAGGTGTCTCAAACATGCCATGTGGGCTCCAAGATGCCACCTAGGCTCCAAACAAATCCAAGATCCGTCCAGGAGAACTTATCAAACCGCAAAGCATCCTGCTGTCGACAGTGTAGAAAACCAAGTGTTTGGTCGTTCGGGGAGTACAAAATCTCCAGAATGGAGATTCGACTTCGCCACGTCGTCTGGAAATATCCGGATGTTCATGAAGAACAAGGGATTTATAAATAAGATTCAAGATATTCAAAAGGGAAATCTTGATGATGAAACACTTGGCTTGAATAGCAGTATAAGTGATATAGGTACAAGTAAACAACAAGTGCAAAACTTGATGGTTCAGACCCCATTGAAAGTGGTGGCTAAATACTTTCCTGGTTTTAAAGAAATAAAAAATGTTGATGGTGTAGATGAAGACATCATTAAGTTAAACCAGGAAATTCAAAAGTTGACGATTTTCATTCCTCTTATTGCACTAGGAAAGTACATAATGGATTTGGGAATACCAGAAGAGCTTATCTCTTACGTTATGGTTGTTGTCTATAAGACTGAATCAACGGATAAATTAAACTCAGTGGTCACCGTTCTCCTTAAGAGGATAGAGATTCCAAAAGTCCATGTGGATGGTGGTGCAGGTGTGAATATTATGACGAATGCATTGCGCAAAAGGTTAAGATTGAATGACCTGGATGAAGCTCCTTTCGATGTTAAAATGGTTGATCGGAAGGTTGCACCATTAGGGATATTAAAGAATATTCCATTTTCTATAGGGGATTTACGTTTTGAACAAGATTTTGTTGTGTTGGAGACACAGTCTAAAGCTACTAATTACCAATTGCTTTTAGGAAGGCCATGGTTGCGGGCTTCTAAAACCGTACATGATTGGTCAACAAACACCCTTACTTTATCTAACCAAGGCATGTTAGCCAAGATTAATTTGCCTTCGGGATCAGTAACAATCTCGAAGGAAGAAATTGTATTTTCAGATAGTGACGATGAGGGGTGTTTATGAAGAAGAAGATGAGGAAGAGGACTTTTACAACGTTGATGTGTTCGAGGAATATCAAATGGATTTTGCAACTTGTTTCATCGTGGAACAAGTGATGGATTATCCTGCTGATTTTACAGAAGTACAGCAAGGAAATGCAGTTTTACAACCCCAACCAGCCCATACATTGCAGGGGAATAATATAATCCCTTATTTAGGCACTCTGGAAGTGGCAGAAATAAACTTAGGGTCTGTAGATAGACTCAAGTTGTATATTTGTGCAAAAATCTGCCATTGGTTATACGAGAGTCTGCCATAAAGCTGTTCCATCAGTATAAGGATGTATTCGCATGGAGTTATACAGATCTTAGAGGAATTTACCTTGATGTTTGCCTTATGAGGATTCCTTTGATTCCACATGCAAAGACCAGAGAGCTTACAGAATGAATCCCAATTTTGCCTTAAGTATTAAGGAAGAGATTCAAAAGCTTTTACAAGCTGGATTTGAGGTGGAAACCAGTGAATGGATTTCCCCTATAGTGGTTGTCAAGAAGAAAAATGGAAAGTTACGAGTTTGTGTTGACTTTCGTAAGTTAAACGGTGCCACAGATAAGGATCATTTTCCCCTTCCCTTTACAGACCAGGTATTGGAAAAAATGGCAGGTCATGAATGCTACTCATTCATGGACGGTTTTAATGGTTATGATTAGATAAAAATACACCCTGATGACCAACTGAAAACCACGTTTATAACTCAGTTTGGGACTTATGCATATAAGGTAATGCCTTTTGGCCTTAGTAATGCACCATCTTTATTTCAGAGAGTAATGCTCACAGTTTTCAAGGAGTACATTAAATTTTTTTGGATGATTTCACAGTTTTCACATGTCTCAAAGATCATTTGTCTAAATTAGAATTGTGTTTTGAGAGATGTCGAAGATATGGTGTGTCCCTCAACCCAGAAAAGTGTACATTCTTAGTTACGCATGGAATGATTTTAGGCCATATTGTGAGTAAAGATGGATTGCTTACAGATCCAAGTAAAGTACAGGTGGTTCGCGACTTACTTCATCCTAAAAATGTAACAGAATTAAAAAGATTCTTGGGCAAAGCAAATTATTACCGAAAGTTTTGTCACAACCTAGCTGATATAGCAGCACCTTTGAATGCTTTGGCAAGTCCAAAGGTCAAATTTAAATGGACACCTCAGTGCCAAATAGCTTTTGACAATATAAAGGCATCTATGACATCAGCTCCTGATCACGAGTTCCATGAGCATGTGGATGCATCAAAGGTGGCTGATGGTGCTGTTCTAGCCCAACAAAGATTCAAAAATAGATCGTCCCATTCACTTTGCCAGCGAATAACTTAATGCAGCAGAAAGAAATTATAATGCCACTAAGCGAGAAGGCCCGCAATGGTTTTTGCCGTACAAAAGTTTCGACATTATCTTTTAGGCAATTACTTTGTGTTCTTCGTTGACCATCAAGCGTTACTACACTTAATAAACAAACCATGCACTACAGGAAGAATCACTCGTTGGTTGTTGATCCTTCAAGAGTTTAACTTTAAAGTTGTGCTTAAACCAAGAACTGCTTCATGTGCTGCAGCTTCTCTTCTCAAGTCTCAGAGGCTCGGCTCTTTGCAAGGCTTGGTCTTGTCTTTTACCATCTCCCGCTCGTGCGGTTACGCCATTGTTCATGCGCCTTCCTCGCATGGAGGCCCTTTGCCTTGCCGGGCAACGGCGGCGGGGCTCCCGCGATTTCGGTCCCGCGCCAAATCCTTCTCCGGCTTTTCGCCAAGGCGTAGTTAACTTCCAGGCGGCCCGCAACCTCCTCGTTTTGCACAGCCTCCTCAACTTCCAACCGGAGTGTGGCCTGTGCTCGCCGCCATGGCATTGGCCTCATCGACCTCGATCGCGAGGAAATGGGCGTGATTGCAAAGTGTCTCAAGGCTACCTCGGTCCTCGTCCCTGCCCCGTCACGCAGAGTCCGGTGGTATCCACGCGAAGCCCGCGATGCTGCGAGCACTGCCCGCCTTTGCTGTCTCTCAAAAGTGCACCAAAGCGGATCTTTGCGTCCACCCGCATGCTTGGGTTTCAACTTCGCGATCTGTTGTTTTGCTATCGTCAACCGTGCATTAACGCGTTGCGGACTCCATTTCGTCTCTGTGGGCGCGACATGCGGGCGCTTGGCCTCAACCTCAACCCGGCGGATGCGGCCCAAAGGTTACGCCAATCGGAGGGGGCTGGGGGCCCGAAGCGGCCAACTCCCCTACCGTCGAGCCCTCACGGTTGTGTGGGTCTTGGCCCCGAGGATGTCTTCCCTTGCCCATTGCGTGGCCGCGGGGCGGGCCGCTGGTGGCCCTTCTTGGTTTTCCCAGTGTGCTCGGCCTGCGTGGAGGTCAATGACCGCCGGGTTTTCCTGGTGGGGTGTTGTGGTGCAGTGGAGCTCACCGCTAGGGGTGAGTCCGGACAACGGGGCTACCGTGGCCATGACTTGGGCTATGGCACGCCAAGCAAGGTTTAGGTAGGCTATGGCGTGGGGCTTGTCGTCCGGCTGGCTAGCGTGTCGGTGGGCCGTGGCCGAGCTAGGGCAAGGCCAAGAGGCGCTTGGTTGGGCTATGGCAATGTCGGGCAAATGTTGGAGCCTAGCTCAACATTGTTCTCTTATTTGTCGCCTTCCAAAGGCGGGGATCTCTCGGCATACAAAATTGCGCCGTAATCCAATTTGGGGGCCAAAAACGTAGGTCGAAAGCACACCTTTTAGGGTCAAAGGCGCTTGGTTTCTCGGGCCAAAATTGGCGCCGTAATCCAATTTGGGGCCAAAACGCCGTAACACTTTTGAGGGTCCGGGGGTTATGGGGCTAGAGAGAGACCAGAATCCTAGAGAGAGAGAACTCGTGAGGCAAGGGGTCTCGGCGCAAAGTTGCGCCGTAATCCAATTTGGGGACCAAAAACGTAGGTCGAGCACCTTTTAGGGGTTTGGGGTTTTGGGGCTAGAGAGAGACCGTGAAAAACCGTAGAGAGAGAAAGCCGAAAAGGGGCAAATCAAGGGGGCTCTATGCAAGGGGTCAGAGGCAAGGCAGAGCAAATCCAAAGACAAGCCGATTGCAGAAACAAGCGGATCAAAGGCAGTACCATATCAACAAAGCATTTCATAGGCTCTTTAACTCATCTAGCAACTTGTTTTGTTAAACCATCGACGTGTCTTGTCAGATACAACAGCACCATAATTGCAATATATGGGAACTTGCAAATACAGAGGGTAAAATAGCATCTCAACAATGAGAGTCAATGCAATAGGGTTTGATCATTTAAAAAGGCATAAAATAGTACATGCCATTTTTCTCTACCTGCCAGTGCACATAGGACTTATAGACATCATATAACCATGTAGAAACATGAGACGTCCTGCATTGCTCTATTAAATTATAGAGGGGCTTGTCTTTGCTACACTTTTGCAATTCTAAGAATGATAAGAGATATCCACTACCTAAGAGTAGAAAGTGTAACAACTGCAAAGAATAAAAAGGCTTGCTCTGCAATTCACTCTTCTGAGATTCTGATCAGCAGGAATTAATGTAAAGGTGAACAACAATAACTTCCTTATGTGCACACGTTAATCAGGACAATCTGAAGCACCAAAGGTTTATAGAAAGAGGTGCTTCGCTTTTGAGACATGAAAACTAATGTATTTCATGGCCACACATGCAAGTAGGTTACTTTGGCTGCAACTAAAAATGTTGATGGGGTGTAGTGAATGTGAGTAGCTCTAAATAATATGCATGTAAGTACAAAAAGACACATGTAACATGGACAGTAGCAGCCATCTTTGCAACTCTAAGATCTGCAATGTCTGAAACTGTATGTCCTGTGACGTCACTTGTGTACTGACTTCCAACTATCTAAGAGTAGACAAAGTGACAATTGCAAAGATTAAAAAGGCAGTACCATATCAACAAAGCATTTCATAGGCTCTTTTAACTCATCTAGCAACTTGTTTTGTTAAACTATGTCAAACCATCGACGTGTCTTGTCAGATACAACAACATCATAATTGCAATATACGGGAACTTGCAAATGCAGAGGGCAAAATAGCATCTCAACAATGAGAAGGAGCATTACCTAGATATATGGAGATGAGACAGATTGAAATGGCTATGAATCTGCCATCAAATGCAAATGCATTTGCTAGGGCAATAGGTAGAAGTGCTGACTATACATGGTCAAACTATCTCCAAGCCAAAAGCAACACCTAAATATATGTTTTGCATTATCTAAGACTTCACAATCTATTTTCGAAACCATGGGTGAGAAGCCCAAAAAATTGATGTATGAAAAGCACTTACTTGCTTCCACATGGTTACATTCTGCTCCAAAGGGCCAGTACCATGTCAACAGCTCCTTGCGACATACTTTGTTGAATGTATTCGGAACCGTCATCATATCACTTTCAATATGTAGGCATGGCTTTCAATATGTAGGCATGGCCACAGTAGTAAGGCTTAAAATCCTTAGCAATTTAACTTCTTCCTTCAATTAGATTTGTATAAATCCACATGTGCAACATCCAAATGGGTACAAAGTGCAGTCAAGCATTAAAAGATGCATTTACATATATCAAGAACTTCCATTACATGTATCAAACCTCTATTAACGCCCATCAATAGGAAACAACAAAAATATTCTCAAGTTATGACCGCAAATTTAAAATCCAATACTTTCAAGACAAAAATTCCAATCGTTGCTTGGTTCTACGGAAAGCATGGCCAAACAATCGAGACTACACGTGCTCCCAAATGCTTCCAGGCATGTCTACGATCATGGACTTTTGTTAAGACAATCTTGGCATGCCCAGGATACAAGGAAAATGAAATCAGAAAAAAGACGGTTAATCCCTCATAGAAAATAAAAGCCCTAAATGCTTTAATCAAATCTGCTAACCTCTTGATGCAACGATCCTTGTACAATTCCCTCGCTTTTAGAAAGGAAGCCGACTCCCGTGACGTTACGACATCAACCTTAAAGAAGATATATCCGAAAGAAGAGTCGAATTCGATACAAAAATAGGTCTCATTTAAGAGACCAATCGAAGGCTCCGTGAAGGCAGAAAACGGGAGGAAGGTAAACAAAAATGGCATCCGAACGATTGTGGCATGCATTCCTCTTGCCATCTGCTTTCGGATCCATATACGAAATGAATCTCTTTGATTTTTGCATTTTTGGTAAATCGGGAATCTATTCCGGCGACCAAAACTCCATAAAACCTAGGAAAATAGCTTAAAAGAATTCCAAAAAAGTTTCTCACCAAACTAGAAAAACCCAAATTAACAAGATTGATGTGCAAAGGATGGCCCATGTTTTTTTAGTAGATCAATAGTTCTTTATGTTGTTGCACACAGTTGTGGACCTCTTCTCTTATTACTTCATGTCTAGGTGGTTCTTTGCTTGCACCACTATGGCAATCTAAGAGGAAGATATTCTGCACCTATGGCAAGGATGCTTTGGTGTCTGATCCGCCCTAAGCTCATTACAAGTATCTATCCTAGCCTTTGGCCTGCCTGCAAAAGAATATGCCCATGGCATATACTAAACCCGCTAACCCTTTCGGGCAACACAAAGAGGACGCATACCACATCAGCACAGGAGCCTTTCGAGAGTTGAAAAAAGAGAGTAGGCCACACTTCAGATCCGGCATGGCGTTGATGAAGACGTTCCTCATGGCCGTTCTCACAGCACTACTTTTCGCATCCTCTATCTCACTAGGTCTCTCTCATCATTCCTCGTTTGGTTTCTAAGCGAACCCTTTATTTTTCTGATCTTGATAAGTAAACGCCCTTAAACTTTGCAGTTTCTACAAAAAAGAAGGAATCTGATGTCAAAGAGCTTCAAATTGGAGTCAAGGTAGATTTTTTCCACCATAAATGGTTCGTTTTGTCACAAAGGGAATGCTTGCTAATTTGATGCTATGCTTTTACTGCAGTTTAAACCAAAAACATGTGAAGTGCAGGCTCATAAGGGAGACCGAGTTAAGGTGCATTATAAGGTGTGATTCTACTTCTTATTTAGTGCTCTTTGTTTTGTGCAAATTGTGTTTGTACATTACACAAAAATAAGTTTTTTGAGGCATTTAGGCTTCTTTTAGTACAATAAACATTTCTTTATTGTCAAAGTAAGGATTAGGGTGCTCATAACAATAAACATTAAGAACATATTGTAGCAATTTGAAACGTCGACAAACGTTATTTAGCCTATCAAATGCAGGATTAGGTGATCAATCAGCAAAACTGGTATAGCGGTAGGATTTCTAATTAGCTTGATTCCTTAATAATGCATGGCATTAGTTTCATGCTGATAGACATGATTCTTATCCACTATATAAATAGAATTCCAAACCAATTTTTTCTGGAAATGGATTTCCTCCAGGTTGACTTTGCAAGCATCGAAAATTTGAGCTTGATCTGCTATGCGCAACGGGATGCATGGAATGTATCATGTAGGATAGAATGAGAGCCTGTTCTTATTCAAGTTGTATGGAAAGTCTATGTAAGTTTTGGCGTGAAAGTTTCAGTTTAATGACCACTTCAGAAGGTTAGGGAAATGTAATAGAAATCAGCTGGTTCGTTGCTGTTAATACCCATGGCATAAGAGTAGAGTTGCTCATCTGTTGTTTATGTTGGTACAATTTAGGGAATGGAAAGGCTGGATGATTTTGAACATGACAGTTACAAAATCATTGTTATTGTAACATTGTTCATTTAATTGGCTAAAGGATGATACTAGGGTCCTGTTAATAGAATATCCACCAGGCAGAAACTGGTGCTTATATAGTGATCCTCCTCTATCTCAAACTTTGAAACAGTTCTTTCAAACCAGTCTTTTCCCAGCAGTATGTTTATGTTCAGACAGAGCTCAACTTAGCTGAATGGTTTATGTATTGTATTTGTTGATAAAAATTTGTATGTAGCTAAGATACACTTGCTTTACTGACAGGGTGCCCTTACGGATGGAAGTGTGTTTGATTCTAGTTATGAAAGAGGTGATCCAATTGAGTTTGAACTGGGAAGTGGCCAAGTTATCAAAGGTAACTTTTGAAGTTTTTTTAATAACCTTTTGTCATTTCAGATGCGCAACATAGTGAACAGATGAGATTTTCTTGTTGTCAGGATGGGATCAGGGGATCCTTGGTATGTGTCTAGGAGAAAAGCGAAAGCTCAAGATTCCTTCGAAGTTGGGCTATGGTGATCAAGGATCTCCACCTAAAATACCTGGTATGGCTCCACTTTTTTTTTCCCCTCTGTCGCGGCACAATAAGACTGAAGAAAATGTTATCTAATTGCAGGCCATGCAACTCTAATTTTTGATACTGAGCTTGTTGGTGTCAATGGTAAAGGCCATGATGCTGCAGAGCTCTGAGCAAGCCGCGCGACCTTTTCCTTAGCTGGAATTTCTGCACTGGAAGGATTATTTTTCTTTTTGATGAGATATGGATCACTGGTCTGGAAAAATTAAAACAGAATATCTGAAAAATGTGATAGCCGGAAAATGATATCGTTCCATGTTATGCATGAAGAAGATTAATATTCAACTTTGTGCTGTTAATGGTGAAAAGCAATGATGTCAACTAATTGCCTTAATTGTTTGTGGTTAAGGTTGTGTTACATTCCAATGGTTTGGATCGAATTTTCACAAGCAAAATATTCTTATTTAAGACGTAAAATGCTCTGCTGTTTCTTCACTGCTACGAAATGCAAATGCGGTTTGCTTGTGCATCTGTTTGCTCGTTGAGCTTTATGTAAGCGTAAACCACCAGTTGGCCAAAATTCTTGGATTTTGGCCTACTTGTTCAAAACAAAACAGCTATTCTTTGGGTTTTTGGCGAGCGCCGCTTACAGCTCGCCACAAAATTTTCAAGTCCACAATTAACAGGTTCAATACAAGAAAGACAGTGTAGTAAGCGCAGGAGCTGCCATGGAAAATGAAAGACAGTGTAGTAAGTGCAGGAGCTGCCATGGAAAATGTAGGAGTTTTTGCCATGGAAAATGTAAATGTAGGAGTTGCAGGTGACATTCAGGCAGTTGAAGCAAATAATGATCTTGAAGATGACGCTTTTCTTAATTGCCATTGGGAATCTTTGGAACAGGCTGCATATGAGCATCAGATTGCCATGAATATCTCTGGCGGCAAGTTTCAGAATTGCGTCTTTAATTTCTATCGTAAAAGTTAGGTCTGCTGTTCTAATACTCTGGT
Organism: Isoetes taiwanensis; assembly: GCA_021234155.1. NCBI lineage: Eukaryota > Viridiplantae > Streptophyta > Lycopodiopsida > Isoetales > Isoetaceae > Isoetes > Isoetes taiwanensis. The sequence continues at coordinate 209,331 of JAJEKV010000292.1, read as the reverse complement.
ATGAATTTGATATGAATTCGATAATATTGTGATACTTTGCGCTCTCATATATGCAGACTAAAATACTGGATATGATCTCTGTTATATTTTGTGCAACTGAAATACTGGAATATGATTTGTGATGTTTGTAAATATGATTTGTGCAAATAGTGGAATATAATTTGTGATTTGTGTATATCATTTGTGTAACTCATTGTGAAATGGTTTGTAGAATGATGTGTAATGATCAATGTGAAATGATATGTAATGATCAGTTTGGCCAAAATTCTTGGATTTTGGCCTAATTGTTCAAAACAGGTATTCTCCCGGGTTTTTAGGGGCCAAAACCATACCGCCACAAGTTTATTTAAAAATTTTCAAGTCCACAATTAACAAGTTCAATGCGCTTAAACAATTTGCTAATAAAAGTTTCAAATGCAATCAAAATTTCATTTCAAGATTGGATCACTTGTAGTGTTTAAACGGTACATTGGTCAAACAAAAAGGATTTCAAATATCATTTCTCCACATCTTAAACGAAAGCCATTCCAAAAACAGCATCATTTGCTATTTGATCTCTCCAAATAAGTTCTTGCACCAGTTGAATTAGGTACTTGAACAAAGGCGCAATTGTTAAACGTCGCTCCCATGAATGAATGACCAGCCAGAACAACAAAAATGAAACAATGAAAATCTACAAGTCAATTAAACTTAACTAAAATAAAAATAAAAAACCTAAAATACTTACCAACCATTTTTTATAGAGCTATTTGGCGAAAAATATAAGATGCAGATTGTCCTTGAGAAAATCATCAAAAGTCCAATAATCCAAAAAATCCTTGTCATCTTCAAGACATTCTGGAGAAGGGTCTTGAGCAAGACTGCACAGCTCACAGGGAACATCACCTCGGAGCAATGGGTACAAGCCTTTGCAACACTTCTGACCAGCTTCGGGTGGGACACCGATCCCTCCACGATAGGCATGGCTCGGGTCATCACGGGGGATGTCATCATGGGCCTACAACGTCCTAGCTAATGGGAAGGCAACAGATTTAGATGGCATGCAAAGGAGAGCTTCGAAATGGGCTGGGCCTCCATCGATGCCCGCCCTCACAAAGATTATTCAATAAAGCATTGCAAGAAGGCTTCCTTCCAGCGGGACCACTAGTAGACTTGTGCCCATATACAAGGCGGGGACCGCCAACTATCGCACTATTATGGTCGCTCTCTCTTTGCAAAACTGTTGGTCGGCATCCTTGAGCGACCGTGACAATATAGGGCGGAGGAGGCGGATGTCGCGAGCTCTCACAAGTGTGGTTTCGCCCAGCATTCCACCATTGATCATATCTTCACTCAAGCACATTGATTGAGGATAGCGGGAATCACCACAAAACACATGCAGTTGTTTCGTGGACTTCGCAAAAGCTTTTGGCACAAAGGTGCCCCGGACGAAGTTATGGGGACAGACGGCGACAAATGGGACCCTTTGACTTGCGTAGAATCGCTTTATAGGCTATAATGAGGCATGCTTTTAGGCCGTGATCACATCGCCGACAGCCGGTGTCGCGTAGTATTGGAGTGCGTCGGTTGCCCCCTCTCCCCACACTCTTTGGCCTATTACATTGACCACCGGAAGATTGGCTCTCGAAAGCATGGAGGTGCGGGCGCCATCTCATGCATCACAATATCCGGCAACTCATATATCTTGACGATGTCAACCTCCGCCCTATACTCGGAGGACATGCAACGTCACCGGATGCTCTTGACACTTTTTGCGATTCACCGGCATGCAAACTAGGGTGTTGCTAGTTTCATCATCCCATCAGCCAAGGCTTCCCTCATTCACTTACCGTGGACAAGATGTAGAGGTGGCTCCGCCTACAAGTACTTGGGGATTGAGTTCTCTATCGCCACCCATTGGGATGTTTGCCATCCCGGTTGGGGTCACCTACGGGTTGGAAAGCACTATATGCCATGCGGAACAACCACAAAGGCAGACTTGTATGCACGGGGCCACCGATCCTAATTTTTTTCGGCCTTGGTAAACGAAACAATAATGCAAGTGTGAATTAACCAAAAAAAAAAAAAAAAAAAAAAAAAAAAAAAAAAAACAACTGAGTGTTCATCAATAAATAACAATGTAAATGAATGGTTGTTCGAAGGGGATGTTATCAGCCGTGAAGAAAGGGCAAGATTAGAGAAGCAGCAACACATATCACAAGCCGATTGCAGATCACAGATTAGGATGGTTTTTGCAAAGCCGATTGTGGTAAACCTAGGAAAGCTGATTTTTTCACATAGTCAATTGTGATTGTACGACATCTAATCTTTTAGGTGACACAAGCAATAGAACAAAAATAACTTGAAAACTAGGCTTAAAAGTGTGTCTTGACTAACACATTATAAGCTATCAAAGCAATAGAACAGAAACCCTTATCCCAACTAAGGAGGAATACATAGAGGACCAAGAATTATTGCAAATACCTTCCAAAAAATGAGTGTCAGTAGGAATCCACATTGTGATATCATTTTGTCATCAAGAATGCCGGAGTATACACTTCCGCAACAAGAATTTGGAAGGAAAAGGGTATAGGGTTTGATGCATATACATGCACAGTGTTCATACAACCACATATGTTGTGAAAGACAATAACCATCTAATTGTTCTAGCCAATTAAAATCAAGGTGCACTCTAGAAATACTATTTAGTACATCTCAATGAAAACAACGACGAAATCGTAGAAAAACCATGTAAAAAAGGGTACAAAAATATAGAAATAATCCCCTGTCATTATGTAGATATTTCTGGCCAACACCCTCTTTTGGAAACCATGACTATAAACAAACAAACAGATGAGAAAAGAAATAATGTAAATATAAACTGAACTAAATACTTACATCTGGACGATAATTCATTAGGATATTAGTAATAGATTTACAAGAATCTTGACCTTTTCAAAAAGGCATAACAGTACATAGGTTTGGGAATGCTAAAGAACTTTTATACACAGAAACAACCATAGATTTAACTCTGCAAACATGCAAGTAAACCAAAGGTTCCAATGCAGCAAAATAATCGACAAACAGCAAGGTAGAACTACGACACTGAGCAAAATGATGCCAGATCAGACTAGAACTCAAGGATCATCTACAACAAACATACAATTTCATTATAAATAAACAAACAAACATGAATGAAAGATTAAAAAAAGGGAAAGGAAGCACAATAAGGATTTGCATGCAACAACTTTGAATCAAGAAAACAGAATTTGATCTTCAAAAAAATGCTCCCTTCTTTGTAAAAAATCGACACAAAGCAAGTGCCAGCTAGAAGCAACTCGAAAAAGTCATCCAATATTCAAGCGCCTTGACGGAATGACATAGCACCATCGCTGAAACTCTGGAGCTCTGCCATAGCCGAGAAAGAAGGAAGGAAAAATGCAGGAAAAAAATATACACTTTTTGGGCGGAATTTTGGCCACATGATAGCTTAGTTTAGGAGCCTGCGACCGTCAGGGTTTCTAGTTGTAAATGACAAGCGATGGTCCCACTCATGACGGCGTTCTCTGTCGCTTTATGGGCAGAAATCCCTCCGGCCGGCAGGTTGCAAAGGTAAAGTCACGAAGTTAAGAACGAAAGAGATCATAGTTAGAAATGAGAAAAATTGAGATAACTTATTTCTTCTCTATTGCTTTAGTCAATTTTAGAGTAAAATCCATGTTTTTAATGATTTTTCGCTTTTAATAGCGGTTGTTCTATGCTTTGTGCCACCTCATCTGGTGCAGCCACCACAAATTTTATCGTTTCGCTACCTGGTCCGGCGCGGCCATGTAAGATTTTTAGGGGGCATAAAGGTCCCCAAGCAAAGATTACCTAGTACCTTGTTACATGTTTGAGCTTGTTGATGTACTATATAACTATTGCGAGGAGCATTTTATGGCTTATAAAGGGCTTTGGTGTCATTTTGTCTTGATAAAGGGGCTCGATGCCATTTTAGTAATAGAAAATAGTCATGATCAAGCTGTTCCACAACGAAATAGACTAGTGAGCTGCATTAGCAGTGAACCATCTGTGTGTTGTGAAACAACGAGCTTCCATGTCAAATCCACATCATCTCTACATCAGCTGCATACCTAAATATCACTAAAAAAATCAAGTGACCATCACCAGATTTATTACTTGTTTAAACATTAGCCAAAAACATAAGAAATAGAACCCTCTCTTCCTTTTTATTGCCTTGTAAAGGGGCTTAATGCCCTGATAACAATTATATGGGACCACTTTGATTGAAACTGCATCCATGTATTGACAAGAGATTGATAAAATAGCCCCAGTAACAACAATTATAAGGTTGAAATTACATTCAGGATTTGACAAAGAATTATGTCACAATATGCCATAGATTAGTGAACAAAATACATGTAGCATTGATGAGATTTTATGTGGTCATTATGTTGTTTCATTTTTAACATTTTCGCATTGTTGCTAGATTAGAATGTTATGTGATGGGATCTGACTTATTTTGGCCGACAAAGAATGATAAGATATTGTCGCAAGTCCATATTTTTTAGTTTAAGTATTTTTTCTTATTCTCTATTGAAGAACAAGATGTGAAAATCAAGAAGCAAGACTCATTTCGCTTTCCTATCTCTAGCAACAGAGAATAGTCATAGTTCTTATATACTAGAAACGTGTGTCGGGCGATGCCAGGCATTAGTCATGGACGTGTGGAATGGGTAACGTAATGGGAAATAAAAAGTTATAAATGTAATCTTGTCCATAGATGTAATTTTGAGTGTTAAATGCAAGGCTTTAGGGAGGTCGGATATTAGCAATGGACAGGTGGAATGGATAGGAATTAGATGGGGGCATTCGAGGAATATTAAAGACTAATAACAAATCGCAAAAAAAAAAAAACATCCGCAATTCTTGATGTTTGTAGGTGAAATAAAATGTCGATAGATGCAGCCGTGTTCGAAGATGGAATGCTAAATCAAGATGCGCAAGTGCATTTTTTGTGTGTGCACATTCATTAATACATATATAGAAGGGGCGATATATAGGGGCAGTATATACACAGTGAAAGAGGGAGAGAGAGAGATGAAGGAACTGCATTAATCATGTCTGTAAGATCCTCGAGTTCACAAAGGAATGGGGAGGGAGCAAAAGGAGCTCTATAAGTTTGCTAGCACATATGTCATATGTAATTTGTATATTAGTTGTAAAGGTAGGTGAGGGACAACGGTAAATTGTGTTACAAAACTCATCACTCAAAGAAGTATATAGGGGCAAGCCTCGCTATGTGTGTTCATTCTCTTCAAAATCTAAAAAAGTGTCAGGATAATGCTTGAGGACTTCAGAGATGAACTACGATGTGGAATTACTAACTTTTAAATGATAGACTACATGATGTTCAACAAATTGAGGGAGTGCATATTTGATTGCATCGAGATGACATTAGCAAATTGATGTACTGTCGTATTTGAAATGACAATCAACAATGTGAGGTAGTCTCAAATTTGATTGCATAATGAAACTGATTCCTAAGGCTTTTTGTTTCGCAACAAAAAAAATATTTCATAAACCCTTTGAACTTGCGTGCAGGAAGACATATCATTGAACGTATAATTGGATATCTTTCATATTTGTTATTACATGTTGTCCAAAGATGCAAACATGAAGTTGGCTCTCCTGTCAAACTTGTTTGCAAGTTTGACAAAAATAAATTAATATTGTTCGAAAGCATAACATGATACATCTTTCATCAATTGTTTTGGCAGTGCATTGTTAACAGTGGTGGAGCATAGCAGTGCAGCATAAAATCTTCTTACGTCTCGTTCTAATAATGCAACAGAATGATCCAAGCCAAAAAAATGAATTTAGCATAAAAAAATACAAATGTTTGACAATGACTATATAGTGCATGCATTTCTGTATTTTTCTTCCACTGCTCGTAACATGCATTTTCTTGCCACTAAATAGGAGATATACTCTGTGTAGCAAATACTGTCTTGTTAACCTGATCTTTCGAATCTCTGGATGTAGATCCACAAAACCTTTATCATTGTAAATTATTGTGCACTTTATAGTGTTTATAGAAAAAGAATTTTTAGTAGTACCTTCTTCATACCGTTACATGGGTATTCATCTAGTAGACTTTTGAATTGTTCCAATAACCAATCTAGAATCTAATGCCACTTGCCACCTTGTTGAATGTCAAGAGCTGCCTGTATTAATCAAATGCAATTGGAAAATCAACACTATACAGAATTGAATTTGTTGCTCTACAACATCAATCTGTAAAATGGACAAAAGTTGAGCCATATATCTAATCTTTGATAATTTATTCTAACACGTGCAGGAAAACCTTAAGATAAGCTGTGTACTGGAGACTCTTAATGCAATAATTAATATTTTTCTTCATGCAATGTAATATTTAGTGTTGCAATAATAAGTGCAGCTGGAGGAAAGTAGTTTAGAACCATACCATCAAGCTCTGAAAACATTGAGTAGCTTAGAACCATCTTCTTGCATCCATGCAAACTCGAAGCACACATGACGACCTATTGCACATGGACCCAGCACCTGTGCCTGTAAGAACGTGGAAGCATTTCAGGGAAAACAAATCTACAAAAGCGATACAAATATCATACAAATGATATGCCAAGGCTTATCATCTAGCCTAAGTTATTGTAATACCTCAATTTGGTTATAGCACATGACTAAGGGCGATTAGCACTTACAGACTTCGCCCTGTGGAAATAATTACATGTATATATTTGTAGATCAAGCATAGAAAGAAAGACGTCTCACACAAACTTCGACATATACATTAAATGTTGACTACACATTTAGGAAGGAAGGAAGGAAGGAAGGAAAGAAGACATAATCCAATGTAGCAAAAGAAGAATACCATGGAGAAAACAAAGCAGGCTTGCTTGGTTATAATGGATGCATGTTAAGCAAATCAAATACAGCAGCAATATAGTGTAAGCATAAATTAAATTGTGTACCTGCATATCCTGCTTCCTTATACCATATTCTCTATCCCGCAAGAAAAAAAACAAGTTTAACAACTTGGATATCCTGCTTCCTTATATGCCACTCAGTTTACCAACCTAAACCAAAGATGGGAACTCTTAACCCTCAAGGTAAATTATTATACGTGCATAAAGATGTACACAATTATAATCAGAGCACATGAGTGCAAGCTCCAGAAATAGTATAAGTAATAATTACATAACTTTGGTTACTCTAAAATAAGAATTACTTCTTTAATTCTTCAACTGCTACTTCATTCACTCCATCATACTCCATCATTCCTAAATCAAAAGATCATTTTCTATTATTTTCAATAACATTTGCAATGAGTATAGCATAAGGACAGTAGGGATACATCCCTTATCTACTCCAAAGGCCAGACTGTCCTTATATTAATAAAACAAATAAGAATTTGAAGCATTGAACAACAGAGTGGCAAAAAGTTGGCAGTCATACCCTAAAATTGTTTGCTTTTTCAAATAGTTGTGGAGATGCTTCTACGATCCTTTTGATCATTGGGCACTTCTAGTAATTGGGTTGTCCACAAAGGCAGTAATAAGATCTGTCATGCTCTCTTGTTAAGCAGTTAGGCAAATGCACTTCTATATCACAGACCTACTCAGTTTCTAGTTCAATAGGACTTTCAAGTCCTACTTGGCAACATCCCCGCATCAGGCCCAACCATTAGATTGCTGGCATCAAAGTCCCAAATTTTTAATTATTGTCTCCCATTCAGAATCATCCTATTGCTTTGCTTAGCTAGCGAATTAACAAAAAATAGATGTAGTAGTAGACCTACTCTAAGAATGGGTGCTTTCCTATTGGAGTAGACCAATGAGGCAACAAATTGCTTAAACTTTGACAGTGTATCTGGTGTACTCCAGTTATATTGTGTGATAATTTTGCTTTATTAAGCCTCCTCTCGCCCTCTTACCTTAATGATGTCATATAACTGAATACTACCGTGATGATTGTCTTACTATATGTCCTAAGCTAATTGTATGAGGCTAGAAATCAAGGACCATTGAAGGTTCATTGGAAAGATCAAGCACCACATTATGCCTGCATTATTGCGGAGTATATTCTTAGCTTGATAGCCAGAAAGTACTGCCTGCATTGATGTAAAATTTCAGAATTTTTTTTTATAACTTAAGGAGATAATAATCTCAAGTTTCCCATGCAAAGTGATGGCACTATTTCAAGTCATATATAAAGATAGCCAGTCCTGGAAAATCTCATTCACTAAAACATTATTGAACTTGTGCATGTGTGGACAAAAATGGAAGATATTGAATGGCAAATCAGACATAGAGGTGCTAAAGCTCGTCCTTACCTTTATCTGTGGTTTTACTTGCATTATACCCAAAGGTTTTGCAATTGCTTTGAAAGTCTGCAGTGTCCTGCTAATGATGAAAACATGATTTGAACTCTATTAATGCTGTATTGTTCCAGTACCTGGTAACAACGCATAAGCCATTGTGATCTATCAGAAGTTACTATTAGAATCAGAGTTGGAAAATATTTACCATGAAGAACATCTTCCCATTATCTTCAACCTGCTGGACACCTTCATTAGCCAGAGATCATGTTCTGCAAAAACTTCGTTGTTCTAAAGGTTAGATAAATGCGAGGCATAAAACCAAGAATTAGAGATAAGATAGTTATCAATCTAGGAGGAGGTGAATAGCCATGGAATATATTCAATTCATGTTCCATACATTGCTGTAGAAATAATACAAGGAAGGGTAAGGAAATAAAACTGATATGGGGCTTTACTTAGAAGCTTTGCATCTTGTCTTTGGGGCATTATTTCTTTGAAGAATCTATTTCGTCTGGTTAAAAAACATGACCTTGAACCTTAAAAAGGAAAAGAAGAATCAAAAGGAACAGAAAGATGGGCTACGTTACCTTGCATGATGCCTCCAGCTACAACTCTCACTTCACAATCAGAATACTAAATAGTTTCGCTCTGCAGCTTTTTATCAAATTGATACCTTGCAGATACCATACACGAATGCTCTAGCCACAGCTGTATTATAGTATTCCTAAACTATTATATAGAACATTTCTCAAGCAGATGCTTTTGCAACAAACTATTATATAAAACACATTTCTCAATTCGTGTTTCCACCATGCAGAAAGAACAATCATGTAGGCAGGAGAAAGCAGAAGCCAAAGTTCGATTAGTGTCAACTCTCCTAGCTGTAAAAAAAAGCATTGGAAATGGACCTACATCAATTGGGCGCATTCCTAGAGATCTTAGGAGATTAGCATTCGTACACAGTATGTAAATTGCCTTCTTGCTTGGTCGTCCTCCTATCCTTAATGCAAAACGGCACTCTGGCAAAGTTTTACTGCATGCTTCCCTCCTGCAACCTCAAACCACTTTCTAATGTGATTCTCCTAGAATAGAGCTGGCCGGCCCACCTTACAGAGCGTCAGTATCGGCATCGAGAGAAAGAGGAATAGAATAGAGGGAAACAGACAGGGGGACCGGGGGAGAGAGAAGAAGGGAAGGACGAAAATTCAATTTTCAAGTGTCCCGCAAGGGGGAAGGGAACGCCGCATGCGGCGTAACATGCGGCGTGCCAGGCACGATTCCCAACCCCATCTTTTTTTTAAAAAGAAGATGTCTGACAAAACAAAAAAAATGAAATAAATTAGCAAGCTAGCAAAAATGACTGCATTACATTGAAGGAAATCAGCTTTGTTTAATGTCCTTGTACATGTAGATGTAATTGTTATTGTGACGTTCCCGGCGATTATCTGGCCGGGGCGTATCTTTATCGCCAAATCCACTGCATTACACGCTCCACCGTGACCGACGTGTAATGCACATGTGGCTGCGGTAGCCCTAGGGGGGCAACTCGCAAGGTGTGTGCATTTATTAATGTGCACATTTACCCATGTGCACATTTATCTAGGTACACATTTTCCCATGTGGACACTTTATGCCACCTAGCTAATAAAGGCAAGTGGGCCATACCCAATTATCCCACATGCTAAAAGGGGTAATTGGAAACCCTAGCCCTAAACCCTTGTCTATTTAGGTAAAGGAAACCCTAACTTGCTATTTTCGTTCATGCCATTTTAGGGCTCTGTTTTACTTGCCCGTGAGTCAAAACCCGCCTCCCGGACTCCTGTCACGGCGATTTGGGTCATTAGTTTCCCTTTCTAGCTCCATCTTCTAGCAGTTCAGCATGATGGTCGAGTTCAGGGCAGGAGGAGCGAGCCAAGGATCAGGTATTTAGTCAATTTAATAGCCTAAACCGTCTTCCAGTCATTGAATCAGTAGGTTTAGCCTATTAAATTGCCCATAGCAGCCACTTAGATCCCCAGATGCCAAACTCTAACTAAAGAACCTAACTCTATGATACAGATTAGATCTAGTTCTTTAGTTCTTCTGTGATGTATATGGATGATGTATCTCTGTGAACTCATTGTATTGGGAAGGGGGGTAGAGACCCTAAAGCCTAGTAGTTGATGCTCCTAGTTAGCCTCTCTAGCACACTGTAGATTCGGCCTGTGCATAGGAACCACACCTGGTTGTGGGTGAAGGGGTCAGACTGGCTCATAAGGAGGTTCGTGTTCTGACTCTTGAACGATCCCTCTGGTGTGTAAAGTCTACCGGGGATCACTGTGGACTAGGTCTAATGGTTTGCCACTGCGTGTGGGCAAGGCATGGGCTCGACACCCGTGGAGTGATGCGTCACTCTCCATTGGGTTCAAGTTGAATAAGGGCGGGGTCTCTAGTCACCTTGAGTCGAAGATGTAGATCTCGGAGGGAGTGATCCCTACCTGCCCCATCGAACTGGGAGATGCAACCCGTGAATAGCCCTTTGGCTATGCATCCGGAGCTCTGGTCGAGTCCCAACACTTTTCAGCCTACTCGCAAAGTGTGCACGAGGAGGGGCGGATGGAGTGGACAACTCTAAGCCATGCTCTTATGCCGGCCAAATCCGTTATCATGAATTCATGCCTCAATGACCTCTCGAGACCCAAGCCGTCGCCATCCCTCGAAGTCCGGAGCCTTGGGTAGGATTTCCCATGTGATGTACCGATCTTTGTCTATGCAGATATGTGATGTGCAGCCCTCCGGGGTGGTGTGAGATATTGATGTTGTATCTTACGACATGTATGTTTACGCTTCAGCGGCTAGGGTAGGCCCCGAGGGGAGGCGAGTGGTAAACCCCTTCATTCTTCCCAATCGAACCCACCAAGGTTACATGATACGTCAGAGGGCCCCTGTATCGAAGATAGAGCTGGTATGGGGATGAACTCTGTTTGTATACCGGTGAGTGCAATCAGTATATGAGTAGGGGCGTCCGCAGTGGTATCGAGCAATGTTCTTGGTGACCAAGAGCAAAGCACTGACCATGCTCCCAGTAGTACTAACTCAATAGGATCCTCAACCTCGAAAAAGTGGGAAAATTTTTCTCATTTTTTGTAGTATATGCTAAGCTAGTAACAGTTAGCATATTGAAACATAAGAAGACTAAAAAGTTGATTAAAATTTTGACCTTTAAAGCGTAGGTCTCACGGTATGTGCCAGGCCAAAACAAAAATTCAGTTTTTATCCCCAAATAACAATCCGTGAGACATGGCCATAATTACCTAGAAACATGATGAATTTCAACAAACCAACATGCTAAATCGAGTTTTAAGATAAGATCTAGCTAGATTTGTATGCTATACCCCTAAGAATGTGCCTAGAAATCATAAAATCTTGTCAGAAATGAGAGATGTCTCACGGTATGCGCCGAGGCCAAAAATTAACTTTTTGTTTTGTGCCCTGGCGCACTCCGTGAGACCAATGGGTTAGAAAAGTCTCAAGTAAGCATATGTAATAGGTTAATAGGTGCCTTGGCCCATCCAAAAGAGTAACTTGAGATTTGACCTAAAAATGGCCAAACTATAAATAGACATAGACCCCCTCCCCCCATTTGTAGGTTCACAGTTAGAAAAGTGCTCCCACCGGGTTGAGGGCGATTTTTGGCGCCATAACTCAGATTCGGCCGAATCGTAAAACATGAGGAGATGCTTCGACAGCGTCTTCTCGACAGAGAAGGCAGATCTTCATCGAGCACTTCGAAGATTCTACGGCCTGCACAGTACATGCTAAACGAGTCACACTGATGAAGAAAGACATGGACCTGGCCAGTTATGTTAAGGGAGAACGCCAGTAAATTTTGTACATGTTAAAATTTTGTTAATATAAAAAGTGTTTTTGTTGCAAGTTATGAGTGAGTAATTGAGCTTGAATAGTCCAATTAGCAATATTTGGCTTTTATTTTACTAAAATTGGGCAAGTATAAACCAAAATAGGCCAATGTCTCACGGTATGCGCCCAGGCCAAAAACTAACTTTTTGTTTTGTGCCATGGCGCTGCAAGTTGAGACACATCTTGAAAAGTAGACCAAAACGTATCCAAATCGGCCAAGTAAGGGGTCAATCCTGATTATCTCAATGAGACTATCATGTTTTGACCCTTAGTTTACCTTGTTTAGATAAGTTTTGACCAAAATAGGGCAATGTCTCACGGTATACGCCCAGGCCAAAAACTAACTTTTTGTTTTGTGCCATGGCGCACACCGTGAGACCTTCTAGCATTTCCTATAGCATTCCATATCCAATTGACCTCTAGTTGTTGCAATAGGTTCATTAGAGCAGGTCCTAGTCATGCTCAAACCCCTCAAAGTAGTATTCCAATCCTCATTCTTGACCTCAAAATAGATCAGTTGCCCAACCTCAAGAGCTTTCCAAGTCACCCAAAAATTAGGGTTTTTCCCCTTGTCTATAAATAGACCCCCATTTCTCACTTAGCACCTTACAAGTTTGCTCCCGACCTTTTAGGCGATCTTCCAGCTCCCTGAGGCGCTTTTGCATCCGTTTGATAGTCTCTTCCCCTCTAGATCCATGGCAACCGGCCGACTTGGGAGATGGTATGCAGCCATGGGCCATGCGTACCCGAAAGTAGATGTCAATGCCATTTTTCAAGTTTTCCGGAAAGAGATAGATGTCCAAGCCACTGCGACTTGCGCAACCCAAAGATATAGAGAAGTCTTAACCGAGTTCCAAGCTAGGGTAGGACCGTCCTTAGTGCAGCTCCCCCCTTGTACAGGCTATTTTGTTCCCAGGCCATCCCTTCAAGCAGCCTTGGATGATGTTCCAAACATTGCCAAGTATCTGACCAACAAGGCCCAGAGGTTTCCAGACTACATGGTCTTGGCGGTTGGCGGGACCAAGTACTTCTCCTACACCGCCGCCTTAGCAATCTTTCTTTCCCCATCGGCCTTGTAGAAAACCCCATGGGGAAACCTCTATCCCTCCCATGGATGTAGACCCCATAGCCTCCTCCAGCCAGGTCAGCTCCTTTGCGGTACCAACAGGAGCAAAAAAAAGAGCGAGAAGGCGAGGAATGGGATGACGAGGGGACTACGTCGAGCTTCGACCGAAGAGGCGGCGGCCGGCGGGGAGGCAGACAAGATCTTTGAGCGGCGGCGGCGACCCTCGGGGATCGCTCCCGCTTCGGGCTAGGCATCACAAGCCTAGCCCCCATCATCATCGGCGGCGAGAGTACGCTCCTCAACGACATCGAGAACCTCCCAATCGAGGGAACGGGGATCTTGACTCGACGAGTTGCTGCATCAACTGCGGCAACAATCAGATCTAGAGCGACTTCATCGTCCGAGGAGCCTCGACTTCCCACTTCAAGTAAGAGAAGCCTACAGAGATCCCACTTTCACTAGACTATTGGTAGTATACAATATTGTCCCATACCAATATCGTACCCCACCTCACTAGCCATCCTGCGATCTCAATATGATAAGCAGAGCTTACCCCGGGGAGTCGACTTGAGACATACAAGCCTACAGCAACATCAGGCAAATAATGGAAGCTACGGAGCTACCAACGGAAGAGGAGTTCTACGCCATCCAAGAGCAGATGAGCATCCGGTGGGAAAACCCACGAATATTTTAATGGCGAGCTCTTGACGACAGCCCCAGCAAAAAGAAGAGGCGAGATCGACCTCAGGCGGATCTCATCAACGGTCAGGGACTACACGGAACTAACAGGAGTCGAGTCGACCATGAGTAATGCGGGCATACACCAGGAGGGTGGGGAGGAGATGACGACTTCGTCGGCAGAGAAGCGGGATGCATCATTGAGGCACTATTTGCCTCTACCGATGGATCTAAGGATATAGCGGTCATACACCCAAGTTCAGCCAAGGGGTGAAGAAGGAGGTTCATGCTCATCGCACTCTCCGGCTTTGGCGAGGCATGCTTTCATTTGCCACTGTGATTGACCATGTCATCCCTAGTCAAGAGAGCGATGGCATGATATCTTCGACTTTGCCATACCCTCTTCCACAGCCCGAGGGAAGACTAGCGATGACCGCGCCTACACATCCGAATCGCGGGTAGTAGAAAACTTGGTGCAAGCCTTGCAGGGCGGGACATCAACCAACATCCTCAGGAACTTGGGACGCTCGGTAGGAACGGCCCAAGTTAAGAAGTTTCTTGAGGATAATCCATCCTACCGGCAATTTCAAGAATAGTTAGACTCTTGATCCCAGAAACATTGTACTAAAATATTAGATATATATATAAATACATTTTCTTTTGCACTATTAAATGTTTTGTTGATGTATTTTGTGCCACAACTATACCAACAAACACATACAATGCAATAGAATAAATAAAGCTAACCGTAAAGCCATGATCTACTTGTGTATGCAGCTAGAGGCCCAGGCTCAGGAGAACAACAACGGCGAGACCGTAGGGAAGAACAGACTCCGCCTAGACCGCACCCGGCATGGAACCTTTATGAAGCATTCGGCCCAATGACTCCTGAGGAAGAAATGTCACAGATGAGAATGGACCTTGAGCAAATAAAGGCTTTCTTGGCAGCACAAGGAGGAGTTGGCCCAAACGACAGTGTCCAACTGCCGGAAGCACCACCTCAGACAAGAAGAGGAGCAAGAGAAGGAGGTCCCCCAGCACGGAATCCTCCGACACAAGCTCTGATTCGGATTCCGACTCCGAGGAAGAGGAAGAGCAGCTGCAGGACCGTAGAGACGGCAGACAAAGGGACTCAAAGGCCTCGGATTACGAGAAGAAGGTTGACTCAGCACTCAGCAATGTATGGAAAGCCAGAAAGTTGGAACATTTCTTGGGAGATAACAGGTCCGGGATGGAAGTAGAAGCATGGTTAGATGAGATGAGCTGTATGGCAATACCTATAGCATGAAGGACAAAGACAAAGGGCAGAGTGGCAACAACTTTGAAGGGAGCGGCATGCATTTGGTGGAAGGGTTATGCCCAGGCCCATGGCTTGAAAGCGAGGGGCGATTCTGCGAGGTTCAAAAAAAGTTTGCTAAGGCTTTCAAAGCCCATTATGTACATGAGAACATAAGTCCAACATGATGCAACATTCTGGGTTGCGGCAAGGCAACAAATCAATCAGAAATATCTGAGAGGAATTCATGAGATAAGGCTTTATGTCTCGAGTTGAGTGAAAAGCACTTGAAAAAGCTATATTGAAGGATTGAATGGCCGAGATCCATAAGCTTGTAAGGGCAATAAATCCTAAAACAATGTCGAAGCGTAATCCAAGGCAATAAGCTTGCAAGGAACGTGGCCTCGAAACGGCCGAGGTAGCAAAGATTACGGGATAAAGGGCAAGGCAATAGGGAAGCTATAGCCCTAGAGCGGCCAGCCAGGGCCGGCTAAAGCCCCATATAGTGGCAACTATGGGAGAACAGGAGAAAAAGCGGGTGTCCTTCAAGGACAAGCAAGAGGATCAAACTACTCCAAAAGCGGTCACGGTCCTTCTTGAGGCAATGCCCAAGGAGAAGAGGCGGGGAGTGCATAGAGAAGCAACTTTGCTTGTGCTTCCGGCCAGACCCACAGGACAACGAAGCGCCCCTCGTCATGAGCCGCCAGCCTTCGGAGTTGAGGAGGATGGGACACTCCCGTCGGCGACGGCCTGGCAGCCCGCGACTATATCCAGGGTGAGTGTCATATTTTGCGCCATAGATACAGAACAAAGCGGAGAATCAATCGACGTAATCTCCCACAATAGGGAAGGCCAAAGCCAAGTCATTTACAATCACGATAGACTTCGAAGTAGCCACAACTTTGCATCCCCAAGAATGGTCGAGATGTTGAAGCTCAAGCCATTGAAAATCCAAGCCGAGACCCGTAGTGTTAGCAAGCGGGGAGTGAGGCACAACAGCAGAAAAAAGGATAAACCGACATCGATTTGCCGGAATCAACATCCGGATGGGGGCGGAGGTAATGAATATTGGAAAGTATGATTTAATCATTGGAATGGAGTATCTTGGTCCGCCAGGCCCTCATTGATTGTGGAAAGCGGAAGGTGACCCTCACAGCACCCAATGGCAAGATCATAGAGATCACAGCTAAAGAAGTTGTCTCCATCATGCAGTGTATGTCTAGTAAGCAGCTGTTCAGGTGCATAAAGATTGAGCAGTAGCATATATCTTCAAGCTTGAGATCAAGAGCCCGAATCAGAAGAAAGCAAGGAAGATAAGGTGCTTTCGGCAAGTTGCCCAAGCAAATAGCTAAGTTGGTCCGCGGAGTTCCACGATCTCTTTCCGGATGAGATCAAGCGGCTCCCTCCTTATAGGGGAGTCGAAAGTGTGAGATAGCACTTTCGAACTAGGAACGAAAGCCGACAAGCAAGGCTCCACGTCTGAACAACGCAGAGGAGTGACCCGAGCTAAAGAAGCAATTCGCGGGAGTTGCTCGACCTAGGCTTCATTAGACCTAAGCGTCTCACCGCTTTAGAGGCACCCATTCTTTTGGAAAGAAGAAGGATGGCGGCGAGGATGTGCATAGATTACGAGGCGGTTGAGCGAGCACACCATCAAGAATAAATATGCCCTCCCGGTCGGATGACTTGATGGATCAGCTCCAAGGGGCAAAAGTCTTCTCCAAAATTGACCTAGGCTATCATCGGATCATAATAAAGGAAGAAGACGTTCATAAAAGGGCTTTGAGGACCAGGTATGGGCACTATGAGTTCCGCGGTAATGCCTTTTTGGCTTATCGAAAGCGTTCATGAGGCTCATGAGCGACATCTTGAGGGAGTTCTTGGACACCTTTGTGATAGTATTCTTTGATGACATTTTGGTGTATAGCGAGATCAACGGAGGACCGCATTATAACACCTAAGGAGAGTGCTTGAGAAATTAAGGAGGCACCGGTTGTCGCCAAGTTGTCGGTGCCACCGCCATAGCGGAGAAGGTGGAATACCGGGTCATGTGATCTCGGTATTGGAAGGGATTTCGGCGGATCACCGCCAAGATTGGAAGCAGTCATTCTGGCCGGCACCGAAGAATGTCCATGAGGTCGAAGTTTTCTTGGCCTAGCGGTACCACTGACAGAAGTTTGTGAAGAACTTTGCAAGATAGCGGCCCGCTAACGTGACTTGACGAGGGCTTTAAAAGAGTGAAAGGATTGGGCTGATCATTGGCACAAGAAAGCCCAAAGTAGGGTTTGAATTGTTGAAGGAAGCTTTGACAAACCGCCCTCGCCTTGACCCCGACCCGTGAGAAAGACAAGCTTGTGGCTTACATGCAGACGCAAGTAAGATAGCCACAGTGCGCGTTCATGCGAGGAAGAGCCAGTAGTAAGTATAATTCCCGAAGATGAACGGCCGAAAACGCCACCGGACCCATGATCAAGAATTGCTTGCGGTTGTCGAGGGCATTAAGAATTTGGAGGCACTACCTCTTGGGAAGGAAGTTCCGCTGGACCACGATCATCGAGCCTCCAAGATGTATTCCGCACGCAACCACACCTTAACCCTGGGCGCCGGTGGATGGAGTTCCTCGAAGAGTATGACTTTGATATAGTCTACAAGCCGGGAAGCTCAGCGTGGTAGCGGATCGTTTTCAAGGCATCCACGACAACTAGAGTGCATTGCAATGCAATTTCGACACTCTCCGGCGACTTTGGTAAGAAGATCGAAGAAACCTTGCCAACGGATGAAGGCTTCAAGGAAGTGTGGGCAAGCTTGTGCAAGGAGGCAAGGACGGATAAGGAGAGGGAAACATTCAAAAATTTTTAAGAAGGAAGGCAACCTCTTGTACCATAAGAACAAGTTGTGTGTCTTGGAATCATCGGGTGAGGAAGTTGATTCTCCACGACACCCACAATGATCCAATAGCTGGCCACGCAGATTTATGAAGACATATTTCAAAGTGTGCGGCAGACTATTATTGGCCGTGAATGAAGAAGCAGGTAGCTTCGCTACATCAAAGAGTGTCAGCTATGTCGTCCAGACAGAATCGAAGAGTAGCTTCCAATTCGGGGCATTGGAACCATTAGCGGTCTGCGAACACTAAGTGGGAGGTCATCGGCATGGACTTCATAACGGGGCTTCAAGACGGTAAAGAGGGAAGGATGCCTTGATGGTGCGTGGTGACAAGTTGTCAAAGATGGCACATTTTGTGCCTTGCGGGACCAACCCGGGACGACTATGGACACAAATGAAGTTCTTCACCAAAAAATCTTCGGGCTCCATGACATGTAGGGAGATCATCTCAAACGAGACCCGAAGTTCATGAGTGCCTTTGGCAAGATCTCTTTGCGACAATTGCATCGAAAGCCGTCCATGAGCACGCCTATCATCCTCGACGGATGGGCAAACAGAGCGGACCAACGAATTTTGAAAGATATGCTCACAAACTATGTCCGGAACAAGCGGGGTATGTGGGAAGAGTTTATTCACTTGGTGGAGTTAAACATAATAGCACCAAGTAGGAATCATCCCAAATGTCGCCGTTCATGATCAATTCGGCTACCAATGTCTAACTCGGACACTTGGCACAATCTCGTGTCAAAGTAGAGGTTTAGAACAAATGTTGGCCGAAACATCGCATTTGGTGGAAGAAGTTCGAGGATATCTTCTTAGCAAAGAAGTCGACAAAGAGCATCGTCGACAAGCATCGGACAATCCGAGAGTTCCAAGTTAAGCTGACGACATGTGGCTCAAGATCAAAGTGAAGTAGGCGAAGCTTCACGCCGAAAATTGTAAAAGCTTGCTCCAAGGTGGGCTGGACCCTTCAAAATAGTCCGGTAGGAAATCAATCCTACAAGTTAGACTTTGCCCGGTACACCTAAAGATTCATAAAGTCTTCCACGTGAGTTTGTTGAAGAAGCATACTCCAAATCCGGATGAAGTATTGGACACTCCAAGCGTTGTTGGAAATGACGAAAGAAGCATTTGGAAATAGTTCGAAATTGATTCTTGATAAAGCCTTCAAGAAAACAAGGAGATCGGAGTTCCTCCAATTTTTGGTCAAGTGGAAACACTTGTCGGTGGAAAACGACATGGGTACTTAAGAAGGATCTAATAAAAGCGTTACCCACAGTTCATGGAGCAATGGGGCGACAAGGTCATCTCCTAAGAAATTGGCTCAGGCATGTCGATTTGTGTAGATTAATTCCATGTGTAGTTAAGATTAATCTCATGCAACTTATGCTAGGTATGGGTTGCATCGTTGTTCTGAATGATGAGACCACTACGGTGATCTCTAGGGGCGTGGTGTAATGTCGATGTAGGCATGGCCGCCGTTCGGCTTGGATGAGTTGGAAGGTAGATTAGAAAGTCTACGTCCCACGAAGTAGACCGACCTCAGAGATAAGAGGTCATTCGGGGAATGCATTGATAGGAAAAGCACCTCTAGTCAATGCCTCGGGGAGGACTCTATCCTTCACCCCATTACGGGAAGGACCCCTATCCTCCACGCTTGGGCAACTAAAGGTGCAGGCATGAGCCATATAGGCATTATAGGGCCGTGTCTCCTGACACGATGGAAGAAGCATCCTCTTCCTCACGGAGATTAGCCATGCATTCATGTAGATAGATGGGGTGGTTCCCTTATAACCAAAAATTAAAATGGTACTAATATAGTGTCGACTGCGGGCCAATAGAGCCTCGGGGGCAAGGAGGTCGAAGCTACAAGACTTGCAACACAAATTTTGTTGGAATGTGTTGCAAGGAATGAAGAAGTACCTCGAAGCAAAATAGTATATGGAACCCATTAAATTTTGATGTTGTGATAAGTGAACTAATAAGTACCTTGTTTTAATGGAAGTAAGAATTGATAAGTTATTTGATAATGTAATGATGTAATAATGTTTTAAAAATATTACCTTAAGGTAATTCTAATAAATGTGTAAGTATGCTAGTAGTACTTTGTATGTATGCATCAAGTTGATTGCGTGTTAGGAAGATCCCAAGGTGGGGAGACACCCATGTGCAGCGAAACATCATTTCAAGGTGGGGAGAATGTGACGCCTGCAGCGATAACGCCCGGGGAGGATCGCATCGCTTTTATCACGCCGCACCGCACCGACGTGTCTGTAGGCAATGACATGTGGCCAAGCGGTGTAGCCCTAGGGGGCAACTTCGCAAAGTGTGTGTGCATTTATTAATGTGCACATTTACCCATGTGCACATTTATCTAGGGTACACATTTTCCCATGTGGACACTTTATGCCACCTAGCTAATAAAGGCAAGTGGGCCATACCCAATTATCCCACATGCTAAAAAGGGTAATTGGAAACCCTAGCCCTAAACCCTTGTCTATTTAGGTAAAGGAAACCCTAACTTGCTATTTTCGTTCATGCCATTTTAGGGCTCTGTTTTACTTGCCCCGTGAGTCAAAAGCCTCCCAGGACTCGAAATGATTTGGTCATTAGTTTCCCTTTCTAGCTCCATCTTCTAGCAGTTCAAAGAGGATGGTCGAAGTTCGTAGGCAGGAGGATCGAGCCAAGGATCGGGTATTTAGTCAATTTAATAGCCTAAACCGCCTTCCAGTCATTGAATCGGTAGGGTTTAGCCTATTAAATTGCCCATAGCTGACCACCTTAGATCCCCGGATGCCAAACTCTAACTAAAGAACCTAACTCTATGATCTGATTAGATCTAGTTCTTTGGTTCTTCTGTGATGTATATGGATGATGTATCTCGCGGAACTCGAGCGATCCCTCCGGTGTGTAAAGTCTACCGGGATCACTTTGTGGACTAGGTCTAATGGTTTGCCACCGCGTGTGGGCAAGGCATGGGCTCGACACCGGTGGAGTGATCGTCACTTTCCATTGGGTTCAAGTCGAATAAGGGCGGTGGCCCTCTAGTCACCTTTGAGTCGCGATGTATCTGGAGGGAGTGATCCCCTACCGCCCCATCTGGTGGGAGATGCAACCCGGGAATAGCCCCTTTGGCTATGCATCCGCGCCGGCTTCTGGTCGTCCCAACACTTTTCAACCTACTGCAAAGTGTGCAATGAGGGGCGGATGGAGTGGACAACTCTAAGCCATGCTTTATGCCGCCCAAATCCATTGTCATGAATTAAATGCGCAATGACCTCTGAGACCCAAGCCGTCGCCATCCCCGAAGTCCGAAAGCCTTGGTAGGATTTCCCATGTGATGTAATGATCTTTGTCTATGCAGATATGCGATGTCGCAGCCCCTCAGGTGGTGTGAGATATTGATGTTGTATCTTGACATGTATGTTTTACGCTTACGCAGCTAGGTAGGCCCCCTGAGGGAGATAGGGTAAACGACCCTTCATTCTTCCCCACCGGAACTCACCAAGGTTCTGAGTGATACGTGGAGGGCCCTGTATCAGGTATAGAGCTGGTATGGGGGATGAACTCCGTTTGTATACGGTGGAGTGCAATCGTATATGAGTAGGGGACGTCACAGTTATGTTTGAATATAAGCGACCATATGTTCAAAATGTTGTAGTTAAGTCACTATCTCATTGCATTCCAGTGGTAAAGTCTCTCATAGAGCAAATTTACCTTGGGCAACACTTATGAACTGAAGCTTTATTTAGGTGCATCACGATTCCTTAAAGGGCTCGTGAAGGCAAGGGAGACAATAAAAGATTGGTGGCAATTAGATATAAAAAATTGCTCATCATGTCTATGCCTTTATAGTGGCTACAAGTAGTAAACCTAAAGGATTCAAAAATGGAACTCAGGGTGAATCTCATGCATTGGAGATTGGTACCATCGAGATGTCCAACTTTCTTAATCAAAGTAAGTTTAATTCAAGGGAAAGTGATGGATGCGTTTGGGATATTTTGGTGGCCCATTGACCATTTTTTGCTTATCCACAAGTAGGTGCTTTTTGTTTACCACATGAAAATCTTAAGAAAAACATTTTGTTTCGAAGGGTTATAGACTACTGCATAAAAATTAGATAATAGGCCTTTTGTCTCGATGGGATATAGTGGATTAAATTTAGAAATGGATGTGGAAGGGCAATTTGCCACCGAAGGTTTCTACTTTGTTGTGGCAGATTCTTCATAGAGTGGTTAGGGTCAATGTTTTGGTGAACAAAATTTAAGGATGCATTTTCACCAATTTGTCCTATCTGTGGCCGGTCAGAAGAAACGATTGAGCATTGTTTTATACAGGTCAAGATATTCAGTCAACCTGTAACAGATTAACGAAAGTGTCCAAATCATCTCTATCAGTGAAGGAGGTGATATTAAGTTTATATCTTACATCATGGCATCCTAAAAAAGAAAATAGCAATGCACTTGCGTAAGGGGTGGCTCTTGTGGCTTATATGGAAGAGGCCGAGAAAGTTTGTTTTGATCATGAGTACAATGTACTTTAGTACTATCTCTGAAAAATAGCCCACAAGACATTTTTATCGCGATTGTAAAAGACTGCTTGATTAGCCGAGTGGTTATCTCTACATACACATCATGTTATGTAGGTGCATGACATCATTACTTTCAAATAATATATTTGATCCTTCAATTAAAAAAAAAAGAGGTGTTAAAATCACGAGAGACCCTTTTATGCAGACATGACAATAATACTTTTCTGGATTCTTTGTGTTGTTTGTAAATGGCCCTAAGAGAGAGAATTATAGGATCAAGCCAACCCACCAACCCTAATTGAGTTGTCCATCCACCGGGCGGTCACCCTTCTTCTTGTATTTTGAGACACGAGAAATATGTTTGAATCCCAACTTTAGCTCTACAAGTCTCGAAATATTAGGATAGATAGTATACCGTTGAAGGACATTTCAATCCTTTTACCTAGCGCTTTTCCTCCTTCCCCAGCTGAACGTTTCCGTCCAGGTGAAGTATTATCTGCTTTGCATTGCTTGGTTTCTCAAATGCTTTGTATTCCGTTATTCATCATGATCTTGTCTGCGATCACCGTTTAGTTACCAAACAAAAAATTACAGTCTTCCGAACGAACATCATTCCATACCTATTTAGGATATGTTTCGAAGTTGCAACAGCTGAAACCAGTATTTTTGCAGAACACGAACTTCGGTTGCTATTATAGCACCATGCCACATCCTTGGCATGACCTTGAAATCGGTCAGTTTATTGGCTCTTTGTCTTGAAATATTTCATGAATAAATGTTGCACACGGATTTATATAGACAAAGGAACCGTTTTTAATGTGATGTCGCTTATATGCTCCCTATCTTACCGTTTCTTTACAGGCCCTGGAGCTCCTGCAGTCTTCAATTGTGTAAGTCCTAATTTATTATGCGATGAAAGTATCTGTATATTCGCTTCATCGGTGTCATCTTGATTTATATCTCTTGTTAAAGGGTTTATTGTGAACCTTTGTACCCATTATTTGTACTGGCAATTCATGCACTAAAGGGGTAAGGAAAATGCATGAGATTTCATATCAGAAAAGATGCAGGGATAATGATCAAATAATTCTCTTCTATGATTACATTTAGCATTGCACTTATCAGGTGATTGAAATCCCAAAGGGAAGCAAAGTAAAATATGAGCTTGACAAGAAGAGTGGCATCATAAAGGTTAGTGACTTCTAAAAGAATTCGAAAGTAATCCGTGTATATTGATGTTCTGATTTTAGTTGCCATATCATTGTGCAGGTTGATCGGGTTTTATATTCATCAATAGTGTATCCACACAATTATGGATTTATACCAAGAACATTCTGTGAGGACAATGACCCTATGGATGTGCTTGTTTTGATGCAGGTGACAAGCTTGTGTGTCTTTCTCAGAAATGAGGTTTGCTGATCTTGTTCTTTGTAGCTTTTGTATGAATATGGGTGTTTTAAATCAGGAACCTGTTATACCAGGGTGCTTCCTCCGTGCAAGAGCCATTGGTCTTATGCCCATGATTGATCAGGTGAGGGCGATAAAAGGTAGAATAAGCAATATAACCATTTCCTCACTTGGATTCGATTCAATCTAAACACAAGGACATGCTTGTTAGTGACATTTAATTTTTCTCCAAGACTTTTTGCTGTATAAGATTATAGTCCAAGATTATTTATAGGCAAATTTTGCATTTTACAGAAAACTCAAAATCAATTTTCAAACTGCCATTTTTGCCCTTTGTGTTTTTTCCTTAACAGGGTGAAAAGGATGACAAGATCATAGCTGTTTGTGCGGATGATCCTGAATATCGGCACTATTCTGATGTCAAGGACCTGGCACCTCACAGATTGGCCGAGATCTGGCGGTTCTTTGAAGACTGTATATTCTTTTCACCTTATAAGATAACAAATCACAGCTAAAACCTATTATTGCATCAATGAACCAGACTATTCATCTAATTATAGTCATTCATCTTAGCTAGGATAATAGATGTAGGAATTTTAATCTCACAACTTGTTGCACCTTGATTTTAGTGCCAATGACATATTTCTGATTCACAAACATCTTTTTGCAGACAAGAAAAATGAGATTTTAAATCTCACAACTTGTTGCACCTTGATTTTAGTGCCAATGGCATATTTCTGATTCACAAACATCTTCTTGCAGACAAGAAAAATGAGAATAAGCAAGTTAATGTTGAAGACTTTCTTCCAGCTGATAAAGCTGTTGAGGCCGTACGACAGTCAATGTGAGTGGTTATATTGTGCCTATTTTGGTTGTGTTACCGTACTGATTGTTTAGTCTTCCAATTAGGGACTTGTATGCCTCTCATGTCATTCAGTCATTAAAGTGATGGCAGTCAGAGATCATGCAGCCATTTCTGGGAGTAACTGTTCAATAACAGATTCCCATGTTTCCAACAATTTTAAACATATAATTTAATATGCGATGTGCTCTACCTCGGAGAATGTTTTCTTGTTTTTGCTTTTTGCTAATTTTTTTGTTTCCACCCCACCACCAAGGGTCATGGGAACGTAAAGGGTAGTGCTTTGCTTGGTTAATAGGTTCTCTAGAATCTGTAGTTTATAGATGGTAGCTTAATGCAGAGTCTTCTTGAATCCCCATTGCTGGTAAGTAGCCTTCATAGCTTCTCTGCTTTCTGTAGGTACATGCACATTGTATGTTCTTTGTCTGGATAGCAACATACACGAAGTCTATTAAGTGAATATTCACTAAGAGAGCTGGAAGCCTAAATTCAGGAGCTCAGGTTATTGGCTCTTACAATGACCTGCTGAAAAATGTACGGAAAATGCGTGTCAACGGAAGTTCCATCATCCGTTTCCTTGAGATTTTGCCTCAAGCCTGTGCCCCATACCCCTTACCAGGAATTTGAATACCAGGAATTTGAATACTGGTGGAGGATAATGCAATCCAAAGCTTGAAGGCCAGGAAAGTTTAGATACCAATTTGGTATTGTAGTGTATACCCACAACCCATGAGGCCTAAAGAAATTACACTGACAAGGACAGAACCAATGGAAAATCCAGCACTATTATTTGGCGTGCTTCAAGATCATATCATGAGGTTCATCTTGAAAAGGCTTATTTGGCGTGCTTGAAGATCATATCATGAGGTTCATCTTGAAAAGTTTCTGGATTGACACTTCACATGTGCATTAATAAATAGTCCAATTAAATAGGGAAAATTTGAGATATATATACACTTCAAGTTTACAAAAATTCCAAAATATCTCTAGAAATAGGGTACTTGACTCAAATGGCAATAACTTTTTTGTGATCAACCAACTAAAAAACGCCCTTCGTGAAACTTATAGATGACAACCATGATTATTCAATAGCAGTAGAATCGTCTAAAATGGAGTTAGAATCCTCAAGTTATTGTGTTTTAAATAAGTGTTATACACAACTTGGGAGCTTCAACTCCAATTTCAATGAATTTGAAGTTGTTCGGAAGATCTTATTCTAATCTATAATGTTTGTGAAGACAACTTTTGAATGCCCTTCATTCGGAGGGTATTTTTGGAATTTTCGCAGACTTGAATAATTAGAATTTTTTCAATTAAATAGGACCTCCTCTATCACATAGGAAGGAGGAACTTCCGTATTTCACTAGTGCTTTTCCCAACTTTGTAGAATAGAATAGAATAGAATAGTTTTTTTAACGTCCACGGAGACCAATAGGTATCTGCTAGAAATAACAACCCATTAGAATGTCTCTAAAAGCAAACCAACGCCCCACGCCATTGTTTGTAGGCAAGGAAAAATTTGATTTGGTATAGAAACATTTTGTTCGAGGAACAATTTGATTTGCTATAGAATCATTCTATAAAATCGATGAACGACCTTTATCACGTGTGTGGAAACGAGTCTGGAAGAATCCTCTTCCTGCTAAAGTGAAGACCTTTGTAACTCATAGAGCACCCAGAGTTGATTACATGGCTAACAAGTTCGATAATGAAGTAGATCCTGGATGCTTATGTGTGATCATGTTGATGAAACCATCGAACATTGCTTTATGGATTGCAGAGATGTCCAGTCTTTTTCAAATAAAGTCAAAGACATCTTTACATGTTAGGCGGATATTACTTGGATTATATCCAGTAAAGTTGGAGTGGAATGAAGGAATTTGTAGGACTTGCTAAGAGCATTTTGTCATTATCCACCAAGCGTATGTGTTTCATTTTCGAAAATTGAAAGATAGTTTATAAAATTGTGCAAAACACAAAGGTTATTCCATAGCTTTTTCATTTGAAACATATATTCGTAACATAGTTAATGTCTCCATGTGTTAATGTTTTTTTTGTGCATTGGATGAAGGCATAATCGTGAGAATATGCTAAATCAAGGGCAAGGGATTTTGCACCTCACACCCCCGTATAGCACAACGCTCCCCATATGCCATATACACATATAAAAATATGTTTGCGAATGAGAAATACAGTGGCATGAACCATTGCAACGCAAGAAATTGTTTTTGCAATCGGACGAACTCCGTAGAAGCCGCACAACTGCTAGAGCACAATCTACCGACCTAACCCAAGGTAGGATATCTGGTAACAAGCATCGGGGATGAAAAGTGTTCTCCCAAATCCAAAGCGCAGTGGAACGAAGCGCCGAAGATGATATAAGAGGGCCAAACCATTGCTCATCCTCTGCTTGCTCATAAAACCTCTCGGCTACCTAAAACCATTCCTCATTCTCCGCTTGCTAAAACCAAAATGTTCATGGCAAAAAGCCGCAAGCAAAGGGAGGGGCTTCTACATGACGCCAATTCGAGAAGAGTTTCTGTAACCAACCGATGCATTTGCAATCGGGAAGAAAAGGGAAGAACCGAAATGAGTGAAGGTGGAGTTGTCCCAAAAATCGGGCAAGAAGAAGCAAGAAGTCACTAAGATACCATCGTGGTGATTTGGGCGGAGGCACCATTTGTACGCCACCGCGAGCTCATCGTATACTCCATCAGTTTGTTCTTAGCAGCCCCGTGGAAGCAAGAGCTGCTATTTCCACCATGCGGGGCCAACACAAAAAAAAGAACGTCCATTGACCATAGAGAAAAAAAATTTAACTCCCCTCTTTCCGCCCACCTACACCCAAATCTTAGGAAAGAGATATTTTATGGCGAATATTATAATACCTAGAGGAACTAAGAGGCAACCTTAAACATATGAAAAGATGTCTAAAGAGTTGTATTATATAAGACATGTGGCAATGGATGAGCCAGAAGAGCAATATCTTGATCATCATGTTTGTCATTAGATGTCATGTAGCAAATAACATAAAAGGATGAAAGGTTTTGAAGTGCAAACAACTTAGGTTAGAATCTATATTTTGTTGCCAAAATGCACCCATTGCCATCTCTTCTATTGATGAATTAGCAATATATGCCCTCTTTGTGGTAGTGGAGTTGACGCCAAATCAGTAAGGCCCAAGTCAATCCCATCGATCTGAGCCATCGGATCGGGATTTTAGGATGGATGAGCTGCAAGTAAGTATGCATGTATCGTATGTATTTTTTGGCCTTTGGTTTGCTTGAGAGATCGCTTTACTTATTGCAAGGTTCTTCATCAACTTCTCGCTTCAAGACTTTCTCATCTCTCTCAACAAGTACCTTTATCTCATTCTTGAAATCTACCCTCCTCCCCTTTGTTTCACTTTATTAATGTAATTGTCACGCGGCATGCATGACCAGCCCCTCTTTTTAAGAGGTTGTTTTATCAATGCCACGCATGATGAGCAGCCCCTCCATTTTAGAAGGTTTATTTTTTCATGTTATGTTCTAGTATTGATAATGTGCGAGTACAAGATGGCGACGACTTCGACTTCTTCGTTATACTGTCTCTTTAGATTTCACCTTCACAAGTCACAAAGAAACGCAAGAAAATCCAATTAAAGGAAAAGCTCGACCCACCCAACCAAATTCACCAGAAATTTTTTATCCTAGAGCAGGAAAACTTAATCTCCCTCATACCAACAAGCTTGACTGTGGAGAGTTAGAATTAAAAGGAATGTTAAGAGAGGAATAGAAGCAAAGCTATAGTGGTGAGGATTGCTAAATCGTCTTTCCATGCCCAGGAACACGAGGAGAGCAATTGCTTGGATGGACTCTCCAACCTAATGAGACAGGATCAGACGAGGGAACCAGGGCATGGGTACTATTTGCAATCGTACGCAAGAAGGTCACATCATGCATGAGGTGTGCCGAGGAACACGAGTCGACGGTCTAACATGCAAACTAGGGATCTGGAAACCCATGGTTTTTCAAGAAAAAAGAAGAACTTCATGTGTGAGGAGCCGTTTTGTTACTTTGGATGGAATTGGGAATAATTTTATAGATGTAGAAGAACATTGGCAAGCTATACCTCAAGGAAGAATTTATGGAGAATGATATAATTCTAGAGATATAACTTGGTATAGAAGATGCCCAGTTAGCAGTTTATGATGACATGACAGGATGTCTGATGCAGTGCAAGGCAGCGATTACCATGTTGGTGATCTGCCCACGTGGCAAAATGTCAAGGGGCATGCTTATGTGGCATGATGATGTGTCAAATGATTGTGTCTAGATCGTAAAGATGTACATCACGGTTGGGGTTTTTCAAAGTAGAACCAGAGCAATAAGAAAAAGGTTAGTCTTTGGATTTCGTAAAGTTTCTTTTCCTAGCACTACTATATTTTCTCGGCTTAAGGCCAGAGGCTTGACATATTTTGATGCGCTGGCCATGAAATTCCTTCCGGTGCTCATGGAAAAAACTTGTTCGAGAGAAGCCGAAACATCGGATAGAGAAGAGGAGCCAAGACATAATTAAAAAGAAAGATGGACTAACTCCCTCCAGCAAACTTGTTCGAGAGAAGCTGAAACATCGGATAGAGAAGAGGAGCCAAGACATAATTAAAAAGAAAGATGGACTAACTCCCTCCAGCATTATATGTACATGCAAAGAATAGTTTCTACTGAACATGATAAGATTCTTACGAGGCAACGCCAGAAAAAGGAGAGCCACGAACAAAAGAAGTCGTAAATAAAAATCAAATCCAGAAAATATGGTTGACAATGCAGATTGATCTATACCGTAGATCACGATTCTCATAAAAGGGCGAGCTATATATATTCGGTCTTTTCGTGTTTCTTCTCATTGGGCTTTCTACTCATAGCAGTATAGTAGCATTGGGTAAACCTTCCTCCCTGCTTTCTTTCACCATGTATCGGGGGCTGGCTTCCTGCCTTCCCCAATTCAAGCTCCGACACTCATAGCAATACTGTTGGTGTGGGTTTTCTCCACAGATTCTCCTATCGTTTGGAGATTCACAGCAATACTATTGATGTGGGTTTTCTCCAATTGTCCTTTGAAAGTATGTACTTGTGATTCTCATCATGCAGTACATTGCAAACGAAGAATTTTTAAGAGGAGGTTGGCTCTCCTAAATAGCTTTTTTTAATTTGGTTATCAGTTTCTATAGGCTATTGTTCTAAGTTTTTTCGATTCTTTTCATAAGTATCTGTATGTTGGAGATTCTGTCACAAACAAGTTATTTTTCGTCACTTAGGCATTACTGCTTGAATTTTTTTTTTCATTTACCATCAGATTTGGATGGATTCAAAATATTTACGTAACTACGGCATGCATCAAGATTAGTTCTAGTTTTCATAAGAATCTTAACATTACTCAGTAGCAATTTGCATTCTCTCTTTTTGCCTTATTGTTCCAATCAAGTTAGATCTTCGTATTCTGCCACTTAAGGAAGTCTATTTGTGTACAGAATCCAGGAGAGATCTTAATTAAATTAAAATCATGAATTGGGATTGTGGTTACATCTTAGCTCAGAGCTGCTTCAATCAATTCTTTATTCTCTTCTCATTCTCCATGTATACAAATGATTTACTCATAGATTGTTTTAGTAATGAAGTTTTACATCCAGATGTTCCAACATCTACCATGCAAATACGTGCTCAAATGGCTAATTTAATTTTCGCTTCAATGGCTCTAATTGAAATTCAAGCAAAGTGCAATCTTTAATACAAATAATTTACTCAAATCATTTGGCTCTAATATTTCAAGAGTACTTTGTGCTCTTTAGTCTAAATAGTCTATTTTGTACACCCCTAGCATTACTCATATGATATTGATGAGCTAAACAAATATCCATTTCCAACATATCAGCAAATCTCCCAAAGGCGAAGATATACGATCATAGGTACATGTCAATGAGTCCAACTCCTCCTCCATTTCTTTCTTCCATTTACATACATTTGGTGATTTGAAAGCTTCATCATATGATTTAGGATCTATTGTGAACAACAGAGATGGTGGTCTCCGCTTCCACATATATTTATATTCCTCACATCTCTCATAAATCTTGATGGTGATCTGTGCTTCACGTGTACTGTGTCAGGTGTACTCCTCCACATGTCCTCATATCAAGTGTATTGTTGTCTCCATATCACGTTTTGATTTTGTTTTGTTTTTGCCATGTCTATCTTTTTGCCAAAATTATGTGTCAAAGGGTTTTGTTTTGTTTTGCTTTTTTGCTCTAATGTTTTTGTTTTTGTTTTTGTTTTTACTATTATTATTATTATTATTATTATTATTTGGAAGGTACGGTGTGCTGTTTTATATTGATATGAAATTTTAGTACAAACAGCATTCACAAATCTCTCTCAACATCTTCTCCATGAACTGGATAGTATTGGAGTGGAAGTTTGTTTAAATAGAAATACAACAAGTACAGTATAAGACCGGTACAAAACAGACTGCCCCAAAGCTGCTCTTCCACTTGTTTACGTTGCACTTGCCTTCAAAATTTGGCCCTATGATTGGACAATTGAAAACCTACTCTGCGTAATGAACAACCTGAAGTAAAGCTACAGTGAAACATGGTGTTAAAATGCTAAGCTCAATGCAAATGCTCGATGAAGCTCCTCCTCGAAATCAGCCACCTCGTCGCTGCAGAATGCAGCATCAAAGCTACCTCTGAACATCAACATCAGGACCCAACCCTTATGCTTCAAATCCCGATAGATCTTGTCAACTATCCAGACCAAGATTGAGGCTATCCAAAATCATCCCACTCTAGGACCCCATGCCTTTACCATAGCAGAGCTCAAGATCATTCACTAATCAATGAAGCATCCCTTTGGTCGGGACAAGGGAGCACAGGCCATGCTTGCATCTAAAGACTTATTCCAACTGAAAGGAACCATCATCCACAATCAAGAGATAGAGCCAAGTGGTGCTACAACCTCTTATAGATCCAAGATCCTACCCCAATGGCACAGACTCTCAAACCATGAAGCAACTCCGACATATATTCTTGAAAGATAGCCGCCAAAAGGAAGGATCCAAATATTCAATCTTTCTCCTCTGACTAAGGAGTGTATCAGATAAAGGACAAAAAGGATATAAGATGAACACCCTTTGCATCTTCTTCGCATGGCGTAAGTACTATGGCAGGCCCCATACTATACATTTTATTGACCTCTACTGAATCTCCACAGCCAAAGTGGTAAGAACCATACAGATTACATCCTAGAAGAGGAACGACTCTACATGATCATTCTGAAGGATGTGGAGGGAGGTGTACCAAAAGAACACGAAGGTCTCAAGATACATAGAGAAAAGGAGCCATGGAAAAGGAAAAAAAAAAGGAAAACCACCACTCAAAACTAAGTTACAGTTTTTTTGTGAGTTTGTTGTGGAGTGTCGAGGTATCACTGCCTCTTTGGGGCACAAGAAGGTCCTCACTTGCTTTGTAACATTACCATTCTTTTAATATATTGATGACAGAAAAGAAAAAAAAAAAAAATACTATATCTACTTTAGAAAATAGATGGCAGGTCACCTATATAAATACCTCGTGATAAGGAAGTGGAAAAAGGGTGATTGTGACTTGGTAGAAGATTTACAAAAAGAAAGAAGAAGAAGTACAAGGAAACACAAACACCGCATCGAAAAATAAAACAGGGGAAAACTCTAAGGGGAAAAGAGAATAGTAGAGGTAACTCGAGTAGAATACAAGATATAAAGAGGGGAAAAATAGTCGATAAAAGGAGCAGAGATGAGGAAATCGTGGAAACCCAGATCCGAGGGCGATGTGATGAAGGGATAAAAGCTCCGTGATCCGAAGAAGGTTGCAAAGACGTAAAGATCCGACCAGATCCGAAGGAGCCAAACACATCCGGGAAGAAATAGGCTAAAAAAATAAAGAGAACATGGAAGAGATGAATGAATCGAAGGAGATCAATGAAGAGAAGGGTGAGACATCCACCGGTTCCAGAAACAATGGATTACATCTACATACAGATTTAACAAAAGATATAAACAAGCTCTAAGATCCATGGGGGGACCTGGCAGCCGAGGTGGAAGGGACGGGGTAGCCATCCTTGAGGCCAAACAACTCGCACAAAACAGAGGCCCATAGATCTCGCACAAATAAAAAGCTCCATATAGCTCCAAAGACACAAGATGAGGAAAAACCCAGTGATGAATACATCACCAAACTTCTCGGCCCGGTGCATCCAAAGAACTGTGTGTCCAGACTTTTAGGGCCACGCCAGAGGCGCAGGCCCTTAGTGCCATTTTTGTCAGCCAAAACCCATCCTCCTCGGTTAGTAAACATTTTTCAATATTTTTGTTTCACTTATGCGGTTGCTAGCATGAGCTCCTTCATATGTTCTTCTATTTTCCACTGGTATTTGAACTTCTACCTTCTCTTCATGCTCCTATCTTCCATCTTTGTATGTTGAATTCTTGTTCGTCCTTCTATGCCTCTTTCTTCTAACTCTAGTTGGTGGACTTTTGTTTGTTCTTCTACATTGCTGCTTTCTACTTTTATATGGTTTTATATGCCTTCATTTTGTACTTCTTGGGTTTGAATTTCTACTTGATCATCATCATCCTCATCAATTACATCCTCCCCCCTCGGTACCCATCCCCCCCCACACACACACAATTCTTCTCGCACATGCATGTATGTTAAACAACCATGTCGGGCATAATTTCGAACATGTTTTCTACCGGATCATACCTCCTCGAAATTTTTCCTTTAATACTAGCGCATTTACAATTTATTTTGAATGTAACATGTAGCCCATTGCTTCTTCCCTTAGATAATTAGGTAACCCTGCATGCTTCAACATAAAGCTTACTGCATTCATGAGAATGCTATTCATTCTTTCAACAATGCCATTCTAATGTGTATAACTGCAAGTAAATTGACGTTAAATATCCTTCTCATTTCGAAACTACATAAATGCGCCAGACGTATAGCTTCCAACTGCGTCAGAGCACAAACACTTCAACTTTATGAATGCCTCATATTCGGCTTCAGCCTGATACAATTGAAATGTCTGGAATGATAGACTCCATGAAATAATACCTTGTTTGCATTATCAATAAACATAACAAGATATTTTTCTCATTCATGTTTTAAAATATGCAGAGGACGACAAAATCAAGATGCACCAAAATCCAAAATCCCTAAATTTTTTCAAAATAAGGACCTAAAATTCATCCAATTTGCTTTCCCTCTCGATATACATTCCATTCTTGTGGTTTTGGTGGCTAGTCTTTTGAGCTAGCAAGTAGGTGGTCTTGTATTCCAGTCTCTTTTATGACATTTAGCAGACCGCCATGTGTTCTTATAAAATGTTGCTTTGTAGTATGATGTAAAAGTTACTTATCTACCTATTTATGTTCATCAATTATATTTGTAGTCTAACCTTCTACCAATTTCTGTTTGCTCATGATTTTATAGTTGCATCATTTACATGACCACAATCTTGATGAGATCTTGAGAAGGACAAGTCACATGGCGTTCTTGAGAAGGAGACGCTTCTGAGTATGGCTATGAGCGAGAAAACTAGGTTTTGACAAAACTTTTTCATCCGATCTCTGTTTCTTGCATTCTTTGGCTCGTTGAAAAGCTCGTCTGGAGAATTTTTAAATAGCAGAGGTTTTGTTAAAGTTTTGTTTCAGATCATAGGCCCGGACGGCTCATCAATTTCTGCCCTCTTTTTTGGTAACTATGGTGGTGCCCACGCCTTTTTTTTCTCGATGGCATGGTGCATTGATTCATCTTGTGGTGTTCAACAGGTTTTTACCTCCGTTCATGTTAATCCTTTGGCTATACAAGATGGTGATTCTTCTCTAAAATTTTTACCTTTAGAAATTTTTTTACAAGCCAATTTGTACAGCTATGAAAGCCAAGCAAACTCTATCTGATAGGTCTGCTACTTCCCAGAGGGTTTTTTTCGGTCCCATTCTTGGGAAGCAAGGTTCGTGATTCTATCTGAGGTTTCGGTATCTTTTTCGATTAGATTCATAAAGATACTTCTTGTTCCACGTATAGCTCAGTTGATGTTGCACTTAAGATTTTACTTTCTACACGTAAAGAAGAGTTGTCATCAATTCGAGAGGTGCTTAAGCAAAGTAGCATCAACTTGGTTCAGAACTCCTAGATGATGTATTTTACGAGACAAAATTGTAGCTCGTATATCACGACCTCGGGGATCACTGGGGTTGAAATAAATCATGAGTTTCATGTTAAATGCGTAAAGAACTTGGTTGCTCATTCTGTTATTGGTTATTACACTAGTGGTTTCTTTGATATAAGGAGATTGACATCATGGCTTCGTCAAATCTGTACCTGTTTGATGCAAATTCCCATCGACTTCCGCTCCCTCACTCACAGTGCTTTGCAACCCTTTCTTTGGAGCAGCCGCCATCGAAGGCAAAGAACTTTCTACCGAGTTATTTACCTCTTTTTGCACAAGTGGAAAGTCTTGTATCACCAAGTTGGCAGTAGACTCGCACCATTTTGCCACCGCCTTAGATGAAGCAGTATCTGTCTTTCCCATCTCTACCAAAAGAGAACGAAATCAAAGGCCTAATCCAGCCCCAATCTGATAAATAAAAAAAACCCTAATAAAATTGATCGTTAGAGAGCTCTCGGAACAAGCTTCAAGCTACAACAAAAAGCACTAGCAGCCCTAAGTGCGATACTCACGACTCACGAGCGCCCATCCTCCTCATGATGCATGCACTTAAAGTATGCCAAAAATTATGCATGAATAAAATACTCGAAGAAGAAAAATTAGGGTTCCTGTTTCACGAGAGAATCCATCGGACTCCGGGACTGTGATCGAGGCTCATCGGATTTGCTCGGAAAGACCTGAGAAAGCTGTATCAGCAAAAATCAAAACCTAAATCATCAGCCAGACCTTTACCAAAAAGAGCTTCAGCCGAGAGATCTTTACCAAAAGAGAGCTTCAGTCGAGATTGTTGTCGATTTTGTAAAAATGACGTGGATAGTGTTGGCCTGGCTCTAATATGATAGCAATGGATTGGCTCTAATATGATACCAATGGATTGGAGGTCGTAATCCCCTGCCTAGGAAAGAAAAATAGAGGTCTTCGGCTACAGCTCTGATACGATCGAATCACTTTGTCAATTGTACATAAAGATTTTCATTCCACGATATGCGAAAAGAAGTCAATGAAGCTGAGACCGAGTTGCCATTAACATGTGATGCATGAATAGCATTGAAGGACATGGCTTGGATTCGGGCACAACAATGGGGTCAATCTCTCAGTAAGATACAAACGAGACAATAATTTCATTCCAGGATATCTAAAAAGAAGGCTATGAAGCTTAGACCGAATTGTCAATAGCAACTGATGCATGAATAGCATTGAAGGACATGGCTTGGATTCGGGCACAACAATCGGGGCAATCTCTGAGAAAGATAAAAGCGCGACAATTGAAAAGAAGCATTTCTGTCCATTCTTTGAGGAACCAGCTATTGGCAACTTCAAGGTACGAACTATCTAAAAGCTGTAATATGGTGTAAGAATACGACACCTTCGTTTTAAATTTTTGCTGCCTTTATCCTTGCAGTATAAGGGGATCTTTGTCAACTGCTGTGTATTTATGCCAAATGCATGATCAACGGCCCATCCAAGAACCTGATCCTTTGCAAGTTATTGAGGAACAAGGAATTCCCATATCCAGGAACACTATATATTGCCTTCTTGTGGATTACACGAAGAAAAAAGACCTGGAAGGTGCAAGGCGTGTGCAGTCTAGTATAGGCCACAATGGGTTTGATTCCGTTACAGTTTTAGGTGATCATCTTATACGTCTCTTTTCTTCTTGCGGGAGCTTGCTTGAAGCAAATCAAGAGTTTTGTAAGCTTGTGAGACCAAGTGAGCATTCCTGGAATGCACTTATTTCTGCACATGCTAAGTGTGGAGAAGGTGCAAAATCTATCGATTTGTACCATACAATGCAACTTTGTGAAAAGATAAATAAATTTGTACATATTGGTGGTTCTGAAGGCATGTGTCATGACATTTGCCCTGATGGAGGGAAGGCTTATCCATAGCAGTGTTAACAGTGGGTTTCAGATAGACGGTATTATTGGGAACATTCTTGTAGATATGTATGCTAAATGTGGGAGTTTTGAGGAGGCATTGTATGTGTTCGATGAACTCCCAGATCGAGATGTAATTTCATGGAGTGCGATAATTGGAGGGTATGCTGAATATGGGTTAGCGTTTCCAGCTCTAGAACTTTTTGCAAGCATGGTACAAGAAAAAATAAAACCAGATGACGTTTCCTTCTTGTCCATCTTAAAGGCATGTAGCAACATTGGTGCCATAGCATATGGTAGATTATCACATACTCAGATAATGCAATGTGGAATCAAATGTGATGGTGTTGTAGGTAATACGCTTGTTGACATGTATGCGAAATGTGGTATGCTTGAAGAGGCTCATCAAATGTTTGATGCACTGGCAAAACGTGATGTGGTTTCATGGGGTGCGATTATTGGGGGCTATGCCCATCAAGGATGTGGGTTTTTGGCTCTAGAGTGTTACGAGAAAATGCTAACTGAAGGCGTTAAGCCACAAAACATTACATTGCTGAGTGTTTTAAAAGCATGTGCAACGATTGCAGACATAGATCAGGGAAGGTTGGTGCATGAAAAGATTATTGGGCATGAGTTTGATGGAGATGTTCTTATTGGAGGAGCTCTTGTTAACATGTATGCCAAGTGTGGTAATCTTGAAGAGGCGCGCAGACTATTTGACAAATTGCAATGTCGAAATCCCGAAGCATGGGGTGCAATGCTTGCAGGGTATGCTCAGTTTGGCCATGGACTTTGTGCCTTGGAACTTTTTGAACAAATGCAACACAATGGCGTAAAACCACAAAAAACAGCATACCTGAGCGTCTTGAAAGCTTGCACTGATATTTTTGCCATAGATCATGGAAGGCTGATACATCATAAGATTATTGGATGTGGAATGAATCAGATATTTTAGTTGCAAATACACTCATTGATATGTACACAAAAATGTGGAAGCCTGAGGAAGGGCTTAAAATTGTTCAAGAGCCTTCCAAAACGTGATGTGGTCTCATGGGGGTTCAATGATTGCAGGATATACCCAGAATGGGGAGATTATCCATGCGCTAGAGTTATACAATGACATGCAACTAGAAGGTTTTAAGCTAGATGTAGTTGGGTTCCTTAGCATCTTGAAAGCATGTGGAGTTGTAGGAGCCGTAGAGCAAGGAAACCTTATACATAATGAAATTATTGGAAGAGGATTAGAAGCAAATGTTATTATTGGGAATGCCCTCATAGACATGTATGCCAAAAGTGGAAGGATAGACATGGCATGTGAGGTGTTTGAGAGACTCATGACGCATGACGTCGTATCATGGGACGGAATAATTCAAGGTTATGCACGTCGTGGGGATGTTAATTTGGCCTGGCAATGCCTTGAGGACATGCAAAGACAAGGTGTCAAGCCGGATACAGTTACTTTTACAAGTATTCTTGCAGCATGCAGCCATGTTGGTTTGGTAGAGGATGGCTATCGGTACTTTAAGGATATGATTGAAAAACATGGTATCCAACCAACCATGAGCCATTACAACTGCATGCTTGATCTTCTTGGTCGTGCCGGACATTTGAAAGAGGCCGAGTACTTGCTCAAAACAATTGAATCCAGTATTATTGGCTGGAAGTCATTGCTTACTGCATGTAGGACATATGGGAATGTGCAGCTTGGAAGAAAATGCTTCGATCAGTTGGTAGAATTGGATCGCCACGACGCTGCTACTTATGTGGTCATGACAAATATTTACTCAGATGCGCAGATGTTAAATGATGCCGACAGGATAGAAGAGTTGAGAAAACGTGTGGGGGCATGGAAAAAGCCAGGCAAGGCATGGATTGAGGTTAATAACCAGGTGCATGAGTTTGCTGTTGGGGACAGAAGTCATCCCCAAAGTGATGAAATTTATGCCATGTTAAAGAAGCTGAACAAAAGGATGAATCTGGAAGGATATGTGCCACAATTAAGGTTAGTATCGCAAAAGATGTCAGATATGGACAAAGAAGATGCTTTGTGTGGACATTGTGAGAAATTGGCGATAGCTTTTGGACTTCTTAGTACACCTGGTGGCACAACTATTCGTGCCACAAAGAATCTTCGGGTGTGCAGTGACTGTCATAATGCAACAAAGATAATATCCAAGATTGAAAGAAGAGAGATCGTAATAAGAGATGTGTATCGTATTCATCATTTCAGGGAGGGAGCATGTTCTTGTGAGGATTATGTATAAAAGTTAGAGGCCTGAACTTCAAACCCCCACAAGATGATAATCCCTTTGAACTGGAAGCTAGTATTCAAGATATTACATCCTCTATTGACCATCTGCTCTATATGTGGAATGAAGAGAGCTGTGCGGTAAACAGTTTGGTTGGAAACCTTATGAAATTTGAGTTATTTGTTTCGTACTGAAACTTCTGCTGCACCTTATGTTTTTGATAAGGTGCTCAATTATGGAGGAATTAAAAACATCGGCTGACATCTATATGAAATTTAGGGAATGGTACAGAGAAACAGTTTAGTTTTCAAGTGTGTGCAGTTTGTAAAGTTGCACTCCAAAAGTGTACATTTTTATCACTTTAGGTGAGAAATTTGTACGGTTATAAGCCTCACGTCAAAAAATGGCCCAGACCAGGGGGCTGCCAATTGCCTGCATGTGCCCCACTGTTTCCTGCATCACTGATTTAAGACACATGGCATGCTCATCTTGATTGATAGTGAAAGAACAAGTGGTTCTAAAGCTTGCTGATAACTGAAGCTTGAGAGACGCTACTGGAATGTAAAGGCTAGACATTTCATGGCATATGATAAGGAATGAACTTGTCAAAGTTATCATATCTTTAATCTAATCCGTACAAGTGAAGCAATACTTACACAGTGAGTAAATGAATAAGCTGCAGCTGGATAATTTTTTGTCCACTATGAATGACTCAAAATGGGACAAGCTGTGGTAATTGTATCCACATGAATGTCATCATTTTAAACTAATCTGTAATTATATAATTTGCATAAAAGCTTTTAGGTATGGAAAGGGGGGCTGCAGCAAATACAGAGATGGAGTTTCTAAGACTGCATAGGTTGCTCAATGAGTGGTTTGTTGGTATACCCAAACAAGTGACGCAGAGGGGAGAAAGACTGCCCGAGACACTGAACCACTTCCTATAATTCTTCATTTTTCTAACTTTGGTGTTTAATTTTCATCTCTTGTGTCAGTGACATGGCAAAAGTAGAAATTAGATGATTTATCCCATCTCTAAGCTAGTTATGAATGAACGCTATGCATGTTTGACAGCATAACATATGCTGCAGGGTCCCTAGGTTCCAACTCTAACAGCTGTTTTGCAGCACGTTTTCCTCTGGGTATATCTGCATGAATGCTGCACGAACCAAGTAAAGCTCTAAGGGATGTGGCATCGTGGCAGAAGGGGCTATTATTTACAAAAGTCTCTGCCTCACCTAAATGCCCGGCTCGTCCAAGAAGATCAACTACACAATTATAATGCTGCAATGATGGGAAAACACCCTCAGTATGGGTAATGTATAGAAGGTAATGGTGCCCCTCATCTTCAAGACCAGCATGACTACAGGCAGATAAAAGACTAACAAAAGTTGATTCATCTGGCACTTTCACTTCTTGGAAAAGTCTGATTGCTTCAGTTCCATAACCATGTTGAGCATAAACTGCTATCAACCCATTCCAAGAAATCATATTTCGACAGTGCATTTCATCAAAAACCGTTTGTGAATCTTTAAGACTACCACACTTCCCATACATATTAACAAGAGCATTGCCAATCACAACATCAAGTGCAGAACCAAATGTTCTGCTAATAATCTCCACGTGCAAGTGCTTACCTTTGACAAAGGCTACCTGACTGGAACACCCATCAAGGAGACTAACGAAAGTAACTTTATCTGGATTTGTATCTCTTGCCTGCATTTCATGAAAAAGCTGAAATGCTTCTTCCAGCTGCCCATGTTGCGCATAGGCTGAAATCATGGCGTTCCATGAGACCACATTTTTCCCAGGCATCTGTTTGAAAATTTGAAAGGCTTCATCAAGCAATCCTTGTTGTGTATACACCCCAATCATGGAGTTCCATGATACCACATCCCGTTGGGACATCTGCTGAAACAGGGAAAGGGCCTCCTCAACTTTTCCATATTGAGCATAACCTCCTATCATTGCATTCCAAGAAACCACATCCTTGTCAGGCATCCTCAAGAAATAATTTAATGCCTCTTCAAGATTTCCTTTGTCAATATGTGCCTGAATGATAATGTTCCAAGCGACGGCGTCATGGTAAGGCATTCTTTGAAACATATCGACGGCCTGCTTGAGTTCATCTTTCACAACATAACCCGAAATTATAGTAGACCATGAGACGACATTGGGAGAAGGCATCCGATTAAAGAGTTCCAAGGCTTCCTTCAGATGACCATTTTGAGCGTATCCAGCAATCATGGTATTCCAACTAACTATATTTCGATAAGGCAGGTTCTCAAAGAGATTGAGAGCCTCTTTTAGGTATCCTTGATCTGCATAGGCTGCAATGATAGCATTGTAGGCAATCACATTCTTGTGGGGCATTTTTGAAAATAGTTCAATGGCCTCATTGAGCATCCTTTGCCGTGTATAACCAGTAATCATGGCAGTCCATGTTATCTCATCAGGACATGGCATTTGATGGAAATATTGTAATGCCTGGTTGAGTTGACCCTGTTGAGCAAAGGCTGAAATCATTGCATTCCAGGAGAAAGCATCTCGCAATGGCATCTTCTCAAAAAGTTCTTTAGCCTCCTTAAGGTGTCCATGGTGACCATAAGCTGCTATCAATGCATTCCATGAGACTACATTTCGCATTGGCATTTTGCTGAAAAGATCAAATGCTTGCTTCAAATGCCCATGCTGGGCATAGGCAGAGACCATACTTGTCCAAGAAAATATATCCCTCTCAGGCATTTGCTCAAAAAGATTAAGAGCCTCTGCAAATTGACCACACTGTGCATATGATCTAATCATGGCATTCCATGAAACAGAGGTTTTTTGTGGCATTTCCTTAAACAGTTGGAAGGCCTCTTTTATGTAGCCCTGTTCAGTATAGGCAACAATCATGATATTCCAAGAAAAAGAATTTTTTCTAGGCAGATAGTCAAAGACAATGCGTGCATTCTGTACTGCTCCACACTTACCATACATCTGTATAATTTGGTTTCCTATAAATCTATCTCCTAGCAAACCGAAATGGATAACATAAGAATGGGTGAGCTTACTTCCAGGCAAGGTCTTTGTAAAGCCACATCTTTGAATGCGGGAAACAATAGCATGCATATCGAGCACCTTATTAGAAGAGCTTTTCTCCTTGTTGCTTTCCAGTTCAAAAGGACCATCTTTCTCCTCTTCGTCATCGCTGTTATCAGAGCAAGTCGAAACTCTAGGCCCGTTCCGAGCTTGTAACAGTTGAGCAGATTTTAAAATTTTACGATCGCCGCGCATCTCTTGAGCTAATGTGCACCAACATTTGAACATATATATGTTGTAATGTTGTAATGACATTGATTTAACGAGCCCTGATTCTGTTTAGGCAAACGCCCACTCAAGGATCCCTTGCTGTCCATAATTAATCTGCCTCAGGTGCTTCTAATGCTCTTCCTAATGCTGTAGGAGCTTTGGAAGATAGCCAAGTCCATGCTAGTCCCATTTTTTTTACATAATATCTTTCCTCTTTTTCTGTTAAGTGAATGTGTGTGCAAGGTAGCTATTAGGTCTTACAACACTACAAAATGGAAGTTGGGTCTCCATTTTTGTTTGCAGCTTAATATGGTGATGCCATCTGGCATTGTCTCTCAACCGGAATGGAAGTTGGGGTTCAACATTCCGCATGCATCATTTTTTACCGGAGCTTAAAGGTTACATTTTCTTGTTTATATATGGCTAACTGCATTCCCCAGTTTTCCCTTCTTCTGCGTTCCCCTGTTTTTACCTGTTTATGGCTTTCGCGAATGCTCTGATGCCGAGGAAGAATGATCAGATGCAATAGAAGACGCAACAGAAGTCGCAAGCAACAAAAAATCTTCTACCTTCAAAAATATCCCATCATCTTCAAAAATTCCGGCCTGAAGCAAGCATCTGGCCTTAAGCTTCATAAAATCTTTGATTCATGAAATATCCAAAAAAGCCTAAGATCCGCCCTGTTCTGACTAATCGTGCTCCACGCTTCAAATCCGGCATTAAACTTTAAATTCAGTCCTTACAATAGCAGGCGCCTTTAGCTTGATTATCCAAGCCTTAAAAGCTTCAAAAAATCTCCGATTTGCCTTAAGATTCAAAAAAATCGGCCTTAAGCGGCCTTAACCTTCCAAGATCCTCAAGAACACCTCCGCACCATAGCCCACCACCGGAACAGGACAAAGAAATTTTCTTAAAAAGGGAAATGGATCCCAACTTCCATTTTGTTGGGGAATGGAAGGGGATCGCCCCTTTCCGGTTTGGAAGGGACCCCCTCCCTTTGCCTCCCGGGGGGGCCCCTTCCAAACGGAAAGGGGCTCCCCCCTTCCATTCCCCAATACATGTTGGGGAGTTAGGAACAACACTACATGTTGGGGATTTAGGAACACTTTCTCATGGCGCCTGATGTATGCTTCTATAGTTGGTACTTCTACAATATTTATCATTGTAGGAAGATGTGTGGTTATGAACTTGGATGTTGATGGAAGATTAAGGCATGAGACTTTGGTCTACTATTGTGTTGACGGTTATGCTTTCATTTCGTGCACTAAATCTTCCTATCTGATCCTTAGGGATCATCTACTATATTTGTAAATTAATAGAATCTCAAGCTTACACTAAAAAA
The DNA here is from genome assembly GCA_021234155.1 of Isoetes taiwanensis. Lineage (NCBI taxonomy): Eukaryota > Viridiplantae > Streptophyta > Lycopodiopsida > Isoetales > Isoetaceae > Isoetes > Isoetes taiwanensis. The sequence goes on along the minus strand of JAJEKV010000292.1, from coordinate 165,378 downwards.
ACAACTAGCAGTAGGGCAGGCTTGGGGCAAGGGATGGGAAAGAAAAAGAAGAGTTGTGGATAGATAATTAAGCTAAATATGATTCAAAAGAAGAGGTGAATGGGCAGTAATATCTATTTTGAGCTTGTGTTAACCCAAAGGAAAGAAAAACTGGAGGGAAACTTGCAGAAGATATAATATCTGTTTTGAGCTTGTGCTAATCCAAAGGAAAGAAAACTAGAGGGAAACTAGCAGACCCAAAGGAAAGAAAAACTAGAGGGAAACTAGCAGAAGGTATGTTTGGTGAAAAGATTTATGCATTACTTTTCTGCGAGAAATATAAGCACTCTGTTGTATTGTAAAATTTATACCATGTTTCTCCATCATGTGACAATGATTAGCGCAAAGGATAAAATCAATGGACAATTTTTAGAGGTTACGTGTAGTATAAGCAAATATATTGCCAAAAATTTAATGGTTAATTTTTTTTATAACCAAGTTATATCATTGGAGTTTAACTAAGATTGTTAGTATTTCTAACTTTGATTATATCCATGACGCACTGAGGGCATCAAGACTTTCAAGGAACACGTATCGAGCATAAAATTTCTTTCAAGTTGGAATGTAACTGATGGTGGACAACAAATTGTTTGGAAGTATTATGTCTTTGAGCCTACACATTGCGCTTCCAATATTTTCCCATTGCATTGCATGTAAGTTTCATGGAGGCCATGATGAATTAACTTTGCAACAACGTGAACAATAAACATTCTCAAAACTATAATAATCACAAGCCTGCTTATAGCCAAATATTGTACTTCTTAATGCAGCAAGAATGGTACAATGGATTGTATATAAAATAAGTATCACGTTCTGCAAATAAAAGTTACACAATCAAATCTCAGACTTGTTAGTCGATCATAAACCTTGTGGGGAAAAAAATTGCCGTCTTACTTGTTAATTGTCATGTTGGTGAGCAACGCAACAGAATTTAGCACAATCAATGTTGGGCTGGGATGGATTGACCTGACCAATACTCTATTTGAGGATGAATTGGAAAATGTTACAACTTGCATATGATGGGAGTGTAAAAGAAAATTAAGAACGAGAAGGATGCAAAACACACTGATAGTTTAAATACATTGAGCTCCCTAAATTATGGAACTAATTCAGGAGATAAACAAGGAAAAAAAGTACAATCAATGGTTATTCTCTGACAAGAGAATAACCTGAAGGGTCATTAATTTTGGGTCCTCCTTAGTTGTGTCAGGATTCAGGAATATCAGGAATTGATGGATTCTCTAACACTCCCCTTGCAATCCTGAGATCAATATCAGTGATGCCAAGAGCGAGACGTATGCTAAAACATTTGTCGGGGAAGAGCTTTGGTGAATGTATCTGCAAGCATCTGCTGTGTGGGAAGGTAAGAAAGGTGAATAAAGTCATTTTCGAATCTGTTGTTAGGCATAATGATAATGGATAGGAATATGATTGGTTCATGACCATTGAGCAGGACATTAAGCCATGTTTTGTGTACTTTGATTGTCAATGAAAACCTGAAGTAGAAGAGAAGGAGAACAACCAACAAAATGAAGGAGTCTATGATAAGAAACAAGATCTCTAGCACCATGAGAAAGTGCTAGATACTCAACTTCAGCGGATGAGCGTGCCATTGTGGTTTGCTTTTTTGCAACCTAACAAACCTCCATAGAAGAGAAAGCAACAACCGGTGTAGATCGTGCTTTGACATTTGTTCCCCAACTAGCATCCACCATAAGCATTAATTCTGCAAAAATCAGAGTCGAGAATGTGATCCCATAGTGCCGCATTCCCCGGATATATCAGAGAATCTTCTTAGCCAAATTCCAATGATGAAGAGTGTACTTATCATTAAACTGGCCGAGAGTGGTAAAACAGAATAGCATAAATCAGGTCTAGTGCATACCATTAAATACATAAGGCTACCCACCCAGAGATCGAGAAGGAACTTCAGGGAGAGGATTATTGGGAATGGATTGGTCAAACAAGTGAAGGTGCGGCTCCATAGGAATAAAACTGGAATGCGAAGAGGCCATACCAAAACGTTCCAAGACTTCTTGTGCATACTTATGCTGATCCAAATGAAGAGTACGGTTATAACGGTCACGAGTAATGTGGAGTCCCAAGAAAAAGATGGCCTCTCCGAGGTACATGAAAAAATGAGCACAACGATGGTGGTAGATATGATGCAGATGGTCTTTGTCATTCGAATCAAGAGAAGATCATCTATATAAAAAAGAATGAGCACAGTGGAGGATTCTTGCTGTCGGATCTACACAGTAGGATCAATAGAGGAGGACTAGAAATGTAGACTATGTAAAACAGTGTCAAATTTCTGGAACCAAGTTCTGGAGGCTTGCTTGAGTCCATAAAGTGCTTATATACCTGACATACATTATCAGGATGATCTTGGTGCTCAAAACCAGGAGGCTGCCTCATGAAAATGAGTTCGTGAAGCTCGCCGTAGAGGAAAGCGGTCTGCACGTCAAGCTGAAGAATCTCCCAATCATTTTTAGCTGCAAGAGTAAGAATTGTGCGAAGACTAGTCATATGAATTACTGGAGAATAAGTTTCATCAAAATCCAAACCATGTACTTGTGTAAAACCCCTGGCTACCAATCGGGCCTTGTACCTCTCAAGGCTTCCATCACCGTGGAATTTCTTAGAAAAGACCCATTTATAGTCAATAATATTGTGTCCAATAGGTGGCGGGACAAGAGTCCAGACTTGGTTGGTATAAGATTGGATCTCAGCATACGTAGCCTGTTTCCAGTGATTACCTTCGGATCCTTGAATAGCTCCATGTATAGTGGAAGGTGTGGAAGGGGTGGCCAAACAGACCCATTCAATTAGACTCGTCTCAGCACTAAGGAGAAGCTTCTTCCGGGTGTTCTTAATCGCTCAGATCTGCGGGGAGGGGGGGCATGATGAGTAAATCAAAAACATCAGGTGGATTTTCAATGGCCAAAGAGTCAGAAGTAGAAGTAGAAGCTGATGCAGAAGTCTTAGAGTAATGGGCAGACTGGACAGAAGAGTGCAAACGGGCTAGGCGGCCAGCTTCTTGATCAATCAAAGAGATGGGTGGATCAGACACAAGCCTTTCTGCAAGAATAAAGTTGACATCAAGATCAGGATCAGTATATGCAGAAGCTAGGGAGGATTCATCTTTGATGCTTTTATCATCAAATTTAGACCTGGTATCTTTTGGAACCTGGATGTACATAGTACTGCCAAAAACTCAAAGGTGTGATAAACCGTGGCTTGGAGCCAAACCAGACCTCATGAGGTGTCGAGCCGACATCGCATCAGAGGGAAGGAGATTTTGGACACGAACATCCATCACAATGGGTTCTTCCCAAAGACACTACAAGAGAATGCCTATTCTACGTTAGAAAAATCGTCAGATAGTATTCACAAAACGTATTAAATCGCCAAGACCATACCGGACGACGATTTACCCGACGATTTTTACCCGATGATCTAACGCCGTAAAAATCGCCTCCGGAAAGATCGTAAAAAAATATCGCCGCTTTTCTGATGATTAAGCGCCAAAAATATCGCCAAGATTCGCCAAAATTAACGCCGAAGAAGAAGTCGAAAAGAACGTCAAAAAAAAATTGTCACCAAAATCATCAAAAAAATCGTCAAAAAATTTATAACATTTTTCACCAGATTTGACAAGTTTTAGTCTATTTACATTTTGTTTGCAATTTGAAATTTATATTGATTTGCAGTATGCCTGCATTTGCATTTTCAATTACGCAGCTTGTAATGCTGATGAAGTCTAAGATGAATTTAGGCTACAACTTACGAAGAAATAAAAGTATAAGTAAAACAAAAACTCCTTTATTTAAATCCGGTCACAAGTCACAGTTACATTTACATGTAACAATCTTTACAATGCCAACAACAAGAATAATGTAGCAAGGTGCTCACTAACAACTTCATTTCCTTGTTGCGATATGCTTGTTCTTCAAAAATCTTTGGTGATGTTCTATAGTTCTGAACCTGAATTTCAATAATACACCATACCCATAGGTTAGTCATAATTGTCAGCCATGTTCAGGTTTATAAGTGAAAGCCTCAGGATCTAGCTGCTCTAAGTACACATGCATAAGCAGCAAATGGACTATTACTTTGAAAACATAGCATATAAGCAGCCCATGTTGCTTCAACTTAATTATAAGCGAAGGATGCTCAAGAAATCCAGCATATCTAGAATATTATACAATCAAGTTATTCCTGTTTCGTGCATTAATATGACCATGTATATTTCTGGTCCTGTATGTACTGCACAACAAACTAGACATAAGGTTTTAAGAGGCAATTAAACTGCATAGGCTGTAATAAGAGTCTACCTCCTATGAACGATCTGAGCATCTGTGTGTGTTTCAGTGTGCTTTCCACGGTTCTTTCAGACCGTATAATGGCAAACATGTGTTGTTTAATTGGCTACATTATTGACTTGGCAACCATGGCATCTAAATCATAGGCTGACATGGAAAATATGGTTTGACCCCATCTTCTTTTTGACTCTCTAAATTTTTACACATTGCACCCAACTGCTAGACCCATAATTTCCATTCCGACTTCCAGCATAATAAATGTCATCAATGTGAAACATCCGTATCTATCAGCCACTAGACTAGCATGGCTGCAGGCAATAAGACTATTCGCGAAGGTCACAATATCTGGATTTATCCTCTCGTGTTGCATATTGCCAGAATAATCTAATGCACCAAGTAGTCTCTCCACAATCACCATTTCCTGGATAACTATATCCTCAGTCAATGAATTCCACAACACCCCGTCTCGATGAGATATCATATTGAAGATTTTACATGCATCTTCTGGCATTTTCAATGCTTCCACGTTTGGAGTACATATCTACAAGTTTACTTCTCAGAAAAACATCCAATTGTAGTCCACTTTCCATAATGATATTATGAATATGAATATGCCTATATTGGTCTATTGTTTTTATGTTAGAACATGCTTTGATCACGCTAAGAATATAATCTCATTTGGTTTTAAGCCATTCTGCAACATCTTTTCAAAGCATACTAAAGCAAGAAACCCTTTTCATGCTCATCCAATCCTACAATAATTGAACCTCATCATATCATGCTCTATGCCTTTCTATCGTATTTAATGGGCCTGAAATGAAATGAGCGTATTCCAAAGAATTACATCCTAGTTTGACGAGTTACTAAATACTATGTTTGGCTTTGATAAGCTCCCACATTTTGCATACATATCAACTGAAGGCAGAGAGATCATCATGGCATACCTCTACAATTGTGAATGCTGAAGAAGGTGTCCCAAGCTGCTCATTTCTCCTCTGATGAAGACCTGAATCCATGATTACACTGTTATTAGGCCAATTTAACAATGCAACATCTATAAGCAGAATGTAAGTTACTTACTTCTTCTTGGGAAGTTCCAGCTCAAGCCCATATCTCTGAAGAGCATTAACAAGGGTTTTCAATTTCTCATGATGTACATACATGGCCTCTAGTTCTTTGTCAAGATCAAATCTAGCATGGCTAACTCATCTGAGTTGCAGCCTCTGCCACAATAATTCTGTAATCTTCTTGGCGGCTATAATAATGGCTTTATTCATGAAGATTTTCATCTTAAGCTCTACGGTTGATGCAATGGCACGCACCTTCTTCTGGCGGCTTCCATAGTATATTTGTTCATCTACACGAGCACCCATATATTACCAAATCATTTTGATAGACATGATAATGTGATGGGTCAAACTTTGGAACACCTGGAGCCATCACCCGAAGGAAAATTTAGGTTTTGCTAGGGGTCTGAAATAGACTCTCCAGCTAAAGAATTTTTCACTAAACATACTGTCATCATTTAATAATTTCTGCCATCATCGATAGAGGGAAGGAGAAAAAGAAAAAACAGAAGGGGCTTGCACAAGAAATATGAGTTCCGGTGGATTTTCTAGCAGATCATGTCTCAGGAAAGTCCCTAAAATCCCCCCGGAAGCTGCTTGTCCCTGAGCGCATGTGTTGGAAAAAGGTCGGATCAGATAAAGGGAAAAACATTGTCGACAGAAACCCCAGATATAAAAAACCCTGTAACTTAGGGTTCTGTCGCACTGAAATTAAGAAATAAGCTGGCTAAGAAGCCATAGAGCCAAAATTCATGAATTTCCAGAAAGTTTCAAGAATATGAGAGAAGAACGATTTCATAAGATACAGGTTTACCAGACAGATAGAGCAAAGAAAGAAAAAATAGTCTCCCTAATAATACTAGGAATGATCAGCTATAAAAAGTTTTGGGGAGATAAGGCCGATCTCTGTGATTGTGAGACCTCGCTAGCAATGAAATGAAATTATAGGGCAGATCAGGAAGGCAATTTCAATCATGCTATAGCCAGAAAGAAAAACATCCTTTAAACAGGGAAGCCCAAAAAGTTTCCCATTGTAACAACGCAAAACAAACTTTAAACAGGAGAAGCAAACAAGTTTTTATTGCAACAACACTGGAAATGCAACAACTTCCACCTTATGTATAAGAATGTACTGATTCTATAACCATTATTTCCTTAGCTAAGATCTACCTCTTAGATCTTTCCCTTAAATGAGACATATCATGAACATCCATAAAACCTTATTAGCCTTTCTTACGCATAGAATAAGCAATACAAACAAAAAAGGAAACTAAACTAGAACCAAAAAAGAAAACAAAACTAGAAATCAAAAGAGAAACCAAAACTAGAAACAAAAAAGGAGAAAAGGAACGCTCAAAGAGAAGGCCGATGGGAAAGAACTGGAAAGGTAATGACAATATATGGAGACAAAGGAAAAAATCTGATAAAAATAGGCCAATGGTATTCCGTCTTCCCAAGAGTGATGGTTCTATGGTGGCATAGAACCATTGCATTTATAGATGTGTTTTTGTTGTAGGCCAGAAATGGTTATTGACTGGTGCCATTCACATTTTGGATTTAGTTAAAGTTGACGTTAACGCGTGACAAGTCGATTTAAAGGCTTCAATCAATCATTTCCTTTTAACTTAATCATATGATTATCTATAGACCATATGGAAAGAAAAAGTAGCAGCAACTCTAAATCATAATATGTATGTGCACTCCAATAGAAGGAGCAACGCAAGCTCTTCTGGATATCGAGCGGGATTGCAAATTTATGATCTTCTACCCCTCATGCTTCGTGGGGTCCATTGCGACTTTTTGTTTGTAGACAATGTTCCCTCTAGATCTGATGTCATTGTGCGCAATGATTAACTGAGAAGTTAGAGGTAAGTTCACGAATTCCATAGTTGATTTGATGATTGTTTCAAACTTTGGCATGATGTAGATTTTCAGATGGATTATAGAAGTGCTTCCCATGTGAACATTATAGACATTAAGTTTGAAAGGAGCAGTTCGTACATGCCTAAGATTGTGTGAATTGGTGATTGGACTTTTTACCTCCAACGCTAATAGGGCTTTGTATCTCCAATGCTAGTAGGGCTTTTTGGATTGGAATTTCATCATCTTGAGTGATGTGGTTTGTATGTAGCTTAGAAAATGTACATTGCATTTTAGTTTTTTTTATACATGTTTTTGTCTGTGAATGGAGTAAGAGAGATTCTTTGCATTTCGGGCACATAGAACATTTGTATCAAATACATGTATTCAAATGGCCTCATTGTACCATGTATAGAATCTCATTTTGAGGTGAATTTTTAACTTCAGATTTTAAAAATCAAGTAATAACATGTTTGATGCTCTAATCGTTTAAAAGTTTTAGACTTTCATTTGACATTATCGTCGGGCATAAGCATGCTACAGGTGTCCACTTTTGGAACCTGCCAAAGTACCTACACTAGGTACTTTAGAAATGGGTACTGCTATCTTGTTCCTTCTATCAAAACTAATTCGAAAGTTCAAAATAAAACTCAAAAGCATGTTAATGTTCAAAGTCAAAATAAAGATAGTACAATTGGAGGTATGCTGAGCTGGGAAGACACATCCAATTGAAGGATGACCTCTTCTACAGAGAGAAGAAAGATGATGCCTTATCTAAGAAGATACTCCATAATCGATTGGGCTAAGTTCCTCAAGAACCAGATTGAATGGTTGGAGAAGATTGACGAAATAAAAAATGAGCAAGGGGACTAGCAATCCTTAGCAAACGCTTACTATTGCCAGAGTGAAGGTTTCTTCTGTCACTGAAAAAGAAGGGGCCGGATCCTGAGATACCATTATAATGAAGAACTGAAGCGCTTTGTCATAGAGCTATTCCAATTACTAGACAAGACATTGGCAGCCATCCAAGAAGCTATGGACACCAAATCCATCAAATAGCTTGTGGAGTTGGAAAAAGGTAGGCACCTGCTTCAGATGAAGAGGATGATGAAGAGGCTGGAAAAGATGGAGATGATGGCAACAACGACAAAAACCAGGGGCACAACATCATCCTGCAAAGCTCAACAAGAGCAAAAATAAATATGGGGCTTCCAAAATCAAGCAAGAACTCAAAGACGGATTTAGACAGACTCCTAGGAGGCCCAAGTAGACTTCTAGGAAGACCACTACAACCATTGCCATCCTTGGTGATACCACCACTCCTCATGCCACTACCACCGCTATAATAATAGCTTATTCATTTTCATAGATAGATAGATAGATAGATAGATAGATAGATAGATAGATAGATAGGTAGGTAGGTAGGTAGGTAGGTAGGTAGGTAGGTAGGTAGGTTAGGTGGATAGATAGATAGATAGATAGATAGATAGATAGATAGATAGATAGATAGATAGATAGATAGATAGATAGATAGATATAAGAGGGCTGGAAAATTGGAGTGTGTGGGCAAAAACCATAGTGAGAGCAAGATGATAAACCCCAGAGAGAAGGCAAGAGGGTAAGAGGGGCGATGGAGAGAGAAGGCGGGAGGGTAGCAGAGTCAGCGCTCCAATTTCTGTAGCTAGGAGGTAACTACAATAATTCACTTCACATGACCATCTTGAGTGTGCCGACCCTGCCCTGAAAGACTTGGAGTTGTGACTGGCTCTCTTTGGTAGCTGCCTGGATTCTTCTCAACATGGTGGCATCTCCTGATCGAAGGTAGAGAGATGCATTCTTCTTCTATTCAAAACATTTCCTGTCATATGTCATAGCTCCAACGCTGGTGGACAGGGAACACAACCTTTCCTGCTACCTTTCAAACTAGACCAAGTGGATGTTGTCCTCCAACTGTTGTATGGTGGCCTCCATCCTTGCAACACACCATTTCACCGTAGCCAGTTGTCGTTTTAGCAATTCAGGTACTAAGGGTCAGATATCTACGCGTTTACTGCAATCCGAGTGGTGTTACTCTCAACTCTCGCCTGGATCTGACCCTAGCTCTCCGTTAATGCCTAGTGTGTTGCCTGATCTAAGCAGTAGCCATCTGCCTGTCGAGCCAATTTCGTTGATTGAGCATTTTCTCGGGCCTTCCTTCCTATGAAAGAGGCTTAGCTTTGCCTTTCCTTGCAATCCGAGCCATCTTCGTGATGGCATGTCCGGGTGTTCCTCCTAGAGGAGCTGGGCCATCAGAGCACCGAGGCCGGTGGGTGTGACTGGACATGTACTCGGGTTTGAGCTAGGTTTTGATGGCGTCTCTACTAAGGTTCACGTCTTTAGGATTTGAGGTGGGGTCCACAAGAGTTGCCATGAGTTTTGAGGGATACACAAATTAGGGCAAAGCAAAAAAGTTGCACAAAACATGTTTTGGGTGCTTGAAATCCAAGATAGGGATCTAAAACATCCTTCGTGCAATTTTTTAGAGCAAATAAAAATTAGGGTAGAAAAATTAAGGCAGAGTAGCTCCCAGGCAGGTACATTTTGAATAATTATCTGGCAGCCAAAGAGGGGCTCCATTAGTGCAAGCTATCCCATCAGAATTGTGTAATGTTGAAGCTAGATTTTCGTAGAGCTTATGACCCTCTCAGGTAGAGTAGGTTAAGATAGGTGATGGCTCACATGGGCTTTGAGATAAACTTTATAGATCTAGTTATGGGTTTAAATAAAATGGCATCAGCATTTGTCCTAGTTAATGGTCAGCCATCAGGTCTCTTTGAGCTCAGAAAGGGGATCAGACAGGGGTGTCCCCTTGTTCTTTACCTTCTTTTTAATCATGGCAAACCTCTTAACCTGTATGGTGAAAAGCTTGACAACCAAGGGATTGCTGAATGGGTTACTTCTTCCAGGCTCCAATCAAAATCTGACTATTGTGCAATATGCAGACGAGACCTTTCTTTTCTTAAGTTACGATGAATGGGAGTTTTCTTGTAATTCAATATGTATTAAATTCTTTTTACTCCATATCAGGGATTGGGCTGAATCATGCTAAATGTGATGTCATATGGCCTTTTGAAGAAGCCATTGATATAAGGGTTAGGGCATAGAATTATCACATATAGTGGCGGCCCTGAGGAGACTATTAAAAAATTTTTTGGTTATGCCACTCAACCTTGGAGAAAATTTGAAAGGCCTTTGGTCACCAATTATAGAAAGGATCCGAAAAAAGGTTAACCTCTGGTCTTGCAAATCCCTGTCCACTATGGGGAGAGTGACAGTATCTAATGCTATCCATATCTACTATTCTTCGCTATCGTGGCACGAAAATATATATACGACCGGTTGTTGGTAATTATTCATAAATTCATTTGGGTGGGGTTGGGGAGAGATAGCCGGGGTTGCGTGGTTAATGAAATGTGCCGAGATAAGAAGGATGGGGATTGGGATGTAAAGACCCAATGGTCCAAGGGAAGATTCCGCGCAAATAAATTTGTATGGAGGGCTATTCGGGAGGATGCATCTCCAACTATTGCCTTTGTAAGATCTTGGCTTAAACAGGGAAAGATAAAGGGGAAACCTTCGACTCATAGAGATGAGGTTGGCTCCTATTTTCATAAATTTTCAATGGGTTGAGGTATCTCCCCAATAATGAGGAAAATACTAGAAGCTTGGCGGGGATGTGCGAAAACTCTTTAGTCCAGCAGATGTTCAACGGGAGGCGAGGAACTGAGTATCTTTTAGAATATTAGGATTTGAGAGAGGAATGCACTCCCTCTTGCGCTTATACACCCTCGAGTGTTCAATAAGTGGCGTCTTGGGTGGAGTTTATGGGTTGGGCAATTGGGGAAATGATGGATGGATTACGTGGACAAGATTTAAAGCTCTAGTTCTAGGTGTTGGGGAAGGTGATAGGAAGATCTTTAAGAAGATTATGGTGAATGTCAATGTGCTTTCTGGTATTGTAGGGGAAGAGGATAGATGGATGTGTGGAGATGGGGCAGAGTATAAAGTCAGGAAGTTGTATGGACTGCCAATGCCACAATCCCCATTAAGGGCTGCAGACAAGTTGGGATTAGGCCGTAATTACAACAAGAACTTGGATAGATATGGCAATATAAGGGGATTCTAGTCATTTTTCAAATGTCATTGGAAGTTGGACTTAAAATTGTGCGGGGAATAGAAGGTGGATCTTCATCTTCAAGTGGGGCCTTCTCCCAAGGTCTTGTTGCCTAGAACCGCTACTAGAACCATATAGTACCTAAGTCTGGATGAAGATGGTTATCCCTTTAGTAATCCAAGGCTAGGGAGGACTGGTGTAGCAGCTTCTTAGTACAAGCTTTGACACTTATGAGTAATATCCACCCGTGACAATTCTTTCTATCAATCCCACTTGGGGATGTCCTATGTAAATTTTTTATATATTAATACATACTTTTACCCTCAAAATTAAAAAAGGGTTGCGCAAAGTGCTTTTTGGATGCTTAGAATCCAAAATAAGACTCCAAAATGTCCTTCGCGTAGCTTTTTCAGTAAAACATAAATTAGGGCACAACAATTAGGACAAAGCAGTTGCGCAAAGCGCGTTTTGAATGATTAACATCCAAAATGGGGACTCTAAAATGCCCTTAGTGCAACTTCTTAGGGCAAACAAAGATTAGGATAAAGCAGGAAAATTGCATCAAATGCGTTATGGATGCTTAGAATTTGAAATGGGGACTTACTTCCGTTTTGCAATTATTTGGGATAGAGGGATGAAAAAAAATTGGGGTATGTGGGGAAAACCCTATTGAGAGCAAGATGACAAACCCTAGAGAGAGAAGGCAAGAGGGTAAGAGGGCGATGGGGAGAGAAGGCAGGAGGGTAGGAGGGCGATGGGAAGAGAAGTGAAGTAGGGAATGAACACCATGTGTCCAGTCATGCTTTGGACAATCATTCAAGTGTTATAATTTTTTTTGGTAGGTAGAGAGAATGAACACATGTGTCCAATGTCATTTATATTCGCACCAACCATGACACTTGAAATGAGACATGAGGTGGCACCCCCAAACAATATTTTATTGAAGCACGCGGAGCATGCACATGTGCATCATTATCATAAGATTTTTGTCCTTGAAAATGGCGAATAGATCGAGAATTGCAAACGTTTGCAATTAAAAGTTTTAAGTCAGCTCAAACATCAACATTCATTCTATATTAATAGAAGTTCTCTATGCAAGTAGCCATCTAAGTGCATTAAACAAAAAAAGTTATGCCAACAACATATTGAAGCTTGGTTATGGCACCTGCTCAAATAAGGCCTCGTGTTATGGTATTGCTTGACACAATTAGATCTTGAATTGCAACCGGTAGGTCTCCTCAAACATCAACATTTATTATTTATTAATAGTAGTTCTATACATGCCTGTATCCATAGTGCACTAAAGAAAAACTGAGAATGGGCTTTGCTAAACCTTGTACTTGTTTTTGTCTGGTCCAATTTAAAAAATTGCTGATCTATTGGTGAAGCCAAGAACAAAAAGACAAAAGACTTAAAGAACACTCAAAGGGCTGCTCATAGAAGGCCTTATGTCATAGTTCTTGCCATTTCTGCAGATTGCCACAATAAATCCTCTAATGAATTCCCACAAAGAAAGGGACTTTGTTTAGTGCATTTGTGCGCTTAAACAAAATTGAGAATGGAACAACAGACCAAGAAATTTTGGCTATGGCATCCGCTCAAAGAAGGCCTCATGTTATCGTCTTGCCATTTCCTGCAGATGGCCACATAAATCCGCTTAATGCGGTTGTCCAAAATCCTCACAAAATGGGATTTTCCATTACTTTTGTCAACACTCAAGGCAACCATGAAAGACTCTTGGACACCGCCAAGCAATCGGGAAGATCCGTGGACCAAGATCCCATTTTAAGCTTGTTGGGCTTGCCGGATTTTCTCATGAAGAAACCAAAAAGCTTGCCGGAATGAAAGGTGTTGAGCTAATGATGGCCAAAGTGGAGAGTCTGAGAAAACCGCTCGAAAACCTTGTGGAGCAAGAACTAAGGAAAAATCCTTGCTCAGGGCATGTATAATTTCTGACTTCTTTGTGCATTGGTCTTCTCGGGTTGCGTATATAGATTTGGCTTAAATATGGCCACGCTTTCTCCTTCAAATGCCATCACTCATCTTGTATATCGGAACTTGAGGAGCCGAGAGCCCAAGGATTGGTCCCCATTAAAGGTGAAAACATATCTCGGTTTTATTTTAGTAGCCGACTAACTTACAATCAAAGGAAGCCAATTTTCCATCCATTACTGAGCGGTTTTTGGTTTTAATTTGGGTTTTTTTCTTTTAGATCCAAGTGCAAGTAGCACCATCCCAATTGCGTTATCAAGTGATCCGATTTTGATGCAAAACGAGATCCCTATGATAGTACCGCGAAGATTGCCTTTCACAGAGAATACCTTTGCAAGTGCAAAGCCGAACAAGAGATTGGAATTTGGTAAATTCTTTGAAGAACTAGAACCCAAAGCAAAGAGAGGCAATCACGGAAAATGTTACCCAATTACTTGCTCAGACGCCAATGCATCACTACGCTGGTTGTAATGAAATGCAAGGGAATGAAATTGGGTTAACAGTGGAGGACGATCGTGCATGGGTTGGCTTGATAAGCGGCGTATGGGTCCGGTCTTTGTATGTGTCGCTTGGAAGCCGTGACGTCTTTGGGGAAAGGAGCAGGTGAAAATATTGCGAAAGGAGTAATGGATAGCAAGGTTCCATTTTGTGGATACAGAGGCCGAATCATTGTGGGGAGGATGAAGATTTGGGCTGGATTTTTGAAGGGCTGAATGAAGAAGAAGGTATTGTGGTAAAATGGGCACCTCGGTCGAGGTACTCCAACATCGTTCCGCTTGGTGGATTTCTTAGCCAATCATGATGGAACTCGACCCTAGAAAGTGCTGGCAACCGGAGTTCCATTGCTTGCATGGCCCCTTTGGGCGGCGCACTTGAACCCGAAATTGATTGTGGAGGAGGGAAGATTGGGTTGGATTTTAGAGGCACTTATCGATGAGATGAAGGGATTGGTGAGTGCCCAAGATGTGAAAAATGGTGTGTTGAGGCTGATGGAATGTGAGGAAGGCGTAAAATCCCTCAAATGAAGTTCGAAATCAAAGAAATGGGGATCGTAAATTTGCCCTTCCCCTACAAGTTCCTCCAAAGATAACCTTCAGCTATTTGCAGATGCATTCATAATGAAATGAAGCCTTCCAGTCATATTTACTAGGGAAATTTTTAAGCATACCCATGTATTGTTGGGTAATTGTCGAAATGCCCTTCATTTTGTAGAAATTGTTAAAATGCCCTTCCTCCTACCGGAGTAGCAATGCTTCTTCCTTTGGATCAACTTCTCATCCAACTGGATTTGCTGTTAAACTCTCTGGATGAAAAGCATGCTTTCTGCATAAAATTGTTATCTAGACCATGAAGAGCATGGATATGAAAGATTTGCCCCTTCTAGAAGCTATAACCTGCCATGAGTTTCTGAACAACAGAAATTAATTCAGCAAATAAGGCATCTGCGACATTACGGATAGCTTTCACTTGCTTCATAAATGTAGATGCTAATGGAAAAATCCTTCAAAGGCTATGTTTTTCTCCTTCATGATCACCAGCTGATCACCGGATTATCTTCTCCAACATGCAGCCTGAGCAAAACGAATTAGATAAGCTTTTTACAAAATGCAACTCAACACATGTTGGATCATGCTTCTGAAAGAAAATGCCGCCGTTGAAACCTTGTGGAGTGCAAAGATGAAATAAGCTTCAAAATATCTCCATTTATGGTAACCAGAGTCGTTCTATGATTGCGTGCATCACATGCTTTCCTCTTCTGAATATCAGAACCACCCAACCTTTTTAGCAGGACTTTTGATCGGGGTTGTAGGGTAGGAAGCAGCTGCCAAAAATCATCCAAGGCTTCAAAATTGCATTTTTGAATCAGAGGAAAGATCCAAAGTTTCTTGTGTGACGATCTTTATAAGTATTTCAAGGAAAAAGGGCAGATCCATCGGCGGAAGAAGGGCATTTCTACAATTTTCAGACAATTAGGGGTATTTTCGCAATTACGTAACAAATTTGGGGTATTTTTGGGTTGCCCCTAAGGAGGCAAACCCTCGTTCATGTGGGTTTGTGGCACATTCTAAGTATATGCCAATTACATACCCAGAATATGACAATAACTGCTACAAACCCGTTATTAGCTATAAACTGGCGGTGGCTTTCGTTGCTGCACAGTTATTCTTCAAACCGGCTAACGGGAGAGGCACCTGGTCGGCCCCGACTAAGCCGATTTCGGCTTCCTGTCTGCTTGTTTACTTCTTAAAGAGACCAGGCATGGAAACGCATCTTGTGAATCTTGGCCAT
Organism: Isoetes taiwanensis; assembly: GCA_021234155.1. Classification (NCBI taxonomy): domain Eukaryota; kingdom Viridiplantae; phylum Streptophyta; class Lycopodiopsida; order Isoetales; family Isoetaceae; genus Isoetes; species Isoetes taiwanensis. The sequence goes on along the minus strand of JAJEKV010000292.1, from coordinate 149,653 downwards.
AATCGGATTCAGTGCATTGCCATAGTCATATCTTGCAGTCGGTGCATTGCCATAGTTGCATTCAGTGCATTGCCATACTTAGTTGCCCATAGTCACATTCAGTGATCTTGCGGTCTTGCGGTCGAAACATGGGAGTAAAATAGAAGCCCGAAAGACTCCATTTTTGTGCCCCGCCGCTTGGCTTTTGCTCTTTTGGCTGGCACTTTCATCACCGGAAGCTAGATTTCTCCTGCCTCTGCAGCCTACAGTGAAGCAGGTAACTTGTCAATTTGTCTACGTTTGTTAGCTGTGATCCGATATGTTGTATTTTGATGTAGCACAAAAGCGCTTGAAGCAAAAGCTTTGCTTTCCTTTGAAGTGAAGCTATCTATCTGTGGTCAGATGATGATTGGTTATCTTCCTCTTAAATCTTATACCTGTTTCTGACATGTATGCATGCCGGAATTGGCATGGAGAGGAAATCCTTGACATGGTGATCTAACTCTTCTGGCAGGGTAGACGTGGACATTCCGGCCAATATTAGGGTTCTTTAGGCCGCTCCTGTGCAGCTTCAAACTACGAAAAGACCCACATGCATCTACAACATAAAATAGCATTGTGGCGTCTCCAAAGCTCATGGCTTTCATTATTGAGTGCATGATTCAGGGCATTCTCGACCAATATATACACATTTTAAGTGGGTAAAGGTCTCCAAAGGTAAAAGGCCGTTTGCCTTGTACCCTTTGGTCCAACTATAAGCAGTAAAATTTCGCCCAAAAAAATGTCACCAGGCTCAAGAACCAGCTCAGGAACAAGAATTTCACAGTTCAGATTTTTCATCTTGATTATTATGTACTCTAACATGCAGATCAAATTCCCACATTTGGGGGCATGGTAATGATGCTTGGCATTTGCAGACCAGCCAAATCCTCTTTTTTGCAAATGCCTAAAGAAAGCATGGCCAAGATGCCTAAGAGTAGTGGAACATGATCCCATCGTGAGCCCTAATCCATTCTGTCACATACCTATTCTTTGTTTTCAAAAAAATGCTTGAGGAAATAATATTGCAATTTTGGACGCACAGGGTATCAAATCTTGGATCAGTGACTATAAATGGAACTTTTTTCGAAGTGGCAAAAGGAAACATCTATCAGATGCTTGACTTGACAGTGGTAAACTATATCATTCCAAAATGGTCCCTAGAACAGAACCATGAAACATTGCTACTTATGAATGATATGCTAGTCTTGCTACCAACACGTTATTCAAACCCCGTCTGTCCTGGCATTGTTTATTCTCATCACCATCTCATGCCTATCTATGACATTGCTATATGATTTCAAAGGAAGAATCCCACTATTCCCTACTACAGTGCAAGTCTGGTATGGCTTTACTTCTCTTTCAATATCATTACTATTAAGATGCCTATCTACTTTTCCCTTTATAAGTTCCAGCCAGGGATACGTTCAATACGCTGTAAGTTTTATATGGAATATGTATGAATTGTATAATACAGCACATATTTGCCGATGGGCATATTTGCCCTTTATTCCAAGATCTGGACCGTACATAGCGATCCTCGTTTGTGGGGTATGCATGCACAAGTTTTTGTATACTGTATATTAAGGTTTGCAAAATACTATAAGGTTTGAGAGAATATACTTAATGGTGTTAATTTTATACATGTATTGTAAATATATTTTTGGGGCTCTCGCTGCCCTACGTAACCCCCCGTGTGAATATGCACCCAAACCAAAGGGGGTTTAAGGGGGATTTTAATTTAAATGTGTTAAATGCAATGGTTTATGTTAATAATGTTAATGGTAGTTGTGTCTTGATTGTTATATTAAAAAATTTTTTGGGCCCGACTAAAGCAAACATAGGTCTTCGTGGACGTTAAAAAAACTATTCTATTCTATTCTATTCTATTCCCATTGCTAACAACTATGAGTACATTTTGTGTAATCAATATCTAGCATTATATTCATTATCTGTAATCTGAATATTGCAATACAAGAATCATATAAACTATTGTAAACTGCACATTGTCATGCATATGCTAGTGCATATGGTAACATGTGCTGGTATCAATGCAAGCCTGTTTTGCCATGGCAATCATTCATAAGCGTATGGCATATGTAAAACAAATTTAATTCCACAAAGAGGGAGCATCAATACAAAAGAAATGGCAATCATAACCAGCATTGGCATCCAATATGTAGCATTAAAACAAGATATGATTTAAAATCATCCCCGAGCTGCCAAAATTGCTACATCTCCATAGGTGGTCGTGCCTAAGACAATATGCCTTTAAAACCACTTACAACTGCACTTCCAAAATTACATGGAGGACATATACACTATCGTATAGGTTTTAAATTCAACACCAAAGATAATATTACTATCTATTAACGTAATGTAAACCGAAGAGAGAATAGAAATTAGTATCCTTGAGAATAGAAATTAGGGCATTACATACAACATCATGTCCTAAAGAATAAATAAACAAAGCATCTGTACATCCATGTTTTATCTATAGACAAGGGTATGTGGTGTTCTCGACTAGGTCTTTCAATCACTTTAAGTTTGTTAAATATGTTGCTGACAATTTCCATCATCAAATGTCCTCAAGAAACACCTTTGTGTGATTTGGGCTGCAAATCTCGGGAGGCTTAGAAACTTCAAATGGTAGAATCCCAACAACACAAGTCTCTTTTGAGCCCTCTTGAAGCAGTTCTAGTTGCGCAAGGAGCCTGTATGCTTATAGTTTTTGCAGACAAGGAAGAATGATTACAACAAATTCTGATGTAATTTCTGCAGGTGATGGCCAGCTTGTGCTTCAACCCATCTTCTTAAGCACTTCTTCCCTGCTTAAGAATAGAGTAATCTAGAATCATTTGAAGAGTATGAGGTAGAACAGGTTGCAGAACTGGCTCCTGCTCTACTGCTAGAGGCTGTCCTCATTGATTTAGCATGTGAAAATGATCTGCTTATGCTACGAGAGTACATAACAAAAAAAAACGAAAAAGCCTTACCTTGGGCCACGCAGCAATGCAAATAACAGAATGTGAGCTTAGGCATTTGTAAAAGAACTACATCGTTGTTTCCAATCTGATGAGCTGTGGCCGGAACATGGCAAAATCAAAGAGTGCCTTTACTCACCCCAGGTTGATAAAGTCTCCACCTTTTTATCTTCTATAGCAAACCAATAAGAAGACCGATATGTCCCTAAAACAGGCTATTTTGCTTTCATTTCCACATATAAACCTACAACCATTTTATCCCTTTCCATTCCGTCGGATCAGTTCTTCCCTCAAACCAGCTATGAAAAAAGACCAGCTAACTCTGCTAATCACCATTTCCAGCTACAATCTCTTGGTGTTTCTACAAATCGCCCAGGCAATAATCTGTAAAGCATGCATCCGCTTCTGAGATCCATTATCCTGATTGATAGACCCGGCCTTCATCTCGTGGCGTTGATGTGAAGCCAGATTGCAGAACGCTCAAATAACCCTAAAATAAACCTAATCTACCTTTGTTCGAGACCTGCCTCCCTCTTCCCCTCGCCCAGCCTTGCCAGAAAAACCACATGCAATCGATTAACCCTAAAGTACCCTTCTTCGAGCTTTGCATGCTTCCAATGGGGATATCCTCCAAAATCATAGATGTAACCATTAAAAAGTGTCATAAAAATTAATGTGACCGTATGTGCACTCTAGATGTACGCATTAGTACATCCTCAAAATACGGCGACCAAATCTTAGCAAAACCATAGGATAAAACGTACAAAAATACAAAAATAACCCCCTGTTATTGTGCTACATATTTGCCGTATAAAATGTAAAAAATACAGCCAAAAAAAATTCTGGCATCGGAAGATTTTTAAACGCTGAAAACTTCTATTTCGGCATCTGTTGAAGGGTGAAAACTGCGTCGCCTGTGAAAGCAAATTTTTTCGCAGACGAAATATCAAATTACGTATCGCGATAACTTTTTCGCATACGCGATTCTGATGTTTTTGCGTACGCGAAACTTTTTAAAGTTCGCATACACGGATATGAGCATTCGCGTACACGAAAACCTTCGAGCTGTTTTTTCCCATTTACAAAGCAAAAAAAATGTTTGCGCCCCTGTTTGGTCTGCTTTTGTGGCAATCGTAATAGTATATATAAGAAAAATGTGATTAGCCCTAGAATTCACCTCAAACATTGACTGCCAGGTTGAGTCAAAATACTCCTTGGGAAACGGTTTGCCTTTGAGGTGTCGTTTTTGTGTCGCGGGCCTGATGTTGGATACTGGAATGTGAGATTACTCCGTCCCAGTGTTTTCCAGCCTTGGGTTCGCATCTGCTTCCTTAGTGTTATTAATTTAAGCAATTGCCTAGCAATAAAAATATTCAATGATCACAACATCAAGATTACACTTGCAAGATAAAATAAACCTTAGACAATAATCTTAATGCAACCAACCATTGAATATTCTACTGTATCAATAGACCATGCACTGTAGCTTATAATTTTCAATAACAACTTAGTCGAGCATTGCCGACAGCCGAGGCATTCATCTATAGATGAATCCATTCAGAATCACACCAACATAGCCGATTCAATCTCTAATTCTTCTTATACAAGATTAGGCGGCACCGATTCACTAAGAATCAGTCCCGGCGGATATGGACTTGCTATTCGAGCTCGATCCATATTTGCCTTCCTTTTTTACCTTTAAAATATAACCTTTAACCCATTAAAGTCTTCAATGGTTCCAATGGTTCCAAACGACCATTATATGCATAAGCATTTCACTTAGTGATTGAATTGCACCATAACCTAACATAGCTAGATACACCTTAGATCTCTGTGCTATGAGCTATGGGCATCTGTGTATTTTTGACATACAACCATCACTGTGTACTTTTCACATTGCAACTTCAGCTATCACATGGATCAACTGGTTTCAAAATATTATAATATGAACAACTCTTTCACTTAGAATATCCTATAGCCTCCCGTCCAACCCCCCTTGATTCTCGTATGGAACGTTGATGTAACATATGCATTGTGAGCTTGCTCCTTTGTATATATAGTCTTCCTTTAGTTCGTGTAATCAAGGAGTTCGATCAACAGACATTGTCAGCCAAGCTAGCAGCAATGGCAACTGGTCATGCATCTACCTCAGGACCGGTCATGCATCCACCTCTAGAGGTGTCTCGCGAGGACCGCGCCACGCCGTGGCGGGGCCCCGCGGGGCACTGCCAGTGCACGTGGTCACGCGTTCTTATCAGTTGCCGGGTCGGAAAAGAGGCCCAGAATGGGATTTTGTGAAAGAGTTTGGCGTAAATGAGTGGGAATGTGTGTTTTGTGGATACTCATCGGTAAATGGTTCTGCAACAAGAATTCGAGCTCACATCTTACGTGAACGAGACATCGGTGTCGCAACTTGTATTGCATCTGCTGACTTGCAAAAGGATGCCATTAAAAGGTTGTCTCGACTGGATGTGATATGCAAAACGAAGAATAATATGAAAAAAAGATGAGTTACGGATACTCAAGAGTAGTGCCAAGCGAAGGCATTTAAATAACTATACCACCCCTCCTGTTGGGTGGATTAGGGTCATTAGGTATAAGTACGGGAGAGCAGAGAATGATAGAGACAATTGAAATAGTAGAAAGACAGACGAAGCAACAAAGGGTTGATCATTGTTTAACATCAGAGCAACTGAAGAAGACGCAATTGAAGGTTGTAGAGGCATTTTTATATGCCGGGTTGTCTCCACATATTTTGGAGCACAAAGCAATGAAAGCTGAAAAGGTTAGTCACTCAGCCTTAGTTACTCCATGTCGCTTGTGTTTGCTCTAATTTATCTGAGTTAGTTATGTGCTAGTAGCATTTGATTTACACTAGCAGTATCTTACCAAAGGACACCTTTGAGATGGTAAATGTCACTTCTCAATGGAAATTTCATTTTCCAGAGGAAAGATTTAGGGATGCTTTAGTGGTAGAAAAGGCGTGCAGCACCTTTCAAGGAGATGAAAGAGTAACAACGAGATAAGGATGAAGGAGAAATGCTCAAGTTGGCACAAGCTGAGCAAAACAGAGATGCTCAAATTGGCACAAGCTGAGCAAAACAGAGTGGGTCGAATAATAGCAGGAAAAATATACGAGATTGAGGGACCAAGTCCATGCAAGCTCATAGCCATAGATCTGCTACGACAGAGAAATTGAGAAAGTAGATTGGATTCTTTGCTTTAGGATTCTTTCTTTTTATAATGTGTTGAAAGGTATGGCATGCATACAAGGAGCCCAAAAATGAACTACCCTATTTAACTAGTATTAAATCATCTAAAAACCACCATATATGTGGTTTTTTATGCATGAAATTACTTGACAACAGAAAACCACATGGGATAGTGGTTTGTCAATACTCATGTATTCATGTCAATTATCAGTGATATATTGGTTTATATTAAAACTAGTTGGTGGTTTTTGTGCATACTATAGAGAATGAGAATGAGAATGAGAGCTTCAATAAAACTAATAAAGGCCATTCGTGTGGCAAGCCAAAATTCATAATTCCATGCCTCACTTGTATTGGATAGCGGACAAGGTTGCATAATGACAGTTAGTTGAGATGGGCAGTGGACGTAATTCTTGGCAACCGTAAAGAGCTTTAGATAACATGGGATTGCTAAATATTTGTACAAGCCCAAGTGAATGCATGTGATTATACCATGAGTTCCACTATTTTACTGTCGAATGTATATAATAAAATGTGGGCATTCCTTGGCCAACTATTTTCCCCCATACCATGATTTATGGCATACTTAATGCAAAAGAAAGAAAGAAATGAAGGGACTACGTGGCGTGTAAGTGACTACGGAATTATAGTCACAACTTACTATATGGCATGTATGAGGAGACCTATAGCATCATGGTATTAAACACCCTATCTCGACCACAAGTCTAATGAAAATTGCCAATGTCGTGAGAATCAAGAACAGAAATACCCAGAAATACATAGTTCTAGACAAGAATACTGAAAAAAAGGCAGAGTGAGAGAGTAAAGTAATCCAGCTAGAGGAGTCATAAGATGCTCGTAATTTTAGGTAAAAAATAGAAGGCTACACTCTAACCATATTCTAATCTGAAAGAAAAAGCAATTCTCCAAGGAGCATGCAGGTAGAAAACAAATTGTGTGGAGAAAAAGGCAAAGATGACTTGATACAGGGTAGACTTATGGTTGAGGGCACTAAGGTCAAGTAGAAGCACCATTTTGCTTATTACCTTAATACATGGCACATCCAGCACCTTCTAGTCATACAAAGCGTATTTGTGCCAATAACCTCGTATAACTAGCAATAACCCACCTAACGATATAATCTCGTCCGACGAATATTAACCAGATTGATTTAAACAAGAATTCGACAAGTCACAACTAACATGTCTTGGTTAAAATAAAATTTATTATTATTATGGGGCTTTAAAAAAGAAAGACTTGGGATCTTAATGAATATTAAGCCAACGACCAAAGAAAGTTACAAGAGAAGAAACCAGAAATAGTTCGGTCTATTTTGAAAATCTTAGAATATTTCAGGCTATGCCCTTGGCCTCGGTTCGACATTCTACAAGGAGCCATCCGCAATGCGTTACACAGGAAGCCATAAATCACTAAATAGATTAAGGTGACCAACAACGCAATCACTAGATAGGTTAAGGTACCAGCATCGCAACAGAAGGCAGAGATGAACAGGTAGACAGATCTCGGAATCTGTCATATCTCATACATGGCATATAGTAAGTTGTGACTATAATTCTGCATTATCACTAGTATTATTACTAGAAGATTCACATTACCAAAACGATTATACCAATATACCATGAATATACCCATAGTTCTAACATGATATTTCTCAATTAGGACACCAAAAAATGAATAGGCACATGTGGGCCTACCCTATAGATGTACATCCAAAATGTCCTTTAGGCTAACGGGTCTGGATGTGGAATCGTACTTCTAGAACTAAGCTGGGACACCCAATTGGGTCCAACCATTATTTTAAGCTTGCCCATTATTTACTTTAGGGCAAATTTAAAAATCCCCCTATTTGTTTGCAAATTGTGAAAATGTCCATGTTTTAGCGATATTTTCGAAGTACGGAATCTTATATTATGGTTATGACTTGTTTGTATTTAAAAAATAACATAGCTTGTGATTCCGGACTCCGATCCAAGTGATTTTAGCTTTGATGAAAAGATATCATCCTCGTATACAATTCATCTCAAGGACATGTTTCTATTTGAATCATTAGAAGAAAATCATGGTCATTTTATCAAAAATATCCTTAAAACGTGGGCATTTTCACAATTTTGCAAAAAAAGGGCATTTTTAGGATTTGCACTTTATTTTAACCTAAACCTAAAGGGATTGCGGCAAACCTAAAGGAAATCGTTCTTTTGCGCCCACTTCTGTACTCTAGTTTCCGATGAGCAAATGCTAAATGCTGAGGAGCAGACGATTTGGCCGTAGCAGAACGTTGATTTTATTGCGTTAATCCGGTGAGCAGCGAACACTCTCTCTCTTTCTCTTTGTCCTCTCTTTTTAAAGCATCTTACCTTTATGACACAGATCAGTCGGCAGCCTAAAAGCAGCATCCAGTGTTTTTTTTATGGGTCCTCTATTGCTTTGCTGAGCTCTGTGCATCTCATCACATTGGTACAAAACATGAGCTTGCTTACATGTTTTTGTATTTTTCATTTGAAATAACGTACATTCTATTCGTGAGCTTTATATTCATTCTGTACAGATAACTTAGAACGATTTTCAGGTCTGCAAATTCGTCATGACTTACACAAATCAATTCATTTTCCAACTTCCTGTATGTGTGGTGAGTCTTGCCAACTTCCTGAGTGTTCATTTTCCAAATCAATTCATTCGTCATGACTTTTTTTGGTAGAGTATTCTTGGTTGATCATGGCATCTGATCATGACAATGTTTAAATTGAAACGCACTTATTTAAGAAGTGCGTTTGAAAGATTCCTCTAAAAATTTTGGAAAACTAAAAAATGAGGCAAATTAGGGGGCAATCAAGGTCTCTAGACACAAGTTGTTCAAAATTGTCCTTCAAAACAGCTTTTTTTAGAGTGACATAATATAAATAAAAAGACCCCCAAAAGAAATATGCCATTTTGGGGGTCAAACGAGCATTTACGAGAGCTACAAAAATTTTTACAATAAAAATAAATGTAGGTACAATAGGTTTTCTTGTATATTGTGTATAAAATTTCTTTGTGATAGTAGTTGCAAAGGAAGAAAGATATGTTGTTATGCAGCAAAAGAAAGATCACATGGATATCATAACATATATAGAGTTCAAATATATGTGTGAAGGAACAACTATACACATAGATATTATAACATACATAGAGTTCAAATATATGCGCGAAGGAACAATTACACAGACAACATATGCAAGATTTTCATCATATATGTTATGGAGTGGAAATGCCTAAAAAAGGATGGTTGTACTTTCATTTGCTTGATGCATGCCATTAGTGTAGATATCTCAGCTTCTATGATGCATGCCATTAGTGTAGATATCTCGGCTTCTAATTCTACATCCTTGGTTTTATATTTTGCACAAATAAGATTAACTAGGTGAGAAATCTAGACTTATGAGGCTACATCATTTTGTTTATATTTTGCACAGAGGATTCATCTAGTGAGAAATCTAATTTGGACTTGTTTTCAGATCATTGTCCAAGTACAAAAATTTTAGAATGCTTTTGAAAGGAATGATCATACCATTAGACATGGGTTGGGCATGAGCTTAAAAAAATTGTTACTATGCAAATGTGTTTAGCTTGACCACCACTACTACTTAGAGCTTGACCACACCTTATAGTCAAAGATGTAAATATGAAAGGGCCTTTTTGAGATATTTACCCGATTTTGAGATAAAGTATATAAGGTCTTCCTATGCTATTGATATACACTAACCAGAACTACTGAAAAAACATTATAATCTTAAATTTCCTTATCCGTATCACTTAGTATCACGTAGACACCAGTACTTGCACTCTAAAGATGATAAATCTTCCATTAAGAACTTGAAAAAGACATTGGAACTTACAAAGAATCGAAATCCATATTAATTGTGCTCGATTTTTAGTATCGGGGAGCCCAATTTTTGAGTATAAAGAACTAAGAAAGAGTTACCTCTTTTTGCACAAGAAAATGCAAATGATTAATTAGAAAAACTAGACAGATTCTTATATATTCTCCAAAGATAAAGCCGACTTGTATTCTTCAAGAAAAACCTTCAAACATCCAAAATGCAAAGAGATTGGAGTTCACCATACTCTATCCAAAGATCCCATTTTTAGTAATATCCGCTTTAGTGGAGACAATTAATTTATCTAGTGAATCTTAAATGGTTACAAACCAAGAAGGTTCTTTGAAAAAATGTGGTTACATGCAACCCTACGAAATAATTAGCCAAAGACATCGTTAAAATTCGAAATTACACTTAATATACCAACAAAAGCAGTTAAAAACCCGATTCAGTTGTAACTACTCATCAAATTCTTCGTCTTATCGCATTCCTTGCTCCATAATTGCCTTGTTTGCTTCCAAAGATTTTGAGAAACATATTTGCCTATACCAAAGATCTTTCTTAGCTTGAGATGGAGTGTTTAACTTGAATTTCTCCACAATCTTTAGCAAAAAAACGCTTTATGGACTGCATATGTGGCTCCCTTCCTTTTACACATAGGGACGAGATCGGACCAGCTCCTTTTCTTAAATTTGTGAGAGCTCCTCGCCGTAAGCTCGGCTTTTAGCCAATTGAGGCACCAAAGACAAGGGCGCTCTAAGATAATATGTCCGCACCTTGTTTCCAAGGGGGCAACATGTTTTAGATCAATCCAGTTGTAATCTAGAAACGTCCTTTCTTCAGCTAAAATTAGTCTAACCTATTTTTGGCGAATGCTCTACACCCAAGTAAAACCTACCGGATCCGGATACATTTGGCTCCTCGGCCGCTATGGCTTTACCGGAGCTCCATATTGCCCAACGATGGTCTCAAACATTCCATCGCTTGCAAATACCAAAGCCATCATGAGCCGGAGCCGAGCTTGGAACTTGGAAGCAATATCGAAGAACCTAGCGAACCCTAAAAAAAACTCGAAGAACCACGGCCATGAAGAACCCTAATTTTTTTCTTCTTTCTTTGAAGCTTAGAAGCCTTATGCATCACAAAAAAAAACTCTATGCATCACCAAGAACGTCCGCATCGTTAGAAATCAAAACCCTAAAATTTTCCTCCCACAGAATTTTCCCTAGCCTCGGTATAAATTTATACCGTCAAAAGCATCTCCGCCATGTTTTAGCCAGACGATTGTCATGTTATATCTCAAGCATCCCGTCCACGTTATAACCAACAATAAAGATCCATCTAATAGAATTTTCTTGTGTTATAACATTGGATTTATAACAAAACGTATTAAAGAGAAATTGTAGTATAAATTTATACCGTGGTTTCTTTTGTAAAACAATTCCGGTATAAATTTATATTGCTCTTGTTTTTTTCATGTGGGATGATGGTATAAATTTATACCGCTTAAGCTCACAAAGTGATAAATTTATACCACTCGAAGTTCTTTCCTTGTGTATCGCTTGAACTCACATGGTATAAAATTGTACCGCTTGAGCTCATGCTGTATAAATTTATACCGCTTGAGCTCACGCTGTATAAATTTATACCGCAATGCCGCCAATAACGTGGAAAAATCAAAGCCTACTTAACTAAAGCTAAAAAACATGAAGCCATGTTGTATGGTTACCTAGCCATCATCCGGGCGAAGCCTGAAACACATTTTAGAGCTCAAATGACATGTGGATTTGGTGAATCACCCAAAAACGTTGTTACAGATGACGATGTAGTTTCATTAGTAGACAGTGCTGAGGAACATCCCTTTTGATGGTGGGGCAGAGGACATGGATAGGTCTGAAGATCATGGTCTGAATGAGTTGGAGGATGAGATGCATCCTAAATTGCTGCAAAATGTAAATTTGTCCAATAAGGCATATATATAATTAGGATAAAGCTTCAGGGCTCCTGCAAAGTCAATAATGTGTTGCAATTTTGACTGCCTTGTTCATAATTTTGTAAAGAATCCAACGCTTTGAATGAGATACCTTTTGTTGGTCCAAAGGCACTTGGTGTTTTCTTCAATGTCTAGTTTTTGAGTCCTTGAAATTTCTACTAATTTTTAAAGGCAAATTAGGGGGTCAAAAGTGCTAACCAACATTTTTCATGGTATCTAAGTTCAATTACCCCCAAAAGGGTACCTAAAATGTCAAAATTGTCACACTTGTCACGCATAGATCGCAAAAAATGGACCTGGACCTTTTGAGGGGAATTTTAGGAATCTTTTTAAGATTCCTTTTAAAGTGCATTTGGAGCAAATAAGTGCGTTTCATTTTAAACATTGCCTCCACAAACTGCAAGAGTTCAGCTTATTCTCAGCAATGACTGATATAAGTGCATCTTCAGCAAGAATCAATATCCTCATTGCCATTGATGATAAATTAGATTCTGTAGATATTGCAAAACTTGTTTTTCCAGGCAATATCTGTACATTGGTTATCTTAGTTCACAACATGTAATAATAATATCGGTTTCAATATACCTGTTACTTATTTTCCTTCGCATTAGCTCAGCAATGGACTGTATGCTTTAGTATAAGATAAGATAAGATAAGATAAGATGATTTTTTACGTCCACGGGAACCCAACGGGTTATGGAAAGGACACCCACGACATCCACCATAATGCCCTACACAGATAATGCCCTACACAGGTGTAGGTCAAAATCCAAATTGAAAAGCTGGTATCTCTGTTGCTCTTGGCATATCGACATCGATATCACTCAAGGCATATGTTTGTAGAATGCCAATGCTACCTTGGCATATCAAATCTCTACGTTTCAATAGGAGGTCCTGCGCTCCCGTTTTTCGCTTCGCTTCATTGATTATGTCGTGGACATGACATAAAGGAGCTACGCTTGAGACTAATGGTGAGATGGGGCTCATCCTTGTCTATAAAACTTTGCGCAATATTGTTTAACATCATAATGACAATAAAGGAGTCATTCTGATGTCCACAAATCAGTGTCAACGTCACTTGCATAAGTTGTTTAAATAAAGGCAATATAATAATGTACTGATTATATACCCAACTAATGTTTCAAGCTGCTGAGTATATCTATTGGAAAAAGTTTAAGGCTTTGGACCTTATTTTCCAGACTAATCCATGTCAGCTAAACAGTTATGATAAGCAGGTCTGCCACCCTTGGCATATCAGTGGCATATAACTGTTGACATATGTTTGTAGAATGCCAATGCATGCTTCAGTAGGAGGTCCTGCGTTCCATACCCACAGGGAAATGAGAGAGGTCACCAACGCCAATCTGCAGATAATGTACAATGTCCATGTGGCTAAATCCCCTATTTTTCTAGTTTCTTTTCTGTTAATAGGTGGCAGATGAATAAATAGTCTTAATGGGCTTGTTCGTTAGCACAACTTCTATGGCGTTCCATCACATCACACCATCAAGGTTCTTTGAAACTAAAATGGATGATGCTATGAAGTGCATAAGCTTTCTACCCATTTAGACAATGATTTTTTTCCCAGAACTGTCTCATTCTCGCAGTCAGATTAAGGGAACTACAGTTGAGACTAATGGTGAGATGGGGCTCATCCTTGTCTATAAAACTTTGCTCAATATTGATTCACATCATAATCACAATAAAAGAGTCATTATGATGTCCACAAATCAGTGTCAACATCACTTGCATAAGTTGTTTAAATAAAGGCAATATAATAGGGTAAAAGCATGAAAGGGTGTCTATAATGTAGCCCTTTTGTACATATACATATGTACAAAATGCACATTTTTGAATAACTGTCATCATGATCCGCTAGTAATCGCCATGATTAATGGCTATCCACTACTCGAACCCGCAATTATCGGATTTTGAAATTCTTTCCCAAATTCTTTCTTGGTTTGCCTCGCTCACTATCCCTCCCGCCTTCTCTCGCTTGAATTCGATCACGAATTCTTCATCTAGCTATGGCCCCAAAATGCCCCTGATGAGTGCTTGCTCATCACCACAGCCCAAGCAAGAAGCCGATTAGCCCTAAAGGGATTTTACCTCAAGGAGTTTACGCTTTGGGTTACGAGGTGATCCGCCAAAGACCTCCGTGATAAACATGCAGAGGCCCACATACCCAACCTAGAGATGGTTATGAACGAGGTATGGGGTGAAGCTCCAAAAACGTACGAGGGATTCAAGGAAGGGAGAATCCGCAATCCATGGAAAGATGATTTTTTTAAATATTATGAATTGGTTTATGGCAAGAAACAGTTACAAACCATTATATTTCTACCTATTTTGCCGAGCATTTGCTCTTCACTTGAAGGGACGGCTTGTTGATTGGGTGGACGTGGCTAGGACCGCCAAAGATCTTGCCAAAACCCTCATTTCGTGACGCTATGTAGGACCCTACAACAGGTAAATCCTCAACTATCAAACAGACATCAGATTGTTGTAATATTAGAGCCCCGGTTATTCTAGATCGATGTTGACAATAATAAAAGCAAGCATTTAAGCATGGGTTGGAGGAGAAAACTAACCTATTGAATGAAGTAGAAGCATTGGAAGAAAGAAGGAGGGATGCATTGAAGGTCATCACCGATTGAGGGTAGAAAGGATATGCTATCCAAGATCCGCAGCAGATCTCACCGGAAAATAGATGAGACAAAACAGAATTTGACAAATTGTCCCGTGGATCCCGCCGGAAATCAAGTTATGTTCTGAGTGTTGAAGTACAAGTTGGAAGACTTGGTTATGAGTAGACATGATAAAGAGCAAAACACTCTTCTAAGCTAGACATTGGTTTGCGTGAAGCAACTAAAGAAATTGAAAGGCATGAAATCTCAATTGAACAAGCAAAGGAAAACTTAATTGCATTGAATTGGTTCAGCAAAGGCATTCACAGATTTTGGATTTCATGGGGAGAGCAGACCTATTGTTCTCGTTAATTGCGAGGCCCTACCCCTGTAGGAGCTACTTCTATAGAGCAGTTCATCACATTCAGGTTCATGTACCCATTTGTGGTCAAGGCTTTGGCAAAAACCGGGTTTGTTGTCGCTTAGCTCCATGCGAGATGCTTATTGCCTCTTCGCTTTGTGTTATCCGGGTCCATGAAAGACGAAATTGCATAAAGGTTGCATCCGGGATGAGGGCATTGGTCCAAATTGGTTTTCCTCGGCCGTGGAAAGGTATGCATTGCTCTCAACTAATTTAAACTTATATTTCACTTAATTCATATTTAACAATGTTTAAAATGAAAACGCACTTATTTAAGAAGTCGCTTTGAAAGATTCCTTCAAAATTTACAAAATTTTAAAATCCCCCTAAAAGGATCCTTTTATTATCTTTAGTCCAAATATTTACAAAACGGCTCATGAAAAAATGTATATTTTAGGAAGGTTTAACGTTATGGAGGAAACCAAAAAAAAAAAAAAATATCACATTTTGGAGGGAAAAGAACTCGCTAAAAGCCAAAGATTTATTATGGGGCAAATTCATATGAAAAAATTAAATGCTTTTGTACCTTGTCCCTGAAATTTTTTTTGTTGGCATTTATAGAAGAAAAAAAATTCTTATTTGTTAACCGCTTTGGCTAAACGTCTTAGTTGACCTTAAAACACATCCAGAGCCAATTGAACAAACTGCTTGAATGACAAACCATTGTTTTTGCATCACATAGTATTACAGACGCCAATACATCCACAATATTTCACAATTAGTTGAAGTTTCAGCTTGAGGATGTCGTGATAAAATTTACACCGAGGAAGCAAAAAGTTGAAGTAATGAAGGTTTGTGCTTCCATGCCCTTCGTTGTTGTTCTCGAAGATGTATTAGTACACGTCTCTAGGCTTGCACAAACCAATCCGCAACGTGGTGATGCTCAGAAGATAGTCATCCTCCTTGTCAATGTTGAGCATCTTCATCTAATTTTAATCATCCGTAGAGGTGGGTGTCACCGCACATTTCTTTACTAGCAAAGTGTTTATCCGGTCTTGCCCTTTCGTCCTGCTTGCAAATGAATAGGTAAACTTCGAGGGGTTGCTACTGCCGCCCCTTTAGACAAATCATGTGCTTTCCTTCTTAGAACTTTCGTGTCCGTGAATATTTTGGGGTTCTTTTTTGGGGTTTCTTGCTTTTAGTAGCAACTTTAAGTCAAGTTAAAGTGAAGTTAGCATGTGTGTAGAGTAAAAAAGTAAAAATAACAACGATTTGACTAATTTATGCTCTAATATTGCATTACAAGCTCGAGAAATTTTAGAATCGATTTACTTTTTTGAACTAAAAAACTAATATTAATGTATAAAATTATCCCTTAAGTGTGTTATTTCATCAATATTAAGTTGCAAAACCTTTGGGGGCAAGAATGACTCCACAAGGACACGTATATATTATATATGTATATATATATTTTATATATATCTAGTATATATATATTAATGTTTTTACCGGGACCTAATCCGACAAAATTTTTTCACTAACTTGGTTGCCCCAGGGAAGCCAGCTTAGGTTTTCGCGTTCGCACTGTAAAAAAATGGTATAAATTTACACCGCTAGAACTCTTACCGTATAAATTTATACGGCAAAGAGTTGACTTTTGATTTTTGTTATATACTATATCCTATTGTTTAAATTTGGTTTTTCCGGCACCCCAAAAACTTTTTAGATTTTTTTTTTAACTTGATTTCCTATGGTTTGGAAGGTTTTTGGCGGCCGGAAAATAATTCCGATTTGCCAAAAATCGGGAAAATTTCCTCAACTTTCATTTGGGTTTCAATTTTACCCCAATCTGATTTCGTCCCTTCTAATCCGGCATGCATATGCCACGACCGCTGCTGCATGTTCAATCTAATGGCTTGCCCTGCATGAAATCGCTATGATTTTAGGGCATAGCTGATGAAGGCTGAATTTTCCATATGGAAGATCTCGAGTTTGGTGTCCTTGGCTTCCATGACAAGATGCATTATCCAGATCCAAACAGTGCAGATGGACATCCAACCATAAAGATTAAACTTGATACGTTTCTGTGGCTTCGCAAGCTGCTACTTCTAGCAATGATTTTTACCATTTCTTTCAATGGTCGCAGCTCTTTTTATGTCCCTCCCTAAAATCAGTATACAAGGGGATGGGTCACTGGAACTTGCATGCAGATATAAAGGACGAGGTTATTTTGAAATTTCCAAGAAATATAAAGGATCTGAGAACAGTTAGACGTGCTCTGGATTCATATCAAAAGCACCATCATCGGCAGGTGCAAATTGGCATTTCAGGGCTTTATATCTTTCTCCAGACCTTCATGCTTCCTGGATCTATTTTCCTCAATATTCTGACAGGCTCATTCTATGGCTTTGTTGAGGCTTTGCTTCTGGTGACGGTACGCATCTATTATTGTTTCTGCATGTTAGGCTATACTATGTTAGTTGCTTTGAATTTTTATGCCCTGTGCCTGCTAGCCTAATTTTAGTAATATAAGACTGCTTCTCCTGCAGTTCCATTATATATGGGAATTGAAAACCTGTTTGTAGCTTATTTTGGTTAAACAGTGTAAGGATGACGCCTTAAAATGTGTTAGCTGCTGTAGTTAAATCTCTGGGAATCACCTTATGTCTCGATTAAGATTTCTTAGATTGACAGAGTTAAAGTATTTATATGAGCATCGGATATCTGGTATGGCTCTGATGGGATTGTGCCCAGGTTGCTTGAGTCAGAAATGCATTAGCCTTTGCAATCCACCAATTCTTTCAAGAGCGTGGCTTTATCTGGGTTGCAAGTCCTATGATAATCAGACTGTGAAGGTGCTGGAGAGCAGTTTTGTGTAACCACTTTGGTAAAAAGCAGGGTAGCCTTTTGATTACTGAGTTAGTCTGAGATATACTCTGATATAGAGCCATTAGCATTAGAGTCCAAATTCTGCCCCCATTGCTCAATTTTGGGTCTGCTACCTCATGGACTATAAAATGGTATTAGAGCTCAATTGGGCCAGACTCTACCTTCTCACGAACATGATGTAGTGTGTCAGTCAATGTGCTTTGCTGTGTTTATGGAAGACAAGGTTTGTTGCCATTTTGTCTGATTGTCACACTTGAGAAGTATGCCTATGAGGCCTTTATGTGCCCTTGGATTGCAAAATCACAATGTGATCTTTTCTGTTAGGCATTTAACTCCTTGCATAAAATTAAGAATAGTTTGATTGAAACAAAAACGTCACTATCATGGAGATGATGACTTCACTCAATTCATTATTTACTGTCAATAGTATGGTTCATTTCATTCCAATAATATTTCCAATTATTAGTTTCATTTCCACCTGTGGCAGATGGATGGGCTAACATCTGAGGTTCACACATCCCACCCAGTCAACATTTTCTCTTACAACACCTTCCTATGTAGCAGCACATTTATAGAGCTCTTTATCCATCAGATTAATGATTAAGTCTCTATTACATGAATTTGTTTTCGGCCTTCAAGAACTTAGAGAAATTCATAACAGTGGTTGTGCTTACCATGTGTAGCCAGCTAGGTTTGTCCCTGACAGTTATATATAGTTAGCTTCATTATTGCTCAGCATATTCTACATTTTATAGCTACAAATATATGCAACATATGAGTATGGGCAGGTTATCTATTGTTTAAATTTCTGTCTATTGCTTCTAATTTCCCAGCAAGAGCAGCATGCATGGCCTTAGATTTCTGCAGCTTTTTGTGAATCTGGAAGATGACTAGGCACATTATAGGTTCTATTCCTTAGGATCCCTTCTATTTTATGTTCACCAAACTTAATTTCCAGATGAATCTAGCATATGCTAACTCTAATGGGGATGAGTTATTATAGTTGATGGCTATGGAGGTCCCAAGACTCTTTGTGCTTAATAAAGTCTCTGGCCCCAGCTCATCTAACATAATGCCTCAGACCTACTCATTCCCTATTGCGCTGGTACTGCAAATATTCTTCAAAATATACATAGGAAGTAGACACGAACTGCAAATATTGTACTTCCTAATCTACAATTAGGAAGTAGACATAATTGTAGACACGAACTGCAAATATTCTGTCTCAAAGAATATTGTAAATATATTGCAAATATTCTTTGTATACATTGTCGGAAGATTATTTATATTCTTTGTAACCAACTTGATTATAAAGATGATGTGAGTCTTATTGTAGTTCTATATATGGAATCGAATTGTTGTTTCTCAAGCACTTAATATTGGCTCCTCCATGCATGCAGGATACCAATGCAGCAAACTTCGACATGACTTATGTTTTGTCCAAGATGATCCTACAAACAATTTGAAGTTCTGTTTCAACTGAAGGTCTCTTGTTGTTAAGGCTAACATTAAGCCTTCTCGGCAAGAGAAGTTGTATGTTATAAGGTCCATACCGCTTGGATAGATTCTTCCATGGCAAAGAGGCATATAGGCTCAAGATGTGTCAAGATTTCAAATTTTTCCGTTATCTCCTAAGCTTTAAGAAAGATATGGATTTCTAGAATGTAAATGTGTCCAATCTAGATGAGCTATTGATACATCATTTGGTGGAATCAACTGTCAAATTATTGTGCTAGAGTTTTCCATAGCAAGTCTTCACCCATGTTTCCATGTTGGCTATGCAACAAACTTGCAAGACACGCTTTTGTTTTATTTAGGGTTTCTATGATATGCGGTCTTCACAAATTCATTATCATCTCTCGACAATCTTCCACCACATTAATCTCCTTACAATATTCTTCCATTGCAAGGGAGCATCTAAACTTGGTCATAAATATTGCCCCGACTTCATTGTTTTATTGTGTACTAAAAGGAACTATTACACGTTTATTAATTTATCACATGTATATGTATTTGGAAACATGTAATAGCTGAACTATTACACATTTATTCCTCACTAAAGACACGATTTGCATTGTTAAGTTTTATATTTTTTAGGTTTGCCTATGTAGAAGATTAAGACTACACTCCATTTGCCGCCTCATGTATAATTAGGGTTTGTATGGACAAAGATATTTTGTATAGCATAAGCCTTAATTAACAAGAAATGCAAATACCTCCTATTGCCCCAAAGATGGTCTTGATATTCGAAGCCCGTGGACAATGGACACCTTTAGTAAATATTTCAAACAAATTGTAAAATTTCAATTATAGGGGAAGCATTTGTCGTTGGTAATTGATATGGTACATGTTACACCCCCTCAAAGTCATTTTGAAAAACAACCATCATCAATCATCCCAATAGTTTGCAGACCAACCCAATAGTCTGCAGACCAAGGGCCACGCCTTCCATGTCTGCATATCTGAGGTTACTCTTCCATCATGGAGTCACACTTGACAAGTTTCAAGCAAAGAAACCGGTTGTGGAAATACGATGGGCTAAGATTCTAATTATGCATCGTCAATATTGATAAGAGTGCATAATGTTAATATCTATGTATGCTGATCAATGCATGACACAACCTTCAAAATCATAGTCCTTAGGTTCAAGATGTGTAGAAATTATTGCAAGTATTAAGCAACCTTCAAAATCATAGTCCTTAGCTTCAAGATGTGTAGATGAGGATGTTCTAAAAATTTCTAAAAAGTGCATAGCATTCTTCATAGCTTCTAAGAGCTAATAGTTCCGTTTCACACAAATTGCACTTCCCCACTACTAACGCCCATTGCTTATTTTGTCCAATGTTGTAAATCAATCTCTTTATTGCAAAAGTAACAACTTTGGGATAAATCATTTGTTTCTCAAGAGAAGCTCATAACTTAGAAATTGTATTCATTATAAAGCTTCTCTTATTATGTTATTTGCACTTTTGTTTTTGTGTAGAGTGACATTAGCAACACGTCATCCCCCCCCTAGCATATTATTGTTCCTAAAACGCCGCAATAATCATCACATAGTATATACTATATATATACTATATATACATAAAAATATATAAAATCCTAAGATAAATTTATACCGAGAGAACTCTCAGATATAAATTTATACCGAGAGAGCTCTCGCGGTATAAGTTTATACCGAGAGAGCTCTCATGATAAGTTTATACCGAGAGAGCTCATGTATAAGTTTATACCGAGAGCTCTCTCGCAGATAAATTTATACCAGAGAGCGTATAAATATATACCGCTTGAGTCCTCTTATGTATAAATTTATACCGTGAACTATCTCATTACTATGTCCACACATTATTATCTATTGTGGTATGAATGTATACCACCTAGAAATTTGTTTGGAAGAAACTATGGACTACAAAAAATAAATACATTATAAATTTTGAAAAAGTCAAGGTTATAATGTAAGTCTCTAGATACGTAAGTCTATAGCGAGCCTAGAGCAAATAAGAGCATGTATATAAGGCAAGAGTGAGCTTCAAAGAGACAATATCAAAATATGTTGAATTTTTTTACAATTTTGTTCATAATCCCCAGAATGATTTTAAAAACTTTAAATATAATACCTTTTTGGCACTCTAGTAGACTTGTTGTTTTTTTCAATGTCTATTTTTTAGTCCTTGAAAATGTTACTATTTCTCAAAGCAAACTAGGGGCCAAAAAAGGGTATCAAATTTTTTTTAATGGAAGTCGAAGTTCAAATCCCCCTCAAAAAAATGGTGCCTAAAATATTCAAATTGTCACACATGTCACAACTATACCGAGAAAATGGACCCTTTTGGGAATTTTAGGAATCTTTTAAAGATTCCTTTGAAGTGCTTTGGAGCAAATTAGTGCGCTTCATTTTAAACTTTGTTATTTGTTATTGTAATCGCATAGTTCTACATGTATGGCTTTCAAAGGTATTGCTATTCCTTGTACATGTATAACTTTTAGTGTACATCCGTAAGGTAGGTACATAGGCATATATTTGCTTGTTTATTGATGCTTTTATTTTTGAGCTTGACCGCAGCTTGTATCAGCTTGTACATGTCTCTAATGGAGTCTACATCTGCAAATAGATGTACATGCATTTATTTTTAGAGTGCATCCAGAGATGGATTCATAAGTATGTGCATTTTTTTACATATATGTGCTTTTTTTTTGCATAGATCTACATTCCCTAACTCGATACTTGGTACATCTAGGGTACATCAAGGTACATCCGGGGTACACCGATGTACCTTTTATGTACATTGAGGAACATGTACATGTACATTTGGCTATGGTTAAATGTAGTTACTTACATTTGGTACATTTTATGTACATGAAATGTACATGCTTGGCAGTAATGTACCGATATTTCTCATTAGTTCTGCTTTTCATGTTCTTTTATGTCTATTGAAATTTAGATCATTTGTTTGTTTGCGATGAGGTCGCTTCCTATCCCGTATGCCTTTTAATGGTCGATGTTCTTGAGCCATCCGCATCGACTCTTTTTACGATTTGATCGAGCATAATAAATGCACCGAATCAGAGACCCTCTACCTTCCAGCTCCGATCACCAATGACATTTACAAAGGCCAATAGAACAATCAAGCCTCCTCCTCAACATGGCAAAGTGAAGTTGAGGAAATTGAGAGGATGGCACTTGAGAAAGCTAAAGCAAAAAAAGTGCACCCTTCAATGATCACAGAATGTAAACTCCTTCATCACCAAGTGCTAAATTAGTAATTGTAGAAGCTAAGAAAGATTCAAATTGCCTCAAAGATCATCTCAGTGTCCCAGCCCTGACCTCATATGTAAGAAGCTACAAAGGAATCAGATCCAGATTTTATCCCATGAGATACCAGGGAAGAGGAAGCTGAGTTGGTAGTTGAGTCCACTCCAAAGAGGAGGCAAAAGAATGCCGTGATGGCACTCCAAGAGGAAAAAACAGCAAAATCTCCAAAGAAGAAAAAAAAATGTCCTCCGAAAAGAAAATCTCCAGGCAAAAAAGTGCCACCACCACCTAGAAAGAGGTATGTCCAAGATGAACTAATTTTGTTAAACATCTCAGATTTATGATAATTAACCACATTTTTTTTGTACATAGGACACGATCACAGTCGTGGAGGGAAGCTGATCCCGATCCTTCCGAAGTCGGAACCTAAGAGGAAGAGGATGAGGATCTACAAGCAAATATTGATGTGATAACAAATAAGGTGCAGCAGTCCACACGTAAGATGCCAAGCAGTGATGAATTTACAAGGTGAGTAATATACAATTGATTACAATAGATATATTCTTTTGCTAATGCCGTTGTTTCCTTTGTACAGCTTTAGTGAACCGACCGAAAAGGTTGGTTCCATTCACTCCTTATAGGGATCGGCCCTCCTAAGCCCGCACCCTCTATCTTTCAAAGTGATGTTGACGAAGTTCTCGAAGTCGGACTTGACCTCTAAGATGGTAGATGTCTATGGGAGGTAGGCTAGCATTTCAACATATTTATGTTATTTCATTCCCTAAGTCACTCATCTTATGTATTAATATGTATTCGGATTTGTGTGCGTGTACCTTTGTAGCAGCTCTTCCATCCGATTGGAAACACAAGTTTTTACTTGCCTCGACCGACACCTTCCGCAGAATTTTGTGAATTCCCTCAAGAACAAGGGGGGGGCAGATGCATAGAACACTAACATAAAGGAAGGGCTGATGGCATTTTGATTGCAAGATGCCAATACATATTTGTTCCACTCCTCAAGGCCCAAATGTGGCATTGGCAATACTTGTGCTTGCTGGTCCTGTGAAAAGCTCTTGTCCATCTATAGCTAGCCCAAGTATACGATCCTCTCTCCCCAAAGGCTATGTACCCGATGCTAAAGTGGTCCGTAGTAAGTATGAGTTTCGCTTTAGTTTTATGATTTGATTATTCTCATATTGCAATTTCTTATGCTTGATTTATTCTCACATTGCAATTTTGCAGTGTTTCATAAGCTTGTGATCAATAACATGATGCTCGGATCCAACAAAATTAAACCATGGTAGGAAGAACTTTGATGCTCCCCGTGTTCTCATCCTAAAATGCCGAAACTAGTACCAAAGAACCCTTGCATGTACATTGTGGCTTACATGCACAAAATTCATAGATGCCGTGGTTGATGCAATGCCCAAACTCCATTTTTGTAAGTAGAACATGTTATTTTCCTATTAGTTATTTGTTGGTATAGTCCTCTAATACTTGTGCACCATGCATGACACCCAGCTTGGTTCACCGATGCCTATGCCAAGTCACGGAGGGATCATCTAATGGAGGCATTAATTGTAGAAGGCGAGATGAATATACAAGCAGTTGTTCCTACACAGGGTAGATAGTCCCTTTGACTTGTTTGTGAATTACAGTTTTGTATGAGCCATGCTCCGAGCTTCTTTGTACTCAATAAGTAATGAAAAAATTAATTTATTTGGCTCACTTACACCTGTGCAAATAAGAATTGTGTAATTATCAATGTGTTTTCTCAATTGTGTAATCTGAAATGTAATTATAAATTGTGAATAGACTCTCAAGTGTTTTGTTGCTGACAGGTGAATCATCTAATTCAGGGAGAAAGCTCATTATCTTTGACTTAAATTCTGTGTTGGGCAAGAGTGTGCACAAGAATGAAAATATTAACTCAAGATACCAAAAGATCCAGAAAGATGAGCTTCAATTCAATATAGGAAACAGGTTATTTTACTGCAGGCCAGGGTTAGCATCACTGTTTGCATTTGTAAGAGAAGGGTTTGATGTTGCCATCTGGTCTTCACTCACTTCTAAAAATCTTCTACCAATTGTGGATCAAATTTGTGATGCTTTTTCCATAAAGTCAAAGTTTGTTTACAGCCAGAGCAAGAGTTGATTCTCGCCACACAAACACCCT
Source organism: Isoetes taiwanensis (assembly GCA_021234155.1). Lineage (NCBI taxonomy): Eukaryota > Viridiplantae > Streptophyta > Lycopodiopsida > Isoetales > Isoetaceae > Isoetes > Isoetes taiwanensis. The sequence goes on along the minus strand of JAJEKV010000292.1, from coordinate 124,765 downwards.
ACCAACCTCAAAAGGGGTTGTTTGTGAAGCCATTAGTCTGGGTATGGAAAGAGTACCCGTGAGTACTATGGAAATACGCTTTGATCGATGACGAGAGATACAAATCCACTCAATCCCGTAGGAAGCTACATATGTCCTTTCTCTTGACACCAATATTAGTCAAGACATGGTTTGTTTGTCATGGAGCTCATTCCATGGCTTAATGGATTGAAAATGGTCAAGATGGTATAGTGTATGTAAAAGAGCATCCAATGACTAATGCAGCAGATAGCATATCGAGCAGTGGGAAAATATTTTGTCGGGCAAACTATGGCAAAGAACTTGGGTGCTCACGCCTAAATTTAGTCAATATATGGAGCAAGCAATGGAGAAAACCGCCATGTTATTGGCCTCTCGAAAGTGGCCCATTGTTGGTACAGACTAAAACCGATGTACAAATTCAAATGTTATGAATATATGTATGAAAGTTTTTGTTCATTGCACTTGAGTACTCTGTTTTTACTGTCTTTCTTATTGGTACAATTATGAGTGTGTATACATAATTAAGTCAATCTTCATTTGCTTTGTAGATGAATGGACCAAACACAAAAGACTATTATGAAACTAAGAGATAGAGTTCTCACAAGACCCAGAGGTAATAGAAACCAACACAAGCTGCAAGCACATAGGGTTGGGGACCGATTATCGCCTCTATACTGCTGTTCCTGGACTGTGGGAAAAGGTTGACCAAATTGAAAACTATGAGGAACGAGCAACCACAAAATGTATATTGGCAAAGAACTCACTTGTTGCACAACCCTTGGGGAAGGCACGGTCCCGAAGATGAAGGCCATGTAGGATGGAAAGGTTTGCCGCGGGCACGAGCTATAGAAACCGCATGGACTATCGCAGAGGATATCTCTACAAAATTTCTAGGCGGCTGGAAGACATGATGCAATAGTCATAAGATATCGCTCCCTAATGACATTTTGAAGCTAGGCCATGAATTATGAGCCATGCTCACTTTCAGTGTGTTGTATTTATGTCCACAATATAAATATATGAACCATTTGTACATGAAAACCTGTCCATTTCTTATCTTTGCCATGACCAAACTATTTTTAATGTTTATGTAATTCAACTTTCTTATGTTCAATTCTAATCAACTTACACTTAACAAATATCTCTCGAATGTACAATGATGTACATAAGATGTACATAGGATGTACATATTATGTACATTGATGTACCTAATGCACTATTGAAGTAGTCCTTGTCATGTACAATGAAAATTTGTTCAGTTCTTATCTCTTATATGAACAAAGTATTACAATATTTCTGAAAGTACCACAGATCCGACTTAGTCCAAGTCATCTACAATTGGCCGGAAGTTGTGATAACAATGTCTCATGGACTTCATCCGCAAGTGAAATGTCAGGGCTTGCCCCTTCAAATTTTGTGTTTTACTTTCTTGAATGGGATTCAACCCCAATCACAGATTCTCGCAGTACCAAAACATTCTTAGTAGGAAGCAGCTTTATACTTATTGTGGCAGCCGGGATTAGTTCATAATATTGTCCTTCAATGACACTAGTGCCAAAGCAGAGTAATCATTTCCATAGTCATCAATTGAATCTTCTTCCAATGCATGCTTTTCCCCTCGTGCACATGATAACATAGTATGAAACACCTTCCACATTGTCCGGTGCCGCAAAGACACAAATACATCCAAACTCCTACAAAGGTCATCTAAACCAGCCTCGCCTTCCGCATACAAAAAACATCCACATCATTTTCAGCTTCACCACAAGAGGCAATATGATCCGTGGGTCTCCAAACTTTTAGAGACCATTCTCCACAATGTTTAATGTTCTCACAATTCAACCAATTGAAGTTAATGCAAGCATCACAAAAGCACGAGAGTGGTCTCAGATAGCAACTTTGTTGGATCTCATTGGTTTATAGTTGACACGTAATGTATCCGCCGAAAGTACCGTAAAGTCTTGCAATTGAATGCTTGCCGCCTGCTCACATCTGCTTTTCCAACCTCCCAAAACACCCTTTCACAATCCGATTCCTTGGCCCTTAAACCGCACAAGTCAAGCTCAGACTTGTCACCGGCATGCCATTTTGTTTTCTCTCGCCGCTCAAAACAACTTTGCTATACCAGCCTCGCCATCATGTGTGCCTTTCCCATGGCCAGATCCAAAGAAATTCCATATCACTCGATTTTATTTTCAACATGGTATCTACAGATTCCATACCATGCCCGCAAGGCAGATTTGAATTGAGATGCACAACCATCCGACCACACATAATGAAGGTTTATGTGTCCACCTCCATTATTCTTAAGCCACCCCAAATGTAATTTAAAACCATGTTGCACAAAAATGAGTGTCATGCTTTCTCATATCCTAAAACATAGAAATGCACCGCTTTTTTTAAGCTTACCTTCTATTTTCATCATTGAAATATGGACCAAAATACTAATTTGATCAGATTCCAATGCTCGGATTGCACTTCGTCCCCTCGGTTTCAATGTGTAGTTCTCTCGCAAAGTCAACAAATGCAACACACTATTATCCGAGAGTTTCTCAACACATCTTTTAAACTGCTTGTTCCGCCAAGCAGTGCCGTAAAGTTATGATCTCAGAACTTAGCAAGCTGATTTTTCATGTTCTTTAACAAAACAGATGCTTTGTCATTCTGATCAACTAATCTAAGCCTTCGATGTACCTTTTTGATGGCTCATTGACATATGCATATACTTGCCCCACCACATTCTGAATTCCATCTTCCTCGCTTTGGACAGATGTCGAATTTCTTCACTCCACATTCATCACATTCGCGCTTTGATGCATTTTAGTTTATGCCATTCATCCGCTACAAATTTCTCGCAAACCGCTGACCTCCACAAGATACTAACATTATCAAAAGTCTTCTTGTTTGCTTGACATACTCCATTGTTTTGTCGATGCACGTATTAATCGCAGCAGCAAAGTGCAATTAACATGTAGGATCTCCTCATATCATTGAAGGCCTTTCTCAGACAGACCGCTTGCTCATGTTTGACACAACAACATGTGTTTCTCTCCTTCAATTTCCTTATGCAATCAGGTTTCGATACTTTAACCGTCAAGGCTTAATTTTGGTATCGATTCCGATATACAAACCGCTGATAAAGCTCGACCGCAATAACAAAACCATTAAAGACCATGTTAGCAAAATGATGTCGGAACCGTGATGCCAAAAGAGTATTGAACTATACTATTGTACAATTAATGTATGGTCTATGTACATAAAATGTCCATCCAACAGCCTAACCGATCTGTTATCATCAGACATCTAATGTACATCTATCAGACATCAAGACATCTAATGTACGTACCAACAGCCTCCATCGATCTCACATCAGACATCCAATGTACATCCAATGTACATCCAATGTACATCCAAGGTACATCTAATTAATGTTCCAATATTAGTACATCACATTAATGTTACAATATTAGTACAACTAATGTACATATGTCAGATTTGTTTGGCTTCATTACCTGAAAGTACACTAAACTGTAAAATGATGTAATTTTGATATTCAAGTACATGTAAATGCAAAAACATGGACATGTAAATGGATGTACATCTAAAAAGTACCTAATAGCACATCACCGCAAGATTTCTCCATCGCGGTAAACAATGTATAAATGTAAACAAAGTAAAATGCAATACATTTCATGAAAACCATGTGTATTCATTAACAAAGTCACTGAAATGTAACTAGAATGTACAGAAGAAAGTCATGAAAGAATTTTGGAAGAAAACATAATCTCCAAAACTGAATTGATTCAATTACAAGAGCAAACCTGTGAGATATCAAGGTATTGTATTGCTTGTGTTCTCCTCTTCATGACATCTCTAACCTTTGGTGAAACTTTGGTATTGTCAAGCCAAAATTCACTTTAACCCGACATTTGATTGAATCATCGATTCTATTTGATCTTGGCATCCTTCCCGCCAAAGCCCATACATTTGCTCCACTTAATGACATTATCTTCCTTCTTGTCGCAGCTTTGATAAATTTCTTGGTCAGATCTTTAGCAATTTTGAAGAAACATTCTTGTTTATATCTCCTTTTTTCCAACAATCATTGATAACAAAGAATGTTTTGCAGCCAATTTATCTTTGCTATTAGCGTGATTTTACTTTTTGAAGCCCATCTTTCAAGTTTCATCATTGATTTCATAACAATAACTTCGAAGGATTTCCAATTACAGTTCGAAAACAGAAAAAGCCTCGCCATCTTGCAACAAACGATCACAAAAACTAATCTTTGATCCGACGGCGCTTGCCAAAGAATCGAGGATGCACCCACCGAATTGTCCAACACGCCGCTTTATTTGTTTTGTGGCATAACACCGCCAATGTCGGCATACTTACGCTTTAGAACCATCACTTCCATTGGAATTCTCACCCTCCATGAACAGATTGAAATTGATTTGTATTTTTGTAGATTCAATTGGCATGTGTTTGCTTCGAATTCGCTCGGTGTTCGGCCCCGTGAAAGGGGGGATTTCGGAAAGGGAGGGACGGATCCATTCAATTGGTTCTGGTGGTTCGGTGGTTAACCAAGAATTTCGGGGAATGTCGTGGATGATCTTGCAATCATTGCATATCCGACACAAAACGACAAACCATAGTATCTTGATGTACATCTAAAATGTACCCCAAAAAAAGCACAAATTGCCCTTCAATTCAAGATTTATGTACGTGACACCCTTTCGTGCTTTTACCCAATAATGCACCGATTATATACCCAACTAATGTTTCAAGCTGCTGAGTATATCTATTGGGAAAAGTTAAGGCTTTGGACCTTATTTGCCAGACTAATCCATGTCATGTACACCGTTATGATAAGCAGGTAACAAAATATTCTCATGCAGGAAATATTAGCATGGCTTGTACATTATATTTGGCATGGCTTGGACTGATGCTCTGATTTTGTTCATTGACATCTAAGCCATCACGGATGGTTTTCAAGTACAGATAATTCCATTTGCAACGGAAAAAAGGCATCACAAAACTTATGGAAGAATACGTTTTCGTTGAAGAAATTGTCTACAAATCAAACACTTGGATGAATGCACCTACAAAAACAAGAAATGTTTAATACGAAAAGGACTACGAAAACCGCTAATTGAATCACTAAACTTGCAAACGTAATGCACGATCTCGGTACAAATTGACAAACAAAACAGAAATATCAAAGGGACATTACCAGTTTTGGAAGTAGAAGCAACGGCGAAGCCCATATAGGATTCTTACCAGATAGGAAGAAATGTTTAATAATTAAAAAGGACTATGAAAACCGCTTAATTGGATCACTAAACTTGCAAACGTAATGAACGATCTCGGTACAAATTGACAAATAAAACAGAAATATCAAAGGGACATTACCGGTTTTGGAATTAGAAGCAACGACGAAGCCCATATAGGATTCTTACCAGATAGGAATGCTTTGGTTTTGTTAGTACGAGGAGATGAAGAAATGTAAGAGCAAAACCGAACATAAATATATTCCCAATCAAACTCAGCATAGCTAGTAGTACCAATGCAGATTGTTTAGTTGGTGTCAAAAACTACAAACTTGCAAAGGTAATGCGCGACGACGAAGCCCTCCTATCCAACATAGAACCAAAAAAAAAAAGAAACGAATGTAGCTTACCGTCTGGGGCCCCTCACAGTTCCATTATTTGGTCTACACTTGGCTCTGTACTGGGTTTTAACATAATGCCATTAAGTATTTTCTATCAAACCAGAAATAATCTCCTTACCCTTGAAACTCCAGCTTCTCAGAAAAGCAAGCATCCTGAGTAAGAATAAATAAGAAATTCAGCCATAATATAAAGAAACAGCTTTCAAAAGCAAAAGCTCTCTTACAAATTTTAGCCACATGCAAAAAGAGAGTAGAATCAAATGTTTGAATACCAGTTCCAGAAAAAGCAAGAAATGCTTCTTACCACAAACAAAGCATATCCGTTGCCACCACACGCTTGCCACCACACTTCTCCTTCAATCTGACAATATCCTGTAACAATCAATCAAATGAATAAAAATAGCCTCCTACCACACATCAAAAGCTTTATAAGTACTTGTCAAAATGCACTACACAGCATCCACAGTTTATCAAAATTGAAAGCATTCAAATTAAACTAAGAAGCAGGAAATGTTGATACATCTTCGCTTTAAAGCCGAAGCTTCACGATCCGATGCGTGTATTTGTATAGGTAGGTATTTATATTCCGCTCTCTACATTGTGTTCACTTGATGCATCTTTTTTGTTTCCAACCCCAAAAGAGAATGGAAAAGGACTATAGATATCAGAATGTAACGAGTGGCAAAATGTGGCAAAGATTGACAGTGCAGCTTACCCAAGGTACATGATGGACAAACGCCCAATTTGGCATATGTTTGTAACTGCAAACCATCCGTCTTTCAATTGTGCCCCATCGTTCTGATGCAAAAATCATGTGCTGGACCCAACGGTGGAATCCATCTGGAGGCAGTTCCAGATTTTGCTTGTTTAATCTGCCATAGCTAAAGAAGCTGGTTTAGGCATTAGTCGAAAAACCAGAGATAACGGCCTTGAACCTATGAACCCTGTGCAAAACCTAAACTCCAAAAAAAGTAATAGTTGCAAGAACAATTTTTTCAGCCATAGAACAATTTGTCATTATCCCTGCAAGGATTTTACAGACTCGCCATTGCTTGCATGAACACCAAAGGATTCAGAATGCTCGCAATAAACACCAACAAACCCATTCCGCATCATGGTCGATCAGATGGCAATTGCCCACATAAACATTGTGCATATCAATACGAAAGAACCAATAAACGATCTGGTGAAGGCAGAAATAGGTCGACTGCGGATAATCGAAGCCATCTTGCCGCCGTGCATCTGGCCGTTGAGGAAGAGAGAGATGTATGGGATTCAGATCCCGATCTTGTTTGCACCTAAAAAAAAAAAAAAAAAACCAAAGCGCTTGCCTCAAAACAACAATTAGTCAGCCGAGGTCTCAAATACCATGCCTTTTCATATAAAAGAGTGAAAATACCAAATTGCAATCTTATTTTGATCTAACGGATCAAAATAAAATGAAAAAATCAACAGCCAAGATCGCACACAAACTATCCTAAAACTCTATTAGTATTATATATATAGATAGTGATGGCATAGACATGTTGAATTCAAATTTAGAAGTATGAAAAGAAATTTCATCTATCTATATGATGATCATGATATGTCTGGGCATATGATAGGTTTGCAAGTAATGCTACTTACTTTAAGTAGAATATGACTTCTAAAGAAGTTTCATTTGCCATAAATTAAATAATTTTCCAAAAATGGTGAGATTCTTTATATAACCTAATTTCATCAATAATAAAAGGTCCACCAAGATTATTGATATATGGTTATTGATTTGTCCTTTGAATGCCATAATGTATTGGGAATGAGGAAGGGCGTTGCAATTAAAACCATATTTGCTTTTGTTTATTGATTTGATACTCTATCGACTGCGACAAATATAATGCTCTACACAAACCATTCCCTAAAGAAGGGATATATCGCAACTCAAGCCACATTAACGTGATCTAAACCTAACAATAGAAATATAGCAGTAGATTGTTAAGGCACTTAACCCCCTATTCCGCTCCAACATAGCGGAATAAAGCAGTATATTGCAGAAGAATTGAACCCTTTTTGGCATGCAAGAAGAAAGGCATATGCCCTTTTTGGCAATGGCTTCCAATATCAAAATGCCAATTCCTTAATAGGTGCCCAGCGTTGCAAGGCATATGTAGGGGTGCATGTAATTATTTTGCTGGGCATATATAGGGGTGCACATCCATATGCTCTGAAAATGTTATGTCTTTACTTGCAGATCTTCAATCCTCGACTTGCAAGATTGCAAATGAGGATTCAAGAAATATGCATTCATTTAAAACACAACAAAGATGGTCAGGTGTCATGTAGAGAATTAAGTTAAGGTATCATAGTGAACGGACGATAAAAGAACCTTCCTTCCTTCCTTCCTTCCCTTTTATGCCATGATAATATGTACCCAATTAGTCACAACCAAATATGGGATCCATTGGTCTAATTATTTCAAAACATAAAATGGGGTTCGATTTGGTTGGGGTTCGACTTGGTTTGTGCACTCACCTTAATAGGGATATATTTGACTTAAAACCATAGAGTGGACACATTAAAGAAGAAAAATAAATCATATGATTGCTATACGATATGTGTTGCCTATCTTCCCATAAAAGGATTTCTGAACAACAATACAACACAACATTTTCTGTGGCGCTAATGGCTCTTGTATAGATTTCTTATTAGAAAGGAAATAGGGAATACATGTGTTTAAATAGAATAGAATAGAATAGTTTTTTTTAATGTCCACGGAGACCAATAGGTCATGGGACCCATACAATGGGCTAGTACAATCATTACTACTAGGATTAAAAAACCCCTGCCTCGAAAGGTTTTCAAGGGAAAAACCTTTGCAGTAATGATGATACTAGACAAGTGGAGATAATAGCACGAACAGGCCTATATTGAGTACCCAGGCTCACATTCTGGTGATTAAGAAACCTCTTTCTATGACCATGTAGACACTATATAAATAGATCATTACAGTTCAAGTTTATGCATCTATTATTTTTAGAAAGAACTAATGTGCAAGACATAGCCTTTGAGATAAAATTCAACCTAATGCACCTGTTTGTAAGACAACAAATGTTAACACTACGAATTCTTAACTGGAAGGTTACACACAAATTGTGCCAATGACCTTTAAGCTATACAGTACTTCAGTAAAAATGCTAGATGTTTCAGTCAGTTTTAGACTCAGACGCATAAAAAATGTATGCCTTTATAAGATTTAATAAGAAAGTAGATAAACATACATGATGCTCTAACCATTGCATTTATGAATACATGGTGATATTGAATAAACCATTGATTTAATTTGACTTTCTTACCTTATTGCACATTTGGTGATCATGGTGTCTGCTGCAAGAACATATGGGACAATATGCAGATCACATGTCTTGCATCTTTTTCTCATTAGAGGAAGATTTGAACCCTCCATCCTAAAATCATAAAATAACCTGCGAAGCTATCTTCAATAATGAAAAGCCATTTAAACTCTCCTTGATGCATAAGGAGAGGGGAGATCGTGCAAGGCCAGAACATGCATGTTATACTCAAGCAAAAGGGAAGCCCAACTATGAGCCACCGCCACAATATACAAAAGATCGTACTCGTACTCGCCTTCAATGTGATCAATGCCGGAACTACAAGGGATATAGGCATCAAGCTAAGAGGTGTCATAGTAAGCCTCAGTTTTCCTCCACTCAAGCTCCAAAACTCCAACTCCAAAAGAATCTGCTCAAGTCGTTGAAGCTCTCACTCTCAAAGAAGAAAGTTGTATGATTGAGGAAGCTTGCATCTCTGAAGCACTGCATGTTCAACAAACTTCTACCTTTACGATCGATTCAGCCTGCACTTCTATTATGGTAAAAGATGCTCATTTTCTAATTAACTGTGTTCCTATCTCTTGCAACTGGGTTCAAATGCAGAAATGGCCATCAGGCAAAAGGCACTTTCAATCTTCCCATGCTGCATGTAGATTCTCGCCCTGTCCACGATGCTCTTTGGTTCCTGCCTTCCGAGAAAACCTCTTTTCTGTGGCTCGAATTATAGATGCTGGCATGATTGTAGTATTTACTTCTGAATCAGTGCTTTTCTATTCCAATGACACCTCTATTTCTAGCACCCCTTTTGCTCGTGGCTATAGGTCAGGAAACATTTATGAGATGAAAATACCCAATGATCTGGAAGCCTTTTTGATCAATGACTCCAATGGTTTCCTTCTATTATGGCATCATCGCCTTGCTCATGTCAATTCTCGCGCTCGTAAAGCTTTGCATCACGGTAATCTGGTTAATTGGTCTTGATCCCTTACCCCATGGAGAATTAGACACTTGCCATGGCTGCATGCTTGACAAGCATTCCAGAAGATCCTTTGCTGCAGTTGGCCATCGATCCCCAGCCCTCCTTGATTTGGTCCACTCTGATATCTGTGGCTCCATAAAAGTTCAAAACCGAAATGGAAATCGATACCACATCTCTTTCATCGATGACCATAGTAGAAGAACCAATATTTATTTCTTGAGAACTTGTAACCAGACTCTTGATGGCTTTTGACTATTCAAAGCCTTAGTAGAAATACAGACTAGCAGGCACATCAAATGCCTTCGCACTGATGGTGGAGGCGAGTATTTGGGCTCACTTTTTCACAATACATGTGCAGATGCAGGCATTCATAGGCAATTTACCACCCGCTATACTCCGCAACAAAACAAAATGGCTGAGAGGAAGAACTGGACTCTATGTGTAAGCAACAAAAAATTTACTTGTTCGGGCTCAATTGGCCAAAAGTTTTTGAAAAAATGCCATTGCAGTGGCTGTTCATGTCCAAAATCTCCTTCCCACAGTAGCAGTACCTAGGTCGACACCTCATGAGGTTTGGTTTGGCTCCAAGCCTGGTTTATCACAACTTCGAGTTTTTGGTAGTACTATGTACATCTAGGTTCCAAAAGATATCATGTCTAAATTTGATGATAAAAGCATCAAATGTAGATTCATTGGCTACTCTAGCAAGCACAGAGGCTACAGATGTTGGGATCCCCTTTCCAACCGTGTCTATGTATCCATTGATGTCCATTTTGATGAATCCTCCCTAGCTTCTGCATATGCTGATCTGATCTTGATGTCAATTTTATTCTTGCAGAGAGGCTTGTGTCTGATCCATCCATCTCTTTGATTGATCAAGAAGCTGTCCGCCTAGCCCATTTGCACTCTTCTGTGTAGTCTGCCCATTCCCTTGAAACTTTTGCATCATCTTCTACTTCTACTTCTGATCCTTTGCCCATTGAAAATCCACTTGATGTTTCTGATCTACCCATCATGCCCCTCCACAGATCTGAACGACTAAGAACACCCAGCAAGTGCTTCTTCTTAGTGCTAAGGCCAGTCTAATTCAATGGGTCTGTTTAGCCACCTCTTCCACACATTCCACTATATACGGAGCCATTCAATGATCCGAAGTTAATCACTGGAAACAGGCTGGAAACAGGTCTGGACTCTTGTCCCCCCATTGGACACAATATTGTTGACTGTAAATGGGTCTTTTCTAAGAAATTCCAGGGTGATGGAAGCCTTGAGAGGTACAAGTCCCGATTGGTAGCCAAGGGTTTTACACAAGTACATGGTTTGGATTTTGATGAAACTTATTCTCCAGTCATTCATATGACTAGTCTTTGCACAATTCTTGCTCTTGCAGCTAAAAACGATTGGGAGGTTCTTCAGCTTGATGTGCAGACCGCTTTCCTCCATGGCGAGCTTCACGAACTGATTTTCATGAGGCAACCTCCTGGTTTTGAGCACCAAGATCATCTGATCATGTATGTCAGCTACATAAAGCACTTTATAGGCTCAAGCAAGCCTCCAGGACTTGGTTCCAGAAATTTGACATTGTTTTACACAATTTACATTCCCAATCCTTCTCAATTTATTCTACTATTTGTTTTAAGGAAATTGAACTTTGTCCTACTATCTTTGTATTGGATTGGACACATCTTGTTGAAATTTGAGATGTTCTATTTATCTCAAAACTAAAAGGACTTTTCATAAAATTTCGAACCTTGTTTTTAGGGTGAGGACTTACTGATCTGGCAACGTCCAGGATCATGATCGGAGGATAACCACTTTCCACGATTCACATCCCTGCCCAAATGAGCGCCCAAGGATGATTTTTTAATCTTGACCATAATATGGAATTCCATGGAGATCAGATTACACTAGTTGATAAATTATGTCATAGAGTATCTACATAAATTATTTTCCGTATCAGTCTTGTTAATTTGGAGTGGTCTGAAGAAAAACTTTTTTTATATTGTGTCCTAGCTGATTTTCTTAAGGTTTTGGGGCTTTTTGCTGCCGGAAAAAATTCCAGTTTCTACAAATATGGAATTTTTTTTCTAGGATTAGTGATTCCAATTTTCCCCTTTCTAATCTCGGGCATATCAATTTTTTGCCCTTTTCGATTCCCAGCATGCATATTCCACGATTGCAGGTCAAAGGTTGTTTCGTAATCGAATGCAGAATCCATATCTCAACTTCTAAGCTTGCTAAGAATTTTGATTAATCTAATGCCAAGGACATGATATGACAATGCCGGGTATGGATATCCAAGGACGGAATTGAATCCCCATAAAATTCAAGAATATTTTAAGGTACAACTTAATGCACAGACAGGAGTAGACTGCACCTACCTTTGCGATTGTTTGCTTTGCCATCTTGCACATCATTTGATTTGTGAAGATGCAGATATGGTTTAGGCATATGAGATCATCATGTATATGGTGCTTACGCAACTTGCCATTATGGAGGACTGGAGAAGATTTCAAGTAAGATTAAAGTTAGCTTGCTTTGCCTTTCTTATCTGTTTCTATTGTGCACGTAAGACATATTTGTCTTTATGGACGTGATATATACTAATATGAAGCCTGGTTTAGACTCTCATAGTTCTTTAGAGAATCTAAAATGGTATTGTATCCGTTGTTGCAAATCTATAATTGTTGTGGTTTACTAGAGATTTGGTCGGTGTTATATAGACTCTAAGTGGTTTTCTCAAAAGGATTAGATCAATATACACGATATGCCTACATAAAGTCACTGTGACTTAAAGATATACCTTGAAGAAGGCTGAACTATCAAATAATAAAGATCTTGCCTTTTATCCAAGAGTATTATCGGGATACAAACATGCAAAAGAGACATCTAGCATATGTCCACATATTACTACTTCTAGCAACAGTTTTTACAATTTCCTTTCTGATGGGCATACCTTCATATTGAAACTATATACTAGGTTAGATATTGCTTTTAGAGATGGCTTAGAGATTTGGTCCATAATACAATTACAAAGATTGGATTTTTTGCTCATGTGCTTTGCCTTTTCTGACAGGTAATATAGGCCCGTCCAGATTTTATATATGATGTCTATGATGGAAGATTTTACACAGATGAGATTGGCTAGATAATAGATGAGTTGCTTTGATATTGTGCTTGCATTTGTGTTTGCTTTCCATCTCTAATTTGCTTTGAATATTGTGAATTGATATGCACATTTTTAGTTGAAATCATTGGTACTTCATAAGCAGGTTTCCTAAAGATGGCTACATCTACGTTTGCTATAAGTAACATTTGAAGCTTTTGCCATTGAGGCAAGTTTTTGTACAAAAATTTACATGCATAAGAGTTCAAATAATTTGTCATGATTTCGTCAATGGTGACTACTACTTAAACAATACTAGTTATGGTGCCTGCGCTGCTTGGGCTTTGCTACAATATTGCAAGGGTGGTTGTTTGATTGTTCGTTAGACTAAAGAATATGGTAGTTTTTGTGAATGTGTGTGTGAGGGGCATTATTGTGTGTTTTTGTGTTGTTTTATTATGTAATACAAATGCCAAAGAATTGATCTCTAGATACACAGTGAAATGGATCATGGTATGAAATGAATAGAAATGTCATACAAAAAATGTGTGAATGTGTGAAGCAACTTAAAACTTGCATACCAAGATATGCGTAATATATGGAGCAAATGTTTTGGCATGATTTGAAACATGCTCGAACAATGATACATCTTTTGCTAGAAAGAAGTGGATTTTAGAGATATGATAAGAATATGCCTGGCATTGTTGGGTTGTAATAACTACTTTAGATAACACTTGGAGGGTTTTTTGATTTGGGATTTTTTGGTTTTCTCTTTTAGGGTGATTTCCTAATATTGTTGGTGGCTTGGTGGCCAGAAAATATTTTCGTGATTCCAAAATTCGAGACCAATTTTTTGGTATTATTTCAACCTGGGCAATCTTATCCTCCCTGCTCCATGATTGCAAATTGCAAGGTGTGAAATGATTCCCATTTGCCATGCGACTTCCAGTGTCTGTCGTTCGGCATAGATTTTAGCTATCATCTTGAATGACATGCTACTTAGGACTTGAGGATTGTAGTGCTGGTTAAATTCTACTGTATTATGGCATCCTAGTAAGCGAGGAAAAGATTGCATGCAAGTGATCCTATGCCAGGTGGGCAAGCGTCAGAGGAGGCCTAGCTAATTGAAATTCTTTTATGTCCCATGTACCTTATATGTTGTTATTGTTTATTCTCGTTCAACAATTATACTATAAGCAATTATAACATCATACAACAATCTAAAAAGCATGGAGTAAGCATAAAATTGGTTTGGCAAGCAAGCACAACACGCATTATATAGGATGAGTGTTCACACTAAATATAACAAAATGTAATGTTTACCTACGTCACCAATATGTAGCATTATAACATGGGGTTTTGTTTCTAGTTTTGTACGTTTTTTCCTATGGTTTTACTATGATTTGAAGGGCGTATTCCATGAGGTCTACTAATCAGTACAAATAGAGTGCGCACCATATTTTCCTTTGGTTCCTCTTTTTTTTCATCAAATTTCTAATGGTCTAGTTAGGTATGTAGACATCATCCCATGCAAACATCGGCCCGCCTCTATTTTAGGGCAACAAAAAGGCTGCCAATTCATCTGTCTCTCTGTTGGGGTCGTTGTTGGCACGATCGGGCTGTTGGATGGTTGGGGAAATGTTGCGGCCGGTGACATTCTCGCTTTGAGGCGTTTGTTGCAACAGAGTTTCTTCCGCAAGTTCTTTCGTGCTCATTATTTGCTTGTAATTCCTCTCCAGGCTCTATTATTACTCTCAAATGCGGGCGGTGGAGCAAGTACGTGAAGGTTTTGCTATCTGTGAAAGTTCCATGAGTCCTTTGGGTGCCATCTCCAACCGTGTATGTCTCCAAAGTGTCGAAAAAAAAAAGTAGTAGACGGATGAGGGTAGACGATTCATGAATGCATTGCCAAAAATGGGCGGTAAAGAATGTCTTTCCCCGGCTAACCTTCTCATAGAGATGTATGGTAAGTCTTGACTTGCAAGATGCACAAAGCTATATTTGAAAAATTGAAGGACAAGAATGTTTATAGTTGGACAATAATGATTGGAGCATCTATGTAGTGTGGGTCTTGTAAAGGTCGAATCTATTCTTTTGAGGAAATGCAGCTACAATTGACACCAGATAAAGTTAGCTTTCTCAAAGTATGTGATGCCTGTGCTGGCCTTGGAGTCCTTGCACATAGCAGGCTGCTTCATTCCCGCATTTTGCTTAGTAGGTTTCACTCTGATTCGGTCTTGAACACTGCCCTAATGAAGATGTATGGGCACTGTAAATCTGTGCAGGATGCACACCATATATTGAATACAATTACCAATAGGGATGTGATTGCATGGACCACATTGATTAGTGTCTATACTGAAAATAATTGTTGCCGAGACGCACTAACTTTATATCAGCAAATGGAATTTATTGGCATTCCCCCTGACGACATTACTCTTATCAGTATTCTTGATGCATGCATTAGCATTCTTGCCCTAACCCAGGGCAGGCACATATGAAAGGCAAGGATATTACAGGTATGGATTGCTGAAATGTATATGTTTGACTTGGATAAATTGAAACAGACGTCACATTTTATGGTTCAGTGTTCGGATACAAGACTAAGTAATGGTTCTTGTACGATAATTGCTGTTGTGGTATGCTGCAACTTTTAATTGATTGTAGATTGTAGATGGGAAGTACAAGTTTCATGTGAAATGTTGGCTCCATAATGGTTCCAGGTTTGTGGTTTGTGTTCGGCCATGATGCCATGTTTAACAAATCTGAAATGAAGTGCGACCTTTCCTGAGATATTTGAGCTCCTTGTTTGCTGGTTTTGGCAGGCACTCATGTGGATTGCTGGCTGGAGTTCATTAGGCAAAACATGGTTCTCTGTAAGCCCACATTTGAAGGTGTAGGAAATGTGTGCAAATTTGGAAGTGCTTTGGTTCTGCCTACTCTGGCAGGGGGTTCAAATCCCCTTCATTGCATGCTGGTTTATGATAGAGCAAAATTTTTGACTTGTGGCAAAAAATTGTTAAGCACTTTTATTCAATTTTTTTGGAAAAATGGGTAACACTTGAATGCCATGTATATAAGAATGCATACATGCAATCATCAATTGAGTCCCTTTGCCATGGAAATAATTTGTTTGTCTTCATGTTATTGTGTTAGTAATTAATATTTAGGTCCATAAGGTCTACCTATGTTTGCTTTAGTTAGGGCAGCGAGAGCCCCAAAAATATATTCACAATACATGTATAAAATTAACACCATTAAGTACATTCTCTCAAACCTTATAGTATTTTGTAAACCTCAATATACAGTATACAAAAACTTGTACATGCATACCCCACAAACGAGGATCGCTATGTACGGTCCAGATCTTGGAATAAAGGGCAAATATCCCCATCCGACAAATGACTCTGTTGCCGAGTAACCCCCTGTGAATATGCCCCCGTGGTGCCAACCGATTGTGGCACCTAACCTAACATGTTTACCACACCAAACATGTAAACCGCGTAAACTAACATCTAAATGCTAATGATTTTTGCCATGTAATTAATCAGAACTTAGTATTGCAGTCACATATGGCCTATACTTCATGTAATTAATCAGAACTTAGTATTGCAGTCACATATGGCCTATACTTCAAGTTCCTCTTTTAGGCTATATTTGATAGAAATATACCGCTGCGAAGACATTCCATGTGATGTCAACATGATATTCTACTCTTTCCTTGCATATCCAGATACATAATTATGCACAGGCAGTACAAAGGACCATTCAACAGTACTAACAAAACTCAATTCATTCTCCTCAAAATGGATGTATACGTGACCAATGAAAGATACATTAAGCACCACCTGCAAATATGGCCTTGTACTAAAAGTTAACATGATTCACTCTCTTCTAGAATATACAGATTTAGCTTATTGAACTGTAAGATGCAGATAGGTTTATCTTATCAAACTGTGAGATGCAGATTGATTTGTAATCCTAGAACATAGGTGGCATCCTCCACAACCAAGAGAAGTCAATCTGATAACCACTCCTAATTATCCAAACATAACTTCGAGGCATTTTGAAGCACCAAAATTTTGATGCAATATCATGAATGTTGAAGAAGAGTACTCCGCATCATGTGCGCGTGGTCTCTCCTTCCATCCTCTTCCTTGGATTTTCCTCCGGCTTTAGAATGAAATACGAGGAATGAGTTGGAGCATGCTTACCATCGCTTTTTTTGTTCCGTGTGTTTATAACAGCAGATTCTACGTACCAAGAAAGGTAAGTAAACTCCCTTCTCGCACCTTGATGGTAGTTGCAAGATGTGGCGCATGTTGCCATTAAATTAAATGTGTGCATCATCCATATCTCCCCGCCAAAGTGTAATCTTCTCCTCGAGATTATATCAATCGATGTTTTATAATATGCAAGCACCAGCCGGGCCTTCTCTGCTGACTCTAACACCATCCCAATCCCTTGAGACTACACACTAAGATTTTAAATATTCTCAACGTCAAATGAATCATCAAAGATAATACATTACCCCTGAGATGACCAAATTGAAGACATTTGCATGAGGATCAGACCCAAACCCGCCTAGCCATGCCTCCAAAAGTCTTTCTTTGAGAAAATATATGAGATCTCCTGACCAATTATTCCAAAACTTAGCGGGGCTTAAGTCCTACCTTCAGCTCACTCTTCAGCCTCGGAATGGGCGAATGAATAGATGAAACAAAGAAAATATCTCGGGGCAATTAAGTTCTCATCTTGAGACGGAAGAACAAAGAGAAAAGATGAAAACAATAATGGCATCGATCCGAGCCGTCGGATCGGCATTCTGGGAAGGGGCGAGCTGCTATATGAGACGTCATTCCAGTTGTAGCAGGTTATCGGCGTTCTTCTCACAGCAGCAGCAGTTCTCCATCTTTGCCTTTGACTCCCTCCTCAAAGATTCGCTTCACGCGATGCCGTTCTACTCAGCAGCGCTTCTTCCTCACATGGATCGAGATCCTTTTCTTCGAGAGCTAGCTGGGGTGGTTTTTCTCATCACCGCTTTCGCCTTACTCGGAAGGTATGGCCTCTTCTCCTCAATTGCCCATCTCCACGTGTATAGCCCCTTTTTCGGTTGGTATTTTTCCGCTTGTTGGCGGTTGTAGGATGATTCTTTTGATTGGTTTATGAGATGGGCTGTCAGGAAGCAACATGCAGATTGATTGGGTCGGGTCCCTCCGGATCTGGTTTCTTTGGGGATTTGGTTTTCAGCTAGGTATGCAGGTTCATTTGGGAGATGGTGGTGGTTCGTCCAGTTTGTCTGATGCAACAAGCATGCTTTGTTTTTTGGGAAGAGATTTCATGGTTTGTTGGGGACATGCAGGTGCTTTTCCCGTTCGAGATCTAATCCATCTTAGCATATCTTAGCATGCAGGTTGCGATTCAGGTCAGCCCTTTGGCCCCTGCCTCCCCCCTCTGATCATCGCTTGGGATTCTTGTCTGGGCAGGCCCCAGCTTCAGCCCAGATATGCTCGCCGTTCTCCCAGGAGGGTCGATTTGCAGACCCTGGCAGCGGGTTCTTTGTGTAGCCGCAGGGACCCTATTGTTCAACCATTGGTCCAAGCATGTGCATCGGAAGAAGGAAAAAGGGGGGAGGTCTAATTTCTCTGGCTAGATCAGGAGCGGGACAGGATCATAAGCGATCTTGGCGGGGCGAGTTCGACAAATAAGTGGGGGGTTTTATTTCACCGCCGCCCAAAGACGAGCTCGCAGACGATCCAGGGCGATTTTCGCTGCTTCGATTTCCCTGCTGGTCGATTCAGCCTCTCTTCCTCGTTTGCCATCTCTGCGGCTAGTTTCAGATGAGTTTTTATTTGGATTATTTCACTACATGCATGGTTATGTTTAGGCTTAGCTTATCAGTGGTCTAATTTGGGCATGCATGGTGGGCGTTCCTTGCATTAGGCTGGTTTGTGGTCGGTTTTCATTATGCTTATTTTATGGATGGTTGTTTTGGGTTGATTTATCCTCACCAATGTTTATTGAAAGCTTAATTGTAAATTTGGTCTTAGGTTTGTTTTTTGCCCAACCCTTTTTTAAGCCCCTTTCTTTCTCCTCTCATGCATTGCTCCTACTTTTTCCCTGGCTTGCTTTCTCTGCTCTCATAGTAAACCTTTGCTGTTCGATATGGCTTTTGGTTGTCCTTGTTGTGCTACTGGATCCGGGCTCATTGGAGTTTTCTCACCCCTTCATCACCCCCCATGGTTGACATGGCGCGACATCATCTTTACACGGAGCACTTGGAGGTGCTTCACCCCTCTGCGAGGAACGGTTTGCAGTGGGAGCGAGAGGACATCGACTGGCCAGCCGAGTTTTTCCGATCATTATACCTTTATGCCTCCTTGTCTCCTTCGGCGCGGCGAGTGTTTCGGGCTTTTCGGCGCGTGGATTCTCATCGCCATCGCTTTCTTGGCGATGTCATTCTACAATGGGGGCTTTCGTCCCTCGAGCCACTTTCTCTGAAGGAGATTCTTTACATCCTCAAGGCCTGCCCACCCCATTTTCTTCCCATATACCCTGTTAGGCATGGGGTGGCTGGCGTGATTCCTTTGAGGTTGGGTTGTGGTTTTTTGTAATAATCCAAGCATATCCGCCGTTCTAAGAAATAAGGGGCAAACCCCATTTGATTTTTTGTGCTATGTCTAAACTCTTTAGTTGTTTATCTGTGTTGGTAATGTTATGGATGGCTTAGTGCTTTAGGCTTTTATAAGTTCCAATCGTATTTTTAGGTATGGCTAGATTAAATTCTCATGGGGGGATCGGGTGGCATTCTTATTTCACTTATGTGTATTTTTTGTAGACTTTAAATTCCTTTTTATGTTTCCTTTTTCAAAGTAGTGCTATGGTTGTTTTTTGCATCCGCCATATGTGCTAAGGGGTTGAAATTCTTGCATCATTATCTTAGATGGTTTCTTATTAAGTCTTGCATACTTCATGATTCTTACTTGGGGGGGGAGGCTAAGGTTAGCATGCATCCGGTTTTTCCCAATTATGTCTCAACTCTTTGGTGGTTGTATTTGTGTTTTTAACGTTGTGGATGGCTCATTGCTTTAGGCATTTTCCTATTATAAGTTCCTTCAGTATCTCTTCTATTTTGGCTAGACTAACTTCTCATGGGGGCCTAGGGTGGCATTCTTATTTTCGCTATGCGTAATTTTCGTGACTTACATTTCATGTTTTTCCCTTTCAAGTTTGGTATTATGATTGTTTGGCATCCGACATATATAAGGGTTGATGGTTTTTGGTTTTGATGGGGGCGAAGTTCTTAATCCTTATTCTAATGGTTTTATTATTAGTTTTGTAGATTTCATGATTTTACTTTTAGGGGTGAGGCTTCCGGTCTTAGTTTTCTTTGCACCCGGAGGGGGTACTTACAAAATATGTTTGTGGAAAGGGGGTATAGGCCCATCTAACATTGATATGCATTGGCAACAATGGTACTTATTTTTGGTCAGGCTACCTATGGGGATGATGTCATTCATTATAGTCCGCTTTTTTTGCATAGCTTTTCTATTCGCCTTGTGGTTTGTATTGTCTTCCCGTAAGGTTGCTCTCATCCTAACTATGTTGGCTTTTTATCTTGTCTTTGTTTTCGGGAGGACCAAGAAATGGTACTTTGGTGTTTCTTTTCTTTGTGGCCCAAGGTTTTAGGGGTTTTTTCGCTGTTGTGTCCATAGGCTTAAGGTACATATCATGGGGCGCATGGGGTCGTGACGTGCCTTTCCTCTTTTCCACCTCGTTTCATGCCGCAGTTTTTTCTTTCGTATCTATTCTTACGTGTTCCTCGTTTGCAGGTTATTGAGCTCATCCCTTCCGCTTCCGGAACCACGGCTTCTACCTCGTCCGGATCTCTTTCCCCCCAACGTCTAGCTCGGGCTGCGGGTGCACGTCGTCAGCGAGAAGCCTCTCTTTCTCCTGACACGGATTCAGGGGAGCCTGCCTCGGTTTCCCCCCCGTCATCACCCTCCACCACTTTTTCCTTTTGGCCCTCATCTGCCTTTGCGTCACCTTCTTCCCTTTCTCCATCCGGGTTGCTTCCCCTTGTTCTCTCCCCATATGGCTCCGCTTTTTTCATCCACTCCACCTCTTTTTTCGGCCCCTTCTCCTCCCTCTGCCTCTTCTCCTTTTGATTATACCCAGCTGTTGTACGAGCTCCAACAACAGAGGGCTACTTTGCAGGAGCTTCAGTCTTCGGTTACACAGCAGCTCTCCGTCCGTACGCAACTTGAACACCTTCAGCCGATATATCGAGAGCTGCTCGGCCGATCTTGGACTTTTGAACGCTGACTCCTTCACGACATTATTACGAAGTTCGCGTCCGGCTATGGACACCGTTTTCACTGGATCTATGGACTTTCGCCATGTTGGGGACGGCTATTCCGAGGACGTCGCGCACATGGTGGAAGAAGGTAAACGTTTGGCGGACCAAGAGATGAAATTTGTTTTGATTGCCGACCAACACGGCCCGCGATGTTGCCCTTCGGTTTAGTGAGTCCCCACTGTCGCTTTTTCTTGATGAATCTAAACGACCGCAACAGGCCAAAAGTTTGCCCATGAGAAACGCCTATCCCGTTCGCGTTCTTCTCCTTATCCTGCCCCCGCTTTATCCCCTTCTTCTTCCCTCCACCGCCAACCCATCCTCTCTTATTTGTACTTTTCGGTAGTTTTAAGCCATCACCGTTGAAAACGTTTTTTCGACTTTTTCTCACAATGCAGTTCCCCCCATGTCTCCACCTTTTTCTCCACCTTTTTCTCAGACTGCACCGCTTGCTCCCTCTCCTTTGTTGACTCTATCTCCTCAATCACCCCAACCCCCTTTGCCTCCGTCATCTCCATCCTGGTCTTCGTAATGTCCGCCAAGTGCATTTTTAGTGTCTCCTGATGTAATTATGGTTTGTGTCATCAATAAAAAAGCGTGCTTAATTTGATGTGTTATCTTTTTCTGCAGATTGCCAAGTTTTCGCCTCTCCCTTGCCTCATTTCCCCTTTGACCCTACCGCCCTTGATACCCACTATGCTACTTTGTCTGTCCGCGGCCGCCTCTCTGCTTGTTTACCATTTTGGCACTCTATTTCCGCGAACCCCCTTGTTATTTCTTGGATTCAGCCTGGTTACCCCCTTCCTTGGGCACACGGGCCCCCTTCCCAACCATTTTTCCGTCCCAACCTTTCGTCGCTGTCCTCCCAACTCCCATTTGCCCGCTCCGCTATTCGTGACCTTCTGCTTACAGGAGCAATCATGCAAGTTCCTGACCGCCCTTTCTTTTGTTCTCCCTTGGGAGTCGTCCCCAAGGGGGCCCACAAGTTTCGCCTTATTCTTGATTTGCGTCACCTTAATTCTTTCTTATCTGTCCCATCCTTCCGTTACGAGTCCCTTTCTGATGCCTTGTCATTGCTTCAACCTCTCGATTTTCTTTTTACTCTGGATTTAAAGTCGGGCTATCATCATGTTCCTATCTGGCCCCCACACCATACCTTCTTGGGTTTCCAACTCGACGGCTTATTTTATGTATTTACAATGCTCCCCTTTGGTCTTGCATCCGCCCCCTTTGTTTTTACCAAACTTATGCCCCTTTGTTCGTCATCGGCGTCTTTTGGTGTCCGCTGCACTCCTTACATGGACGATTTTCTTTTCTTGACCCAACGTGAACCTGTCGCCCTCCAATATCGTATCATTTCTGATCTGCAACATGCCGGTTTTCTTATTGCATGGCCTAAATGTCGTCTCCAGATTTCCCATCGCACAATTTTCCTTGGGTTCCTCCTTGACTCTTCTTCTATGATTATTTGTTTGTCGTCCAAGAAGTTAGAAAAATTTTTCCAGCTTTCCTCATCTATTCTCTCTTCCTCTCGTTTGACTTCTCGCCATCTTGCTAGATTCCTTGGTTTTCTGCAATCTCTCCGCATCGTTTTCGGTTCCTTGGTCTCTTCCCTCACCTTTTTCTCTTATCTTCTCATACAGCCTTTTTCCTGGGATGCCCCTATTTCATTATCATCGTTAGCCCGCATGGAAATTTTGCTCGGGAATCATGCCCCTCTCTACTGTTTTATTCTATTTCTCCTCTCTCCGCCGGCCATTGTTTTAGGGTTTTGATGCTACGCTTTTTTGGTTGGGGGTTGGTTGCTTCGCCGGCCAAAACCGTTTGATTTTATGGGTCTTTTTTCGCAGCCGAATCGCCCGGGCCATCCACATGGCGTGAGCTTTTTGCTTTTTTTCCCGTCCTACTTGGCCGGCTTTTTACCTTTTATCCATTCCCACTGGTCACGGTCCGTGGGGATAATTTAAACGTCGCCTCCATTCTTGAAGGGTGGTTCCGCTTCTCCCGACATATTCACCTCCGCTTTGGAAATTTTTCTTCCAGTTTCCATTGTGCTATTTCTCAGAGCCGGTTTGGATTCCCCCTCCCCGTGAACGCATGGGCAGATTACCTTTCCCGTTGCCTCAACCATGAGTTTGCCCTCGCCATGGTGTTTCCAGCATATTGATTCTCAGAGGGGCCCGTGATCATGTTGACCGCTTTGCTTCACCTATTAATCACAAACTCCCCGCTTTTAACACCCGGTTTGTATATCCCCATCAGATCCCCGCCAGACGCCTTCACCTATGATTGGCACATCTTTAATACCATTGCTTTCCCCCCTCGCTATGATTCCCCGCGGTCTTGCACCATGCGGCGGCTTGTCGCTACGGATGACTTTGGTGGTTTTATATTGGCCCTCAGCCCCGGTGGCCTCTTCTATGCAATGGCGAAGTCATGGGCACCTTTTATTGTGGATGTATTATTTTTTGATGCTTTTCTCATGCTTTGTTGCCAACTTTGTCAACCTCATTTACGGGTGTCGACGCCATGTAGCTATTTATGTTCTTTTTGTCACTTTAATACGGAATAATATTTGATTCTCTTGGTTTATTTAAAACATCAATTTAATGTGGATTAACGAGTGCATTCTTTTTCTTTTGTGGTACCGCCAGCACATGATTCCTCCCCGCTCACATTCCTCTATTCTTTCTTCGCTCCCCTTAGTTTTTTCATCCCGCGCCCCTTCTACCATCTCTGCCTATGTTGCTATGTTTCGGCGTTTTGTACTCTGGTGCCGCTCACACTCTATATCTTATCTCCCTGCTTCCCCTTTCGCTGTCGCGGCGTTTTTTGCTTCTCTCCACCAACCGGATATGTCTTCCTCCCCGGTCGCCACAGCCTCGGCTGCGATATCCTTTTTTCATCAGCTTTTCAATCTTCCCTCGCCCTCGGTTCTCCCCTTGCCATCTTTGCTCGTCACGCCGCATCTCGTCATGCCGCCCTCCTCGCACTTTTTGCCTCTTCTTCCCCATCACGTCGTTTCCATCATTACTCAGTTTTACGCCCCTCGGCGCCTTTTTGGGCGTCCTAGCTCGGGCCGCCCTCATTCTCCTTTCCTTCGCGGCTTTTTTGCGCATCTCCGAGGCCCTGGCTTTGAATTGGCACGACTTATCCTTCTCTCCTGCCCACGTCGAGATTTTTATCCGTCGGTCCAAGAGAGATCAGCTTGCCAGGGGCCACACCATTTCGCTAGCTCGTTTGCCCTCCCTCGCCTGCCCGGTCACTATTCTTCAACGTCTTATTTCGTCCGGTCGCTACCCTCTCTTGGACCCTCCCTCCGGCGGCCCCCTTTTTCGCGCTAACCCCGAGTCCCTGCGCCCTCTATCCTATGCGACAGCTCGTTCTTGGTGGCGGCAGTGTTTGCTCGCGATCGGCTTAGACCCCGCTCGGTATGGGATAGGCCACATTCCGCGCAGCATCTCGAGGGTTTTCCGACGCTGCTCGCGCACACGGCGATGTCGGCCGTCCACACTCTGTCTTTGTGCCGCATTCGAAGTCATCACCGAGGTTTCACGCCGCTTTGGGCCTTTAGATTCGTTCTCTGGCGGCCGGCGGTTGGTGTGCATTATGAGTCCCTTAATAATGGCATCGATCCGAGCCGGATGACGGCGATTCCGGGGAAGGGGCGAAGCTGCTATATGAGACGCCATTCCGGTTGTAGCAGGTTATCGGCGTTCTTCTCCAGCAGCAGCAGCTTCTCCATCTTTGCCTTTGACTCCTCCTCACCCGCCCCATAGGTTGTTCCTGTGTTTTGTTACATTGTTTTGTTTCATTTAAGTTGTTGTTACACTCCGGGTGCATGTTATTTTCCACCTTTGGAGGTCATGCGTAACTTTATATATCTATTTTATCCGGGTCCACCGTGGTGATGCGCTATGTGATATATATATGTATTTTTTCAGCTGGTCCACCCATGGGGTGATGCGCTGCTTTTTCATGTCTACATATATCTATTTTATCCGTCCACCCTCGCGATCTTGTTGCTTATATATCTATATGTATATTTTTTTCATCCGACCACCCTTTGGGTGATGCGGCTTCCGTTTCATGTTGTTATGGTGTTATTCCAAAAGGTTGATCCACCTTCGTGATCGCGGGTTTATTAGATTTGTCACCACATGATCTACTCCACACCGGTCCTTTTGCAATGTGTGGTTGGTTCCATCGGATATTTTTTTTTGGGTCTAACCTATGACGGGTGCTTGCTTATGGTTTTCTTTCAGGTCCTTAGACATCTCGCACTCAAGTCCGTGATCCAGCTCTAGCGTGCTCCTTGGCTATGGTTGCAGGCAGCTTATGAGGGGGTGGTGACGGTTTCTCATTAGGGTTTTCCTCAAAACCCGAAAGGGCGGGGTTTTTCATCCCGATGAGAAGGTGTCACCACTAGCCTCGTCTTGTCTTGCCTATGTATTATATTTATGAGGGGGGCTCGAACAATATTGCCTGTAGCAAATGGCCTGTTCCTTAGACTATTCATTTCGGTTCCTTTAGACTTGCATCGGAGGAATAGATAGATTCTCATTATGGCGCTATGAGACAGTCAAACCAGTGTCTTTATATCGCATTCTTCTATACATAGTCATATGCGATTCCCGATCCTCCCACTCCCAAAGGACCCGGAGGCCATCACCACAGGAAAAGGGGTTTTTCCCCATAGAGACTTAATTCTTCCTCATTGATTCTAGCCAAATTACATCTACCTTGCACTTGCTGGCTTCTGGAAGCAAACTGAACCATCTAAGCATAAAAAACAGGGGATTCCGAGCATGAAAAAACAGGGGATTCTCCATTCCTTTTGGGCAGAGCATCAATTTTTTGGCAAGAGAGTACATCTATTGGGATTTTCATGCAATGCCCTCTTCTTTACTTTCAACAGATTCATTCTGATCAAAAGCATAATGCATGCATTGACCAACGGCTCCACGGCCCCTCACGACGTGGAGACTCAGAGCAAACAGACGCCAATGATGTTCACGGCACCATCAGGGCATGGATTCATTCAAATTCAAGCAAACCCGGTGCCTACAAATCATGCACTCAAACCCCAAATCAAGCATGACGGATCCTGCAACTCATTTTCACAGATCTCAGCCAAATCTCTGGACCAGTTGTGAAGACAATTTTAGGGCTCCCTCTCCTTGGTTTCGCTCCAACACACAGATGTTTCTGTAATATCTGCTTACGCTTTGGATACAAAAAAAGACAAACGGCTCCACGGCCCCTCACAGCGTGGACAACTGCCACAGTTTTTCCTGTGCTTTCTTTAAGGATTTGATCTGCATCAACACCTTCATCTGCTTTCTAAAGCCTGTGAAACACTTCATTGAGATCTTGAGAGGGTTGTGCCTTCAAATTTCGGCCCTGTTTGCCCTTGAATCAGAGCTTGCTAATAAAGCTTTGTCTTTTGCTATAGAGCAAGCCTTTCACAAAAGTCCCTTCTGGTAGGAGATCAAGCAATCGGATTGATGGGTATGGCTGAGCAACCGTGGCAAGCATGCTCGGGATAAGCCAGAATAAGAAATCTAACCCAAGCCACGAAATTTCAAAGCCCCAAAATCATAGCGAATGAATGTTTTTCAATTTTTGAACTATCGGAATTCTTTTTCGGCATCCAAATACCCTGAAATCTTAGGAAATCACGCTAAAAAAAATTCCAAAAAAGTTTTTGACCAAACCTGAAAATCCCACATTAAAAGAGTTGATAACAATACAGAAACTGAGAGGAATACTGGACTTTGCTCTACAAAATAAAATTGCAAATTTCTGAACAATCTTTGGCACGTAAAATCTCTCTGAGTTTTGTGAACATTGATGAGTTGTGATTTATGCACATTGATGAGAAAGAAGTTTAAGTGCCATGTCCAATTTCTTAGAAATAGTACTGATATATACATGCGTAGTGTTTGTATATTGGAGTAGATGGATCACAAACCTTCAAAATGTTCCTTTCAATTGCAACTCTCAGACTTCAGGAAAGAGACTTTAGCATTCAAGAGTTGCCCTTTTGCAGATGGGAAGCCTTACAAAATTCTGAAGACTCTCAACTTATTTCCCCAATGATCTTTCCTCGGTTGCACCTGTATATGCTAAGAAATACAATGAACAAAATTTCTAGAGGCATACTTGCTTGCTTGAAAGAGCTTAAGATTAATATGTTTTACAAATAAGGTAAGTGGGAACTGGTTCTATACTACAATAAAATTGATTGTTGAGCAAGCTAGATTCAAGAAGAACCACTTCAAATTCGCCGAAAGTGCAAACGGATCAAGGAATCTATTGTGTATTGCTTTTTAGGTTTTGCAAAGGCATTTGATCATTAGGATAATGATTTGCAAGAGAATGTAAGGAGAAAACAGAAGTAGCTTATGTGGTGTAGTCCTCATACATGATGACGATGTGTTACAATTATGATTGGGATTGGACATGTCTCATATATGCATGCTGGGATGCCCATATATGAGGAGTCGTATTAAACCTCCCATGGCATAGGTTGCTTTAGATGTAGAATAGGCATTGCCATGGTCCAGGCCGTCAATTGCTGCTCGGGAATTCAACTATCACTTTTGCAAACACCGAATCGATCATGATTGTTCAATTGGGTCAGGGCGGCGTGGGTCACCGCCTTGTAGATGGAAACAACTTTGATAGTGGTCCACTATGGGTGGGGAAGGGGGGTGGGGGGTGGGGTGGGGAGGCTTTTGTAACGTCCCGTTGAACAAGGAAGTTAGAACTGGTACTATGCATTGTCCCGCCCACTTGAGCAACTCGCGCCCATACCATCCGGTTGCAGCACTTTTTCATTGGCAAGATGTTGTAAGCCCCGGTCCACATTTGCCTCTGTGATTTCCAACGGTGGGCCTTCTTTGTGGGGGGATGTTGCTTGCACTCCGAGGATGATCTTTTCTTTTCGCATCCCTATAGAAGCGTAATGCAACATCTTTGGCAATAGAAGTACCTTGTTTTCTAGTATAGTGAAATGAATCCAGTGATGATCCATGAAGATACGAAAATATTAAGTCTACCCAGGCACCTAGAAACTTCAGCGCTGAGGAAATCAATCATCTACACCATGAAATCGGCACATCCAAAGATACAAAATAATATTCCATTAGCTCATCACCCGGAGGTTTGCCTTTCGACAACCCAAAAAAAGAAAAAAGAAAAAAAGAAAACCTCAAGGTGCTAATTTTGGTCGTGGTTTTTTTGCTCTTTCTACATCAGCCAGCCATCCATCTTACATTCCACGAAATAGCAAACAATCATTAAGAAATTTGCCAAATGAGATTAGTTTCACCAAAAGAAAGATATAAAGAGCTAGAGAGATAGAACAAGATGACGCATTCAAATAATGGCACAAGCACACTTGAACTGCTATTATTCACAATTTAATAGGGTATATCATGTCCCAATACCTACTTGTTGACTCCTCTTTAATCAATACAATAATTAGTTAACCGTCCAATTTCCTAGAATCTTTTTGGTGGACTAGGACAGCACCTTTCAACATAAGCAGTTAAACATTGTTCTTTAGTTTAAAAAAGAGTTAACAACATGAAAAAACAAGTTATTAAGTTCTGTAGCATACAAAAATTATAAAATTTGAGAAAATTTACAATAAAATCACAAAGTATTATTCAAATAACTCATCTCGTCATGTGCTAGAGATAATCCATGAGCCAATGATATTTTTAACTCCTTGAGCTGAAACTTGATATCATAAAGCGAATTGTGCAGTGTGAAGTTGAAAAGTGCACACCTTCTCAAGAAAGATTTGTTTACACGTTCTAGATCAATAGTAAGACCTTCATAAAAGTCCAATACTTGAAATTCATAAGCTTTGTCAAAAGCATTTGGCACCAAAGGCTTAATGATGTCCCTTCTGAGCTTGGTTATATCCTCGAATGACAAGGATTTATTTAAAGGACTTTCCTGCACCCTCAAAATGTCCACCTGCATATTTGTTTTTTTACAACGATTATAACAAAACCACTTTTTGCAAGAGAACAAAGAAGTAGTACAACTAGCAAGAAGGCGAAACAGGAAGCTTGAGCAGTTTTAGGCTTGGACTTAGTTTGCCATTAGGAAAGCATGTAGGAGGCAAACTATTAGCTAAAATAACATTCATAATATGCATTTTATATTGAAACAACTTATAAACATTAGGCTATGATTAAATAGAAAATGCATTTGTAGTAGGCAAATGAAATGTGATTTTAATTTTTTTTTTATTTTTTAATTCTATTTTTTTGGACAAAGAAATTAATAGCAAAGCTATTGTAGGTGCAAATGCGATCTTGGTTTATAGATACTTTAGTTTTTTATTATATTAGATTTTGCGTGATCTCTTAAGATGCCATTATTTTGTTATTTGGACAGGTTGGCTATTTCTTTGTTATAGCCTATAGTGGTCGCTTGTCATTGTTGAAATATTTCCTTTTTTATAATCGATTTACTTTTTCTTGTTCTTGGTTGTATGAAGGATTTGGATTTTGAAAAAATCATTAAATGGTTTCCAATTGGCAATGTTCTGTAACATTTTTTTTGTTCGGCTTCATTTGCTGACGACATAATTGGAACTTGGCCATGTCATCTGGCCTACGTAGGTTTTGTCATTGTCTTTTGCATCGTATCCAGTAGATGGCTATTAGGTTGCATGTTGTTAAGAAAGAAATGTTTAATGATTTTGTTCGTATTGATTGTATATTACAAGAGCATTTGTTTATGATTGTCTGGTAAAATGTTAGTATTGTTTTTTTGTCATTAATTGCCAAAATTTTTTTTACTCATATAACATAGAACAACAAATTATCAAAGCCTTAGCAAAAAGCAAAAGATACTCGTGTCTATTTACTTTTTTGTTGGCGGGTTTGTATAGAAATCAATATTCCACTTCTATATCGACATGATATGTTTATCTTTGTTCATGTACTATAAAGCCGGAAGTTATATTTAGGTTTAGCTTGTTAATTAAGCATTGCTTTGATGTCTTTGCTTTGTTTTGCACCTAATTTTTTCTTGTCCATGTTCATTATTTGATGCATTCTGTTTCTCACTCTATTATGCTAATCACGAAGTTTATGGCGGTAACAAAACATATAATGTTCAATGTGGTAATTAGTTTCCATATATGTTCAATGTGGTAATTAGTTTCCATATGATGGCAACAATATGGTATGAATATGCAATTCATGTGGCCTAGAGAAAGTGGATTGAAGATTTCTTATATGCCAACACATATTCTTTTATAGGCCAAATATAATTGTGCAAAACTAGATTTTTGGAGCTTAAAGTAAACGAGACTCTCTTTGCCACACACATTCATTCCATCTTTCACTTTTTATTTCTTGAGAAATGAGGAAGTATAACAAAAAAACATTTCCAAGATAATATCTGGAGTATTTTGACAGGATCTCCCAACCAAATTAGAGTAATTACCATATATTATGTCTTATAATCCATAGTAGACCAGGACCCGCGATGTCAAGCTAGCAAATAGGAGCATGCTATCTCAATACCTGCTGCTCCTAGTACCTTGATCTTGCGTATTTTGGAGATTGCAGAGGCAGATGCTGATGCTCATTCAACTATGGATAAGGCTTTGCATTTCTTCACCAACATCATGCATGTGAAGGTTGCTGGAGTTGTCTCTGCTGCTAGGATGGGAGTGTTAAGACCTGATCGTCCTCGACATCTTTTGGTTCGGTTTCATAATGCACTCAACCGCCTACATGTTCTTCAGCATGGTAACCATCTCAAAGGGACTAGTCTTTTAGTATAGTGTAACCGCAAGGAGGAGCTATGCAAGGATAGGGCAGCCTAACTGCAAAAGAAATGGGCAATGTTTAGGGGAGGCGCATCAATCATTCTAAATCAATGGCCTTCCAATTCTTAAACTGGCTATGTCTAGAGAATTTAAGTAGCATAAAATTGCCATTAGCATTAGCATTGTCTTTTTCTATATGCTTCCATGCCCCTGGTCCCATGGCCAATTTGGTCTTCTTGGACGTTAAAAATCTATCTATCTATCTACATATATACACATACATATATACATACAAGTAGTTCATCGGGGCAATTAGCTGATCACGACCAATTGTTGGTAATTATTCATAAATTCATCCTTGGAGGGGAGATAACTGGGGTTGTGTGGTCAGAAATGTGCGAGATAGGAAGGATGGGGGAGTGGGATGTAAAGACCCAATGGTCCAAGGGAAGGTTCTGTCAGCCAAATTTGTATGGAGGGCTATTCAGGAGGATGCATCTCCAACTATTCCCTTTGTAAGATATTGGCTTAAACATGCTTAGAGATGAGGTTGGCTCCTATTTTCACAAATTTTCAATGGGTCGAGGTATCTCCCCAATAATGAGGAAAGTACTAGAAGCTTGGCAGGATGTGCAGAATCTCTTTAGTCCAGCAGATGCTCAATGGAAGGCGGTGGAACTGAGTATATTTTGGAATATTAGGATTTGGGACAGGAATGCACTCCCTCTTGCGCTTATACACCTTCGAGTGTTCACTAAATTGCGTGCCGCTGGAGTTTGTAAGGTTGAGCAGTTGCGAAAAAATGATAGATGGATTACATGGACAAGATTTTATATATTATAACATACTCTTACCCTCAAAAAAAATAAAAATAAAGGGGGTTGCGCGAAGCGCATTTTTATGCTTAGAATCCAAAACAAGGACTCCATTAGAATCCAAAACAAGGACTCCAAAATTTAGCGCAGCTTTTTCAGGAAAACATAAAGCAGTTGCGCAAAGCGCATTTTGGGTACTTAACATCCAAAATGGGGAATCTAAAATGCCCTTGGTGCAACTTCTTAGGACAAACAAAGATTAGGACAAAGCAGGAAAGTTGCATGAAGCGTTATGGATGCTTAAATTCGAACTGGGATTTACTTCCATTTTGCAACTATTTGGGATAGAGGGCTGAAAAATTGGGGTGTGTGGGCAAAACCCTAGTGAGAGCAAGATGGCAAACCCTAGAGAGAGAAGGCAAGAGGGTAAGAGGCCGATGGGGAGAGAAGGCAAGAGGGTAGGAGGGCGATGGGGAGAGAAGTGAAGGATGGAATGAACACCATGTGTCTAGTCATACTTTGGACAATCATTCAAGTGTTATAATTTTTTTGGTAGGTGGAGAGAATGAACACATGTGTCCAATGTCATTTATATTTGCACCAATCATGACACTTGAAATGAGACGTGAGATGGCACCCCCAAACAATATTTTATTGAAGCGCGTGGAGCATGAGCATGTGCCATGCCATTATCATAAAATTTTTGTTCTTGAAAATGGCCAGAATAGATCCAAAATTGCAAACATCAGAATTCATTCTATATTAATAGAAGTTCTCTATGCAAGTAGCCATCTAAGTGCATTAAACAAAAAACGTTATACCCACAACATATTGAAGTTTGGTTATGGCAACCTCCTCAAATAAGGCCTCGTGTTATGGTATTGCTTGACACAATTAGATCTTGAATTGCAACCCCAGGTCTCAGGTTCCTCTATTTCAAAGCCCGGCCACGACCCTACGGAACATCACGGTGTTGCGGTGGGAGCGAGATGCAACAACTTTATGATCCCCCAGAACACCTGACGGATGTTCCCCATGACATGGACATTTATTATTTATTAATAGTAGTTCTATACATGCCAGTACATGTACCGATGCAATAAAAATAATTGCCGAGATGATTGGAGGTCCAAGCAACAACATAATGAGCATATCCCAATGAGCATATCCCTAAAAAACCCCATATCGTTTGCTGCCAGCCCAAATCAGATACATAAAAAAGGAAAATGACAAGAATATTAAGCATTGCACTAAAGAAAAACTGAGAATGGGCTTTGCTAAACCTTGTGCTAAGCCCTTTTGTTTGTCTGGTCCAAATTAAAAATTGCTGATCTGTTGGTGAAGCCAAGAACAAAAGACAAAAGACTTAAAGAACACTCAAGAGCTGCTCATAGAAGGCCTCATGTCATAGTCTTGCCATTTCCTGCAGATTGCACATATTGTGCAAATTCCTACAACAAAGGGACTTTGTTTAGTGCATTTGTGCAGTTAAACAAAAATTGAGCATGGAATAACAGACTGAAATTTTGGCTATGGCATCTGCTCAAAGAAGGCCTCATGTTATCGTCTTGCCATTTCCTGCAGATGGCCACATAAATCCTCTAATCGCGGTTGTCCAAAATCCTCACAAAATGGGATTTTCCATTACTTTTGTCAACACTCAAGGCAACCATGAAAGACTGCTGGACAGCCAAGCAATCAGAACATCCAAAAGACCAAGATCCCGCTTTAAGCTTGTTGGGCTTGCCGGATTCTCTCACGAGAAACCAAAAAGCTTGTTGGAATGAAAGGAGATGATAGAAGATTTCAAGATGCTAGAACGGGGAGGCCCCGCAATTCCAAGAGAAACTAGCCCGACTAAATGATGCAGTGGTCATTCTTGATACCGTTGGCAACACTAACCGGGCTGAACAATTCGACATTATCTGAGTGTTCTTTTGGGACCAAGTGTGACGTTTTTTCCTTGTCTGTGTGGATTTGATTTCGTGAGTATTGTCTGCATCTTTCCCATCGATTGCATGTTCATGGGAAACCTGCACTGTTTATAGAAATAATGCATTTAATGCAATATTACTACTAGTTTCAATCTCACCGGGTTCTATCCGTATCGTTGCAATTATTTAACAATAACAACCAATTTTTCGTTTCACAATAGCAAGAATCGCCCACCTATTTGCCAACTAATGTACATTCCCACTAAACTACACAAGTTAAATAATGTTAACATTCGAAATAATTCCTAGCTACAATTATTTGCTCCATTTCTTTTAAATATTTAGCTATTAAGTGCTTACAACCTATTCTAGATATCACGGTGACCAAACTCGAAATAAGACCACACTAAAAATACTCCATCTTACCCCCCATTATTACATGTCTCTATAAATTGTAAGCTTACACATTTAATATCAATACCCCTACAACATTCATACCTTTCTAAAAAAATAGACTACCACTTACTAAATAAAGAAATCAATTTAATTCACTACAACAATATGTTCACCAGTTGTTGGTAATTATTCATAAATTCATCCTTGGGGGCGGGGGGGGGGATAACTGGGGTTGTGTGGTCAGAAATGTGCCGAGATAGGAAGGATGGAGGATTGGGATGTAAAGACCCAATGGTCCAAGGGAAGGTTCTGGCAACTAAATTTGTATGGAGGGCTATTCAGGAGGATGCATCTCCAACTATTCCCTTTGTAAATGTGAATGTAAATGTAAATGTAAATGTATTATTCTCTCGCCGGGTTAGACCCTCAGGTCCATAGGCGGCCATGTTACATACAAAGCTATATAAAAATATATATACATCAAACAAGGCCATTGGCCTCGAAGTTATCTACCAACTCATTCAGCTCCAATAACTCCTTGCGCAGTTTCCACCAATCATCTAGATACCGTGCAAGAACTACAGCATCTAAGTTTAGGAGATCATGTATACTAGATACCATAATTCCATGTTGGTCCCGCAAATAAGAGAACTCCACGCATTCTAAAAAGCATGTTGTTCGTCTTCCACAAGAGCTCTTCTACAACAAGAACAGAGACGGTTGTCTCTGAATATCATGAAAGCGACCCGCTTCAATTTCCAACTTATGGCTACTAAGTCTTGCTTCCGATATCAAATTTCTCTTTCTGGTGCTAAGGCTTGCATTTAAATACCCCTGTTCAGCATATACCAACATTGGATTGATCTCACGTTTGTAGAAGTCCATTTTCACTCCTGATTTTTCCCACAGTCTCTCGAGCATGTTATCATGTACTAAGCATCGAATTCCAAGATTCGATTCGGCATATCATGAATGTCAATCCCCAATTGCTTGCCCACTCACAAACTTGTTTGATACCATCCCAATGCTCTTGTAATCGAGATTCTACTAGCGCTTGAGATGTTATTCTAGTATCATTTAATTTCCTCCCTGCCTGTAAGAAAGGGTTAAATAAAGTGATTCTCCTTCAAGAGGAAGGAAGCCAACTTCCGCTAAGAGCATTGCATATGGTGTTTGGGCTTTGACCCCCAATTCAATCGAGAAGGAAACGTTTTTTGAACATTCTCAACCTTGTCCCACATTTTCTTTGATAGGCGGGCCCCCACACTTGGCACCCATAGAGCAAAACTGGTTGCACCAATGTTTTGAACATCGCCTTCCTCAAACTCCACTTGTCCACATGGTTATTCCACGCATATGCTTATAGTAATCGTAAAAAGCCCACGCATGCCACCTACTATTCTTCTTTCTACCCCTACATTCCATTTGTATCCATCTGTCACCTCAATCCCCAAATACTTGTATGTACGAGTTTGTTCCAAAGTCTCTCCTTCATACATCATATCTAAATTTTCTCTTCTACCTATAACCATCACTTTGGTTTTTCCTTTGTTCACACGCATGCATGGATATGCAAAAAAAAACTTCGAGAGCGTTTAATTGTTCTTTGTAAACCTGATCTTTGTTTTAGATAGAAGAATAACATCGTCACATATAGCGGGGTCGATAACATATCCTGCAATTCTAACTCCTGCACCTCCTTCCCGTTTTAGCCATGATTCTAAACAGGGGGAGATAAAGGGGAAACCTTCGACTCCTAGAGATGAGGTTGGCTCCTATTTTCATAAATTTTCAATGGGTCGAGGTATCTCCCCAATAATGAGGAAAGTACTAGAAGCTTGGCAGGATGTGCAGAATCTCTTTAATTCCAGCAGATGCTCAATGGGAGGCAGTGGAACTGAGTACATTTTGGAATATTAGGATTTAGGAGAGGAATGCACTCCCTATTGCGCTTATACACCTTCGAATGTTCACTAAATTGCGTGCCGCTGGAGTTTGTAAGGTTGAGCAGTTGCAGGAAAATGATAGATGGATTACATGGACAAGATTTAAAGCTCTAGTTCCAGGGGTTGGGGAAGGTGATAGGAAGATCTTTAGGAAGATTATAGTGAATTTCAATGTTCTTTCTGGTATTGTAGGGGAAGAGGATAGATGGTTGTGTGGGGATGGGGCAGAGTATAAAGTTAGGAAGTTGTATGGACTGCTAATGCCCCATTCAGGGCTGCAGACAGGTTGGGATTAGACCAAGCAAAGACCAAAGATCTACTGACCAATTCTTGGTCCTCCTTATGCTCTATAAAGATACAATCCTTTCGCAGGATCAGTCTACAAGAAGGCATTTACACTATGACATGGTTGATGAATAAGGGAGTTATTTAACACGATCTCTGCCCTCTTGGGTGTGGAGCCTCAGAGACAATGGATCACCTTTTCTTTTGTCCGATCATAGGAGACTTCTAGAGATGGGTTTGTCCAATCATTGCGCTACAGATATGTGAGCTGTCATGGCCAGCCATTCTAGCCAGTATAGGTGCAGACATTATCCAACTCACTTTAACTAATATATCATTATGGTGCATTTGGAAGCATCAATGCAGTGTAGCTCTTGAAGGATTGCCTATTTCAGTAACAAGGATTAAGGGCACCTTCAATGCGGAGGTAGCCCTCATGGCCCTCACCCACCATAAGAAGTTTGGCCGTAATTACAACAAGGACATGGATAGAATTGACAATATAAGGGGATTCTATTTATTTCTCAAATGTCACTGGGAGTGGACTTAAACAGTGTGCAGGAATAGAAGTTGGATCTTCATCTTCAGGGGGGCCATCTCCCAAGGTCTTGTTGCCTAGATCTGGCTACTAGCACCATATAGTACCTAAGTCTGGATGAAGACGGTTAGCCCTTTAGTAATCTAGGGCTAGGGAAGACTGGTGTGGCAACTTCTTAGCACAACCCTTGACACTTATGAGTAATACCCACCTGTGACAATTCTTTCTATCAATCGCACTTGGGGATGTCCTATGTAAATCTTTTATATATTAATACGTACTCTTACCCTCAAAAATATAAAAATAAAGGGGGTTGCGCGAAGCGCACTTTGTATGCTTAGAATCCAAAACAAGGACTCCAAAATGTCCTTAGCGCAGCTTTTCGAGAAAACATAAATTAGGGCACAAAAATTAGGGCAAGCGGTTGGCATAAAGCGTTTTGGGTGCTTAACATCCAAAATGGGGAATCTAAAATGCCCTTGGTGCAACTTCTTAGGACAAACAAAGATTAGGACAAAGCAGGACAGTTGCATGAAGCGCGTTATGGATGCTTAGAATTCGAAACGGGGATTTACTTCCGTTTTGCAACTATTTGGGATAGAGGGCTGAAAAAAATTGGGGTGTGTGGGCAAAACCCTAGTGAGAGCAAGATGGCAAACCCCTGAGAGAGAAGGCAAGAGGGTAAGAGGGCAAGAGGGCAAGAGGGTAAGAGGGCGATGGAGAGAGAAGGCAAGAGGGTAGGAGGGCGATGGGGAGAGAAGTGAAGGATGGAATGAACACCATGTGTCTAGTCATGCTTTGGACAATCATTCAAGTGTTATAACTTTTTTTTGGTAGGTGGAGAGAACACATGTGCCCAATGTCATTTATATTTGCACCAACCATGACACTTGAAATGAGACGTGAGTTGGCACCCCCAAACAATATTTTATTGAAGCGCGTGGAGCATGAGCATGTGCATCATTATCATAAGATTTTTGTTCTTGAAACTGGCCGGAATAGATCCAAAATTGCAAACATCAGCATTCATTCTATATTAATAGAAGTTCTCTATGCAAGTAGCCATCTAAGTGCATTCATTCTATATTAATAGAAGTTCTCTATGCAAGTAGCCATCTAAGTGCATTAAACAAAAACGTTATGCCAACAACATATTGAAGTTTGGTTATGGCATTGCTCAAATTAGGCCTCGGTGTTATGGTATTGCTTGACACAATTAGATCTTGAATTGCAACTGGTAGGTCTCCTCAAACATCAACATTTATTTTTTATTAATAGTAGTTCTGTACATGCCAGCATCCATAGTGCACTAAAGAAAAAGTGAGAATGGGCTTTGCTAAACCTTGTAAGCCCTTTTGTTTGTCTGGTCCAATTTAAAAATTGCTGATCTATTGGTGAAGCCAAGAACAAAAGACAAAAGACTTAAAGAACACTCAAGGGCTGCTCATAGAAGGCCTCATGTCATAGTCTTGCCATTTCCTCTACATTGCCACATAAATCCTCGAATGCTTTTGTGCAAATTTCCACAGCAAAGGGACTTTGTTTACTGCATTTGTGCAGTTAAACAGAAATTGAGAATGGAACAACAGACTGAAATTTTGGCTATGGCATCTGCTCAAAGAAGGCCTCATGTTATCGTCTTGCCATTTCCTGCAGATGGCCACATAAATCCTCTAATGCGGTTGTCCAAAATTCTCAGAAAAATGGGATTTTCCATTACTTTTGTCAACACTCAAGGCAACCATGAAAGATTGTTGGACACTGCCAAGCAATCAGGAATATCTGTGGACCAAGATCCCAGTTTTAAGCTTGTTGGGCTTGCCGGATTTTCTCATGAAGAAACCAAAAAGCTTGCTGGAATGAAAGGTGTTGAGCTCATGATGGCCAGTGTGGATAGTCTGAGAAAACCCTTCGAAAATCTTGTGGAGCAAGAACTGGGGAAAAATCCTTGCTCTGTGGCATGTATAATTTCTGACTTCTTTGTGTATTGGTCTTCTCAGGTTGCAGATAGATTTGGCTTAGATATGGCGACGTTTTTTCCTTCAAATGCCATCACTCATCTTGTATTTCAGAACTTGGAGGAGCTGAGGGCTCAAGGATTGATCCCCATTAAAGGTGAAAAACATATCTCAGTTTTTATTTTAGTAGCGAGCTAATTTACAATCAAAGGAAGCCAGTATTCCAATCCACTACAGAGCAGTTTGGTTTTAATTTGGGTTTTTTTTGCTGCAGATCCAAGTGCAAGTAGCACCATCCCAATTGCGGTTTCAAGCGATATGATTTTGATGCAAAACGAGATCCCTATGATAGTGCACGAAGATTGCCTTTCTGTAGAATACTTCTGCAAGTGCAAAGCCAGAGAAGGAGATTGGAATTTGGTAAATTCTTTCGAAGAACTAGAGCCCAAAGCAGTAGCAGCAATGCGGAAAATGTTACCCAATTACTTGCCTGTATCTCCAATGCATCACTACGAGGTTTTTAATAAAATGCAGGGGAAGAATGAAATTGGGTTAACAGTGGAGGACAGATCGTGCATGGATTGGCTTGATAAGCAGGCAGAAGGCTCGGTGCTGTATGTGTCGTTTGGAAGCGTATCAGTGCTGGGAAAAGAGCAGCTGAGAAATATTGCGAAAGGGGTAATGGATAGCAAGGTTCCATTTTTGTGGATACAGAGGCCGACCCTGACAGGGGAGGAAGAAGATTCGGACTGGATTTTTGAAGGGCTGAACGAGGAAGAAGGCATTGTGGTAAAATGGGCACCCCAGATCGAGGTACTCCAACATCGCTCCGTTGGTGGATTTCTTAGCCACTGCAGATGGAACTCGACCCTAGAAAGTGCCTGCGCCGGAGTTCCAGTGCTTGCATGGCCCCTTTTGGGCGAGCAGAATTTGAACTGTAAATTGATTGTGGAGGAGTGGAAGATTGGGTTGGATTTTAGAGGCGCTATCAGAGATGAAGACGGATTGGTGAGTGCCGAAGATGTGAAGAGTGGTGTTTTGAGGCTGATGGAATGCGAGGAAGGCAGAGAATGCCTCAACAGAATTCGAGAAATCAGAGAAATGGGGATTGCAGCTGCCCTTCCCGGCGGTTCCTCCAGCATTAACCTTCAGCTATTTGCAGATGCATTCGTAATGAAATGAAGCCTTCTAGTCAAGTAATACCATACTACTAGTAAATATGCCCCGTGTGTTACCTGCGCATAAACAGAGGCAGTACGTTCTTATATCCTAACTAGGCTTGTAGTTTTCCTAAATTGTACTCGTTTGGCGAGTGCTTGATGACAACAATTATTCAACTGATGTTCAGTTTGTTAAGTCTGCTTTTGGGAAGGTACTTCGTTATCCTTTCCTTGATGTTTTCTGCCAGCCATTCTTCTAATTGATCTTGGATGTCTCCATCTGTAGCATGTTGTGGGAAACTTTATAAGAGACGGGCAATACAGCACATATCTTATACCTGAGGTCTCAAACATTAAGCACAAAATTAGTATGCACATCCATACGACATAAGCCACCCTAGCCCAGTAGCAATTAGTTGCCCTTTGCTATTTTCTGCTTCATAAATGTTCCTTTTGTGAGCAGACAACTGTCGAATAGTAATGAATGCAACATTGTTGTTGCCCTTAGACATTAAAATGACATCTCACCAAATTGAGTAGCTAGCTCACTGAATGCAACTATGTTCCCAATCAGCCTATAGTATGAGGCCACAACAAATTTCACAATCAGAAAAGCTCATTGTGAAGCTCTCTACGGGAAGTGGTTCATTAATCTATAAACATGGAAACTCAAACACCTTATAAGTTGGCATTTCTTAACATCTTGTCACATCCAATATCAAATGGATTTTTTTTAAAGCAAAGATTGCCATAGATAAGATAAGATAAGATGCATTGCCATTGCCATTAAAGCAGCCAATAGAAGGTCCATTTAGGCAGAGCACAATCTATGCTTTTCTTGGATAAAAGCTCCCCTTGGCCAACACTCCTTGCTCCATTGCCATTAACTTTCATCTCTGTATTATAAGAACTAAATGTTAGGCCACAATAGGAAAACATGGGCCTTATTGAAGTGCACTTAGAACCTGCTCTTTGATAGGCCATTGGCAAAGATTTAAAGAATCGATGATGTTTTTACTGCTCTTTCATAGACCGTTGGCAAAAATTTAAAGAATCAGAGATTGTTTTGAAGCTGCTTTCGCTTCAAAGCTCACTTTCAATCGTTCCTTATTGTAAACAAACTTGCAGTAATTTACAATGTTGAAGGATTACCATGCATGAGTATGAGAATCAAAATGGTCATACGCAACTCACCTCTTGCTCAAGATTAGAAGAATTTCCATTTCGAATTTCAAAATACCAAGGACCAAATATTGCTAACGAAACAAAGTTGTGTATTGTTCATATGCTGAATGCACCAAGCATCTTTATCCAATACTACTTATAGCAACTCGTGTGAAGGTAAATACATATCTATATGCAAGGAGAAGCTATGAAGGCATCTCATTCTAATTCCTAATAAAGCATGGACATTCCTCAATTTCTTCAAGTTTTTATCTAAAGGTGCTATCATATTGGGGCTTCACTCTGTTGATAAAAGGACGTACTGCGAAATATTTGGCTTTATAATTTTACATTAGGTGCATCTCTTTTCGGTTTTTGTCTTGGAAATGATGCCAATGGTCCATGGAATCTTGCCATTTCACTCCTCCTTCACACTGTTGAGAACTGCTTTAATGATTTCTTATGCAATTTATAAATGGCAGGATCGAGTACTTATAATCAACAAGGAAAACATTGCACTTGTTTTTTTTTCCTAAATTGTCCTCATTTGGCAGAGTGGACAACTGTTGCACAGGATGTGCTTGATGACAACAATTATTAATCTGATGTTCAATTCGCTAAGCCTGTTTCTGGTTAGGTACTTCGGTATCCTTACTCTTTCCTTTGGATATTTTCTGCTAGCCATTCTTCTATTTGATCTTGTATGTCTCCATCTGCAATGCCATGTTGTAGGAAATTTTTATGAAAAGGGCAATATAGCATATATTCCCATCTTGGAAATGTTTACGACACTCTTTTCTCGGTTACCAATCGACTTCATGAGAGAACGGCTCAATAAAGGTCAACTAACTGCCACTGATTTCTTGATTTCCAAAGAACAACATGCAACTTATTGTTCCCATGACCGATTACCATAGAAGTACCACCAATCTTTCTAGAAAACCTAGAAAGTACATGCTTCTTATGGGCAATAGATAGATGGTCAAGAGTCTCATAAAGGTCGGTTGGTGTTCAAAAGCAATGGAGAATTACATCCTTGCTATTCATGCATACATGTTTGTTCTCTTGTAACACTTCTACTGTTTCTTGATTTACATGAAGGCAGAAATAATGGCCCCAGAACATGCTGA
Source organism: Isoetes taiwanensis (assembly GCA_021234155.1). Lineage (NCBI taxonomy): Eukaryota > Viridiplantae > Streptophyta > Lycopodiopsida > Isoetales > Isoetaceae > Isoetes > Isoetes taiwanensis. The sequence continues at coordinate 82,175 of JAJEKV010000292.1, read as the reverse complement.
TTTCTTACTGTATGCAGAGGTAGGCTTTGAATCTATGAAGGCATCTCATTCTAATTCCTAAGAAAGCATGGGCATTCCTCGATTTCTTCAAGTATTTCCTACTAAATGCCATAGCCTAAAGGTCTGTAGGCACATAGACTACAACTTTGGCAATATAATTTTGAAATACATGGATACATAGGAAGCGCCATGGCGGGATGGGCTTACGAAAACAATACTTGATGAAGCCACGAACTATAAAGGAAAAAAGACAGTCAAATGGATCCTAATAGTGGATAAGGAAAAATGCAACTGTAAATAACACTTTCACTTCATATAAAGCAATTTTAAACTTGGACATGGAGATAAAATGAAGCAAACAACATACCTTGCTCTAGTAACATATCGGATCTAAGGCCCTTGTTTTTGGATGGAAGTATTCACTCTGCATTGGGAATAATTGTGCTATAAGGGCCCGACTTTACCTACATGGTTCTGTAGGTATAAGCCAAAACCTTTGCTTCTTATCATATGCTAATTCAAATGAGAAGCCATGATTGAACATTACTTCATTCAAAATTCAATGCTTAGAGCAGCATGAATCACCTACAACTCAATGCTTAGAATAAAGATAGCGGTACGTGAATCAGCACAAAGAATCAACCCATCAAAATGTAAATCCATCTCTAAATGTGACGCTCCTGAATATATACGACTACGTATACATACGGGGACTTTCCCCTCCCATGGCGACCATCTCGCCATGAGCAGGGCCCTCCGTCTGACCCGGGCCATCTACGTGGAGATGCTCGAGTGAAGGACACGGAGGTGTCATTCGGCCCACGCCTTCGATGGGCTCCTCGTGCCGAAGCATGAATACAAGGGTTAGCACCAAAGATAAATCATATATAAATAACCACCACGAAGGGTGGCGCATCCATCCAAATACCAACGGCAAAGAATATGCATCTAAACTAAGAAAACACCCCAAACCCCAGGTTCTACCCCGGTTCAGACTCCTGTGAGGATGGACTGACTCGATCTCAAGAGTTCAGCAGCATGACAGGTATAACCGGCGTTGGCATCTGGCATAGAACATCGGCTAGGGTTGTCCACTCCATCCGCCCCTCCCGTGCACACTTTGCGGATGGTCGATCCACGCTATAAGCCGCTATAGCCTTCCGGAGAGCATGAAGCTCAAGGTATCACCCTTTTGAGTCTACTCCAGGGTTCATGACGCCCGGTCCGATGAGGCAGGTCGAAGCGTCCCTTCCAGGATCCACCCGGTGGTTCCATGGGTGAGCTAGAGAATGCGTCGCGCATCGGCTGACCCCGCATCCATGCAGGCTTACTCACCTAAATCTACTCAAAGTGCAAGATGCTCCATCACGGATCACACCTCTACACCTAGGGAGTGTCGGACCCATGCAGGCCCTCATTGACCAGCTATCAGGGCCTAGCCCACCGTAGGAGTCTCGGGAGCCTTTATGTTCGTGCAAGACCCCCCCCACTTCACCACTTTGTGTCCCTTCTCTGGTGCTAAGCCCGGACCATGGCGTCTCGACCCGGTGGTCTCTTGTACACGGGCCGCATCTAATGGGAATATTACGGGGGCTGTATCTAGGAGCATACTATCGGACATGAGCTCGAGGTCTCTACCCCCTTAGATCCCCCATTTCGGGAGTAAGACTATGCAAAGAACTATCAATCCATCCTTTGAGAGCAAGACCAGAATCAAAATATATAAAGAGAACTTACCTTTACAACCAAGGGTTGGTTCCTACCACCAAAACACCGGAGAGAACATACAAGACAACACACAAGTGCCCAAAGGGCGCTACCCTAGAATTCACAAGCTACTCTAGCCACCCACACGAGTTCTCTTTGGACCGTTATCGTTGGGGACTTCCATCTTCTTGGCCTTGGTGCTCGGCTCACGGTTACAAGGGTATCGTGCTTTCGGACAAGGGTGGCGCTCATTTCGGCAAAGGTAGGCGCTCGGCTGCTCAAAGGTGGCGCTCGGCTCCTCTTGGTCAATTGTGGCTGATCACGGGGTGGTGATCCACCTTAATGGATCAAAGTAGCATTCACCATCTTTGTGTCGAGTTTGGCGGTGTGGCGCCCCCAAACCATAATTATCCTTTATAATTATTAATTCCTTAATTATAGGTTATTATCCTTAATGGTTAAATTAGCATAGCTAATTTAATCCCTTTTAGGTCAACCCCCTAGGTTACCATACCCCATGGTGGCGTATCTATACTGGGTGACGTGTCAATATATTTATCATTATCTTGGTATAAATACTTGGAACGTCACATTCTCCCTCCTTAGAATTAATCTCCCCTCGACATTGGGGTGAAATTCTAATTATAGCAAATCACATTACGAAGGAAGGTAATTCCTTATTTCCGAAGATAATATATTAAAACTTTAAAGTTTAAAACAGTTTAAGCACCGAGGTGCATTTTACATGATTATCATAAGCAAAGAGTTCAAGGACCGAAGTCCAATATCAACATCAGAGTAACACAAGAACAAGACATGTGGACAAAACAAAAATGGACAAGTCGGGTCATCGACAACCCTCTATACATGGAGCGCGTCACGTCTTGCTCAGCGGCTTTGCACATGTCAATAGATCGATGTATAGATAGTATAAGTAGGTTATGGTTGAAGGGACCACCCCCTATAAGAAATGAAAGAAAATTCATCTACAAGGGAACCTATGATGCCTATGGTTGGCAATCCACTGTGGCATAAGGAATGACCAAGTTCCTATCGTAGCCAAGATGAACGCGGCCTATTAACTACATGCTTTGCAGCGGTTCGCGGTCATGTCCACATGGCAATTACACCCGTCCTAGGGAACAAAGTGATCCCATCATCGGTAACTATTATCAACTTCGATGCATCTACCCCTCTCTTGCATGATTCTCGGCCGAATCAAGCCTTCAAGCTTCTGCCCGGGGCGGGGGTTGATAGCATCGTTGATGGTGTAACCTTGGGATTCCCGCATGAAGTCCGGATAGTGCTTCTCAAGGTCTATCTTCATCACCCGTAGCATCCTCAAGCGGTAAGTGCTTCCCACTTAACCAAGTATTGCAACATTTGAGTCCTTCTGGTTTGTTTACAAGCCCGATCAAGAAGAGCTTGGGCACTATCTCGAGGTGCTCCTCTGTCATTTCTAGGAGGGTTGGGGTATCCAAAACCTCTTACGGATCAAGGGGTGTGTTGTTTGAGAAGACTCACGTGAAAGACCTTGTGGATCTTCAAAGCGGGGTGGCAAATCCAAAGCGATATGCACGCTCTCCAACCGTTCGATAATTTTGAGCGGCCCGGCCCATCTGGGTGCCAATTTCTTGCAGTTGCCAATCCTAAGCTTGGCTTGTTTAACCTTAATCTTAAGCCAAACTGATTCGCCCACCTGGAAAACGTGTGGTGTTCTGTGCTTATCGGCTACACTCTTCGGCGATTGCGTGCGACTAATAAATAACCTCGAACTTCTTCGACCCGAGCTTGCATCTCCAAGAGGAGTTGCTGAAAACCTCCACTTTAGAAGCGGGGTTATGCCATGTGTCGGGAGTAAGACATTGATAACCATAATTTATCATAAAGGGAGACATTATGGAGGATTCTTGTTTCATCTTGTTGTAGGCAAACTTCGACCAGGATAAATATAATCGACCCATTGTGATTGCTTACTCCACACATAACTTCTTAGCATATCCTCTATAATGCGATTAGTGCGCTCTGTCGACCATCTGTTTGAGGATGATATCTTTGCGTACTCATGGCAAGCTTGGTGCGGATGGTGGCAAAGAAATCTTTCGAATGCACTTACTGAACTTGGGATCCACAATGGGATATGATAACTTCGTGGCATTCCATGCAATCGAAGAAGATCTCCTTGGCAAATAGCAAAGCGTCGAAGAAATTTTGTATCCGGTGGTGCGACATGGCAGAAATGAGCCATTTTTGACAATTTGTCGACCACTACCGATAACGCATCATATCCTCCGATGCGTGGGAGGGCCACAATGAAATCCATGGTTATCACTTCCCACTTAGCGTTGGGCACATCGAGAGGTTGTAACTTCGCCTAGAATCCTTAAGCTGCTTTCGACTTTAGTTTAGCGACACACGACAACTTGCTTAATATACGGCAATGTCTTTTTTCATAGAAGGCGAAATAGCTGGAGGCGAATCTTAAAGTAGGTCTTCATAAAACTGCGTGTCCAGCTATAAGGCTATTATTATGTGTCATGGAGAATGAGCTTCGTGACTCACGAAGTTGCTTCTTAAGCTCTCGCCAATTTTGGGGGACTCATGCTGATGCGGGGCGTGCTGGTAGGCTTAGTACCGGGCTCTAAAAACTATCTCACATTCCACCCCTCACGAAGGAGGAAGCGGATCTCATGCGGAAAAAGATCACCAAATTCTCGGAGAAGATTAGCAATCCCCGGCAAGTTATCGATTACTTAGCAGCAACATCGACTCAAAGGAGGCAAGTCTAATGGCGCAGAGAGAGCTTTTCCTTTAGCATTATAGCTTTATCTAGTTGTCGATGGACATAGAAGCGCATAATAGGGTTGAATGGTTCACCTTTTATATTAGCTGCGTTGAAGGTAACTTCCGTTTCACCATGATCTATGTTGGCCTTCGCGGATGCCAAGAATTCCATACCAACAATGAGGTCATATTTTCCCAATATCCATTAACTTCGGCACCCATGGCAAGGCTGGGGCACAGCAGTGCACCTTGAGGTTGATCACGGCGGCCATGGTATGCCTAACCTTACCCACAGCTAGAGTGGCGGGTCTCCGGTCGGGACCTCAAGGTTTCAAGGTTTGGAGACTACAGGCCATTCTAGGAGAAACAAAATTATGTGTACTTCAATCCATAAGAATTACAAAAGGCTTCTTGTCTACTTGACCTCACGGTGGAAATAGACAGACAAGCTGACTTCCGGCATTCGGTTTCTATAGGCTGCAGGATATGAGGCCTTGCAGAGTGAATATCTGCTCCCGTCTGTTGATATCTTCTTGCTGCGGCGGCATTCTTTTGTGTCGGGTCTTGTACCTATACCTCCCTTAACGGGTTTGGTGCTCTTTCTCTTCAGCGTCCTGTTGCGGACTCCATAGCCTCCCTATTCCTGGCCCATACGCTCCCACGAGTTGATCTTGTTGCTGGCCAGCGGTTGGATCCACCGTTAGGTTGATGCGGTCAACATTTTGGTCCCTGGCGATGGTCCAGCGTTCTGATCCCCACATTGGTTTTGGTAGTCCTCTGCTTCTTCACGGGCCTCTCCTCTTCGACTTCCGCGGGCTTCCTTGTTCAAAGCTGGCCCTTGTACTTCGCTGGCAAATTCGTATGGTACCCGGTGCGGGTAGGCTCGCATGTCGGCTTTACCGCGGTGTCCATGCGGTCTTAGATGAAACTAGGTAATGCATTCTCAAAAACAAAGCTATTCAGCTCGGCATCCCAATGAAAAGGAGGAAGGTAGTAGTGGTCCATGCATACAACCACATGGCCTCGACCAAGGTAGTAAAAGCGGTTGGCCACTTGCGTACGGAAGGCCGCTGGCTATTTCTTTGAAGATCTTCTAGCCTAGCCATGTGCATAATCCTTTGGGTCTCTGTTCTAATGGAGTCTTGGGGTTTTCCTCGGGGTTAGGCGAGGGGTAAAAAACTTGGCGAAGGCAAAAGCTCTATCATTTGCTCCTCAATGGTGTAAAGACCCGGTTAGCGACATTTAACTTTATGAGGAACCGCTCATTAAAGTGGAAGATAGGAAATGGAATCTGGGCGGTTCTCGGTAAAGTGCTTTACAAACAAGTCGAGGACCACATCAATATCATGATGGTCCTCACCTAGGTGGTCTATGAGCACACAAAAGAGCTGGTAGGCGGTTAAGGTCTTTAAGTCAATCAGTAAGCTTAAAGCGCGGCATGGCATGTGACTAGTGATGGGCAATAACAAAAGAAGAAGTAAAGCGCCAGCGGTGAGTAGATGGCACTAGAGGGTGGGGTAAAGCGCTAAGGGTTTTGGGTAGGTGCGGGGTGTGATGGAAAGTCGGCTATAAAGGAAAGCGAGCTTCCGGATCCGTGACTATGGCGGAAAAAGTCGTCAGACGAAACACACTTTAAAAAGTACTTAAATTTAAATTCTAACGTTCACTTTTTATTTAAAAAAAAAAAAAAAAAAAAATCAAAATTTATTTATTATTATTATTTTTTTTTTAAGCAAGCATATAAAAAATGCAGCGGCCAGGTATATGGGGTCTTTGCCTTACTTATACTAGCTTAACTTTTGAAATAAACACCTCAGGGACAGCAAGCCCCTTCGATTTTTCGGTGACTGTTGTCTTTTGACCTCGGAGAGGCGTGTCCCAGAGGGTATTTGGGAGGTGCCCGATCCATTGGAGCCGTTTTTAGCCTTCATCAGAGCTACCTACAAGAAGTTATAGCTCTTCCAAACTTGGGTCTTCCGGTCGCCCTAACTTCTTAAGAACTTACATTCTATTACATTAACCTAACACCACACCAAACATCGAGAACTAAACAATCACGCTAGCTTAAACTCTTCCTCCTAACTACCTAAACTAGCGAGTTAGGGTTTGGTCGATGCTATGATTTCGAAAACCGAAATCCGCGACTCGATACCGATGTGGCGCTCCACGAATATATCGACCCGTGGTATACATCATGGGGACTTTCCTCTCCATGGCGACCATCTGCGCCATGGCAGAGAACCCTCCGTCGACCGGGCCATCTACGTGGAGATGCTGGCGTGAAGGACACGGAGGTGTCATTCCGACCCACGCCTTGATGGGCTCCTCGTCGCCGGAAGCATGAATACAAGGGGTTGCACGGCATAAATCATATATAAATAACCACCACGAAGGGTGGCGCATCCATCAAATACCAGCGGCAAAGAATATGCATCTAAACTAAGAAAACACCCCAAACCCCGTGGTTCTACCTCGGTTGGAGACTCACGTGAGGATGGGTGATGGCTCGATCTCAAGAGTTCGTGAGACGGAGGTATAACTGGCGTTAGCTGGCGTGAGAACATCGGCTAGGGTTGTCCACTCCATCCGCCCCTCCCCATTGCACACTTTGCGGATGGGTCGATCCACGCTATGGCTTCGCTATAGCCTTCGGAGACGCAAACTCAAGGTATCACCCTTTTGAGTCTACTCCGGGGTTCATGGCGCCCCCGTCCCGATGAGGCAGTGGGAAGCGTCCCTTCGGGGATCATAGTGGTTCCATGGGTGAGCTAGAGAATACGCGTGCGCATCAGCGACCCCGCATCCATACCCGATTTACTCATTCTAAATCTACTCAAAGTGCAAGATGCTCCATCTGAGATCACACCTCTACACCCGGGGGAGTGTCGGACCCATACCGGCCCTCGTGGCCACTGTCGTGGCTAGCCCATTGTAGGAGTCTCGGGGAGCCTTTTATGTTCGTGCAAGACCCCACCCCCACTTCACCACCGTGTCCCTTCTCTGGTGCTAAGCCGGACCATAGCGTCTGACCGGTGGTCTCTTGTACCAGGCAGCATCTAATGGGAATATTACAGGTCAGATCTAGGAGCATACTATCGGACATGAGCTCAGAGGTCTCTACCCCCTTAGTTCCCCATTTCGAGTAAGACTATGCAAAGAACTATCAATCCATCCTTTGAGAGCAAGACCAGAATCAAAATATAAAGAGAACTTACCTTTACAACCAAGGGTTGGTTCCTACCACCAAAACACAGAGAGAACAGACAAGACAACACACAAGTGCCCAAAAGGGGCACTACCCTAGAATTCACAAGCTACTCTAGCCACCCACCTGAGTTCCTGCTGGACCCATTATCGTTGGGGACTTCCATCTTCTTGGCCTTGGTGCTCCATTTCACGGTTACAAGGGTATCGTGCTCGGACAAGGGTGGCGCTCATTTCGGCAAAGGTAGGCTTTGTTTGCTCAAAGGTGGCGCTCGGCTCCTCTTGGTCAATTGTGGGCGATCTGGGGTGGTGATCCACCTTAATGGATCAAAGTAGCATTCACCATCTTTGTGTCGAGTTTGGCGGTGTGGCGCCTTCCCAAACCATAATTATCCTTTATAATTATTAATTCCTTAATTATAGGTTATTATCCTTAATGGTTAAATTAGCATAGCTAATTTAATCCCTTTTAGGTCAACCCCCTAGGTTAGCATACCCCATGGTGGCGTATCTATACTGGGTGACGTGTCAATATATTTATCATTATCTGCAGTATAAATACTTGGAAATGCCACACTAAAATGAAAAGTTCAACATTAATTCAATTTAATGCTTGCTTCATTCTAAAGGCGACAATATCCCCGCTATAATACCATACATGTAAAGGTACATTTGCAGACATATCTATTTTAAAAGACAAAAAATGATGTAAAAACAATGAATGGATCAAAAAGTAATGATAACATACAAAAATATAGGTGCAGCCATGGCTGCGCAGTTTGCAGATGCAATAAACAGGCTCTCCTAAAAGCTATTTGTTGTGTGCATTATTATATGCATGCAAAAAAGATTACCTTTTATAAAGCAACTCTACAAACACTAACCAACATTATCTGCATATTTTGGCAAGCGAGCTACCAGAACATGCTAATGTTAGAGGTATTCATAACTTTAGAAGCCCCACCGGTGAACATCACAATCAAAATATTTACATTTGACGTTCATATAATGGCAATTCGAGGAGGTCATCAAAAATAGTACCATAACAATGAATTTAGAAATGGAATGATACCTTGCATGGCAGTATGTTTGCTGTGATTGAAGGACTGCACTTCCATTTGTAATGCCCGGCAATACCAAGAGCCTGCAGCAAAACAAATACTCAGCATGTAATCAAGCCCAAATGCTCTAAACAAAATCTCAATCTTTAAGAAATCTAACACCCTATGTTCACCCTAAATTTATCACAAGTACGCGAATGTGTAGGATCTAGGAACCGAAACCCAGCGATTGCTAGATCTTGCACCCTTGCACCCTTCAGATTTCATATTAGAATGCCAAGAGATTCTAATATAATTTATTCAATAAGTTAATATACAAATACAATAGAGGAGGAAAAATGCTGGTAGAAATATATCCTCTTTCAGCTGCACATATTAATGAAATTCAACGGATCAAGAAGGAATTGTAAGAATGATTAGGTAATAAAAAAATGAGGGCACTTTCTCATAAAAGGAACACAAACCACAACGCAAACACATGAGGTGGCTTAAACTTACAAATTGCATGCTTTCCCATGCTTTTTGCATACAATTTTTCTAAAACGGAGATTCCCAAAAACCCTTTACATAATTCTAGATAGGCATGGTCTAACAAATGCGGCCCAGTACTTGAGAAAATCAAAAGAGACGAACTAACATTTAAAACGCCATAATCCAAAATGGTACTCCTAAATCACGAAAAATACACGACTTAAATATGAAGGGATCTATTAAGCGTTTTTTCAAAGACTTGAAAGTCCAGTTGCTCAACTAAAAATGATCAAAATGGATATGTATTTGATACTTGTTGTATGCTCAAAATGACTACTACTACTAGTAGATAATGGATCCTTCATGCATTGGAGGACGAATACAAGAATAAAACATGCATTTGGTCAAGAATCCAGAGATCTATGAATGCCATCGTTGCCCTAGAACTGCCAGATTTTAGATCTCCGAAGCTCGAGATGTGAGAAGGATCAAGCTGCTTTTGTTAACCCTCTCCGGCCGTTCCTTGCAACCAGATCAATAGGGACATCCCTATCTACATTATTCACCTCTAAGTTATGGCTCAAGAGCTAAATCAGACATCTCTTCACGGTGTGGTAGAACCCTAACATTGTTCCAGCCCTTAGATGTGCCCCTATTTCTAACCTGGCTCTGGCTTCTTCTTGTTGGGTATACAACCCTCTCAACATCTGACAAAATGGTGCAGCTCCTCCTCATAACCTGGTTTCATCCTGTTGCCTTTCAATCTTGTCGTACCTTAGCTTTTTTGGGCTTTTGACGGAGCTCCTATGTAACTTCCCTTTTTTCTGCATTATATACCTTAAAATGGCGAGGGCTCTTAGAGTACTTAAGATTTCCTATGCTCCTTCTACTCCCTACCCTTGATCTTGGAGATCTTAACCCTATTGTCTCCATATCCAGACTGCTACTGTATTACAAGCACCTTCCATGGCCTCAATTAAAAGCTCTTCCCTTAGGATGTTAAAAGTTCTCAAGAGGACCAAGAGCTCCAGGCTATGATTAGGGAGCTTCTAGGTAAGAAAAACAAAAGAAAACTAAAGGAATAGCTTTCGTTGGAATCATGACATCGCTATTAGATTTTATCACGGCTATGGCATGGACATTTGGATGGCGCTGTAATTTATATCATGACAATCAACGGCAACCAACCCATCTATTAACTTCACATAACGCAGAGAAAACTTCAATCTCAATCGTTCAATACAAAGAGATTATTAATCTCATCCATCAAATTAGTGTTTGGTGATAGGGCCTAGTCCGCCTGCTCATAATCCAAGCGCAACCGAGGTCGGCAAGGTGCTGCTACTGAGGGGGCCGTAGCGGCTGGCCAGACCAGCTTCACATAGAGTGGGAGGTGATGCGAAATCGGCCTCCTCCGTCCCATTTGTCCGTCTTGACATCGAAAATGGCGACAAGGTGTACATCTGTAGCGCCACTATGACATAATCCACGACACTAGTTCCGCCATGATTGTCCTTGCTCGCAAGTGTACAGCCGAAGAAGAGGCCATTGTGGTAGGCCATTGCATATGAGCAGGTCAAAGATAATTGCATCAGGAGCAATTGTCTGGCGCCGGGTGACTGGTCATCCGAGTGCCGTGGGCAAAAGGCTTTTTTTCGAATCGCAGCGACGCCATCATCGCGAGGGGGTCCAGCCGCATGGCCTGTTCCCACCTCGTCCCAAGCAAGCATTGAAGTCTCAATTGGAGCATGACTCTTTATCCGCTTGTCTTTATGTATGTCATCATATATAGATCGACATCACGGGTCCATCTATCCACCTCCGGTGGTACGTGATAGAAGGGACTCTCACGCATGGGGAAAGTAGCAAGCGGCTAGGAAGAGAAGATCTCCGCCCGCGGTGGTGCACTCGGACCCACAAGTAGCGGTTATATCTGTTCGGTCTCGAGGGGAAACCAAATGTGCCAAGGCTACCTGTAGTAGCAGGCAACCCCACTGTATCGCCGCGCCTCCCCGCATAAACCATTGAACACCTAAAAATGCCGGTACTCTGGCAGACGGGCAGCCCGTGGCCTCAGGTGTTCCCATGTCTCCATGAGGAAGATGAGGTCCATGTCCATTGCCCATCGAATTGAGGCTATCGCCCTTCTGCCACGGAAACCCCCGAAGCCGGTTCGATCACCACCGGAGGCACAATTCCTATTGAGCGGTCGAAGATGCTTGTGTAGTGTGTGTGTCATATGATGGACCAGTGGGAAGCGGGCCCGGGAATTCGCAGGCGGAACCCGGACAAAAGCAGCAGGCGGCATTGTTGGCGGAAGCGAGCCAAAGTGTAAAGCGGTGCAGAGGGCGGAAACATCGAGGAAGCGCATTTGGGTGGCGAGTGCAGTGCCGGTGTTTAATTAGGCTGGCGGGCGTCACGGCCTGGCCGAACTCACGTGCCTCTGTTGCCTTTGGGTAAGATCACAGCTCACATGTCTGAGATGTGCCCTTGATGCTTACATCGCGGTAGCTGGCCTCGAACTTGTCACATCTTGATCGTGAACCTGCGACTTAGGCTGTGGCTGGTGACTGGACCCCAGCCGAGTCGTAACTGAGCTTGAGATCACGACCCCGAGGCGTCATGCGCCCCAAGGATACGTGTGTGTATCTTCGGGTGAAGTTACTCTTGATCTTAGCAGGGCCCACAGAACTACCGGTTGTGGCTGGAAGTGCTCACAGGCTGGTCAGGTGAGAACCCGCTGGCTGCCTACGGCATGAGGTGGCGGCCGGCGTTGATGATAATTAGTCGCGTGAGGGCGTAGCGGTGGGGAACGGTTCCGGGTTGACGGTGGCGCCCGTTGACATCTTACAAAGTTGTTGGGCTTGCGGTGCGGTGTCGTAATGTCGTGGCCTACGTTCTCTGAAGTGGGAGCTCAGCTCTTGCAAGGTTTAGTCCCCTATCTTACCATCTCCCGGCGTCACGGTGCCCCCATTGTTCATGCGCCTGCTGGAGGCCCTTGCCTTCTTTGGCAGCCGGTCGAACTCCCTGCATTTTCCGGGTCCGTCTGCGAGATCCTCTTCGATCTTTGCTGGTTAACTTCAAAGCTGACTGCAACCTAAATCTTCTGCGGTAGCCTCCTCAACTTCAAGCTGGGGTGTGGCTTTGTCGCGCATCGTGCCATGGCATGGCCTCATCGACCTCGATCTGGCCCAAAACATGATTACGCAAGTGTCACCATGCGTATTTGCGGTCCACAATCACTGCAATCTCGCGGCGTCCAGGTATCCGCAGCGAGCTGCATGTCTGCGAGAAACACCCGATCTTCTTTCTCTCGAGTGCACCAATCGGATGTCGTCACCGTTGTGCTTGGGTCTCCAATTCGATGTCGTTGTTTTGCTATCACCAAGCTGTCTGCAAACCACGTGGGATATTCGCGAGACTCCATCTCCGTTCCGGGCCCGCAATGCGAGGCACTATTAACCTCAACCCGGCTTGGATGGTGGCCCAAAAGGATTACGCCAGCGGAGGAGGCCACAGTAAGGGCACTGGCGAACCTTTCCATCGCAGAGCCGGCCCGGGCATGTGGGCCTTGGCTAGGGCCTCCCTTCTTCATGGAGGATGTCTCTCCCTTGCCCATTGCATCACTTGCGGGGCAGCTTCATGGTGGCCTTCTTGGTTTCGGTAGGTGGTGGCTGCTTGGGAGGTCGATTAGAGCGTCTTTGGGGTTTGCTGAGGTGGGAATGCGTGAGTGCAATGGAAGCTCACTTGCTAGGGGTGAGTCGGGATCTTGAAGGGGACATACGTGGCCATGACTTGGGGTATGGCATGTCAAGCAAGGTTTAGGTAGGCTATGGCGGGAGCTTGTCAGTCTGCGGGGGCTAGGCGGTACATGTGCTGGCGAGGTTATGCCAAGCTAAGCGAGGAACAAAAAGGCGATTAGATTGGGCTATGGCAATGTCGGGGCAAATGTTGGAGCCTAGCTCAACATTATTCTCATCTTGTGACTTCCAAAGGCGATGGGGTCTCGGCATACAAATTTGCGCGAGAATCCAATTTGGGGACCAAAACGTGGAAGGTCGATCACCTTTTAGGGGTTTGGGGGTTTTGGGGCTAGAGACGGTCAGTAAACCCTAGAGAGAGAGAAGCGAAAGGGGCAAATCAAGGGGCTCTATGCAAGGGCTGTAGGCAAGGCGGAGCAAGGATTGGCTATGGAGTTGGCGAATCGCGTAATAACACCAATCGGCGTGAGCAAATTGAATGTTGCAAATAGGAAAAGAAACACAATCCATTGGTTCCATTCAAACCTTGAACATATCGAAAGACGAGAAGCAAGAATGATGATTTCATTGGTGTTTTAATTTTCTTTATCGGGGCTCAACACATGCACGCACTGTAGCCCGGTTCTCCAAGATTCAAGGAATTTGATTTTTTTATTGCTATTTTTGTTTTCTAAATTTGAAATTGCCTCCAAGATTTCCAAGCACCTTTATTGATTTTAGTACTAAATTGGGGACAAAGGGACATCAAAAATGAGACACCCCAGTGTGCAGACATTTGTTTGGTTCTAAAACTACAAGGTTGAATCCATTATTAATGTTCGACATTTTATGGTAGAGTATATCTCTCAATTTTGAATGGCATGGAAGACGGTCTTGAATATGTGGGATTTGAACCCACATTATGCCCAAAATCTAAGCATACCAAAGTGTAATTATAATGGCTAAGAGATAGCCATGAAGCAACCACCATCCATGAGTATTCATGTTCACAATGAATATATTACATCCAAGAGGCCCTTACAATCTATAAGGTACTCTAATTATTAGCCAGATAACTTTATTTATACTTACTCCATATATCATAACCATCATAATTGTATTTAAAGGCACCGATTTAAATAAAGTGTTTAAAATAATCCTTATGTAAAAGCGCCTTCTTAATGAATGACCCATAATCATTTTCTTTGCCAAGGCTTGTATCATGAATCTATGTTTTTGTTTCTAGCATTTTCTTCAAGCCAATGTGGTTGTTTAGAACTTGGCGATATCAAACATATGGCAAAGAAATCGTAATCACGTTGCTTGCCTAGGAGTAACAATTTATTTCTTATATTCTATGATATAACAATAAGCTTAGCTACAAGGCTTTTCTAAAATACCACAAACCACGGAAAGAAATGCCATTATATCCTATACGTCTTGTTTAAGGAGCCGTACCACACTTTGGAGCACATGTTCATGCAATGTGATCTGTTTGAAGAAGAGTTAAACAACACATGCAATTCAAAATCATCTACTTGTACTAAACCATTAATTGTTACAGGTTGGCTAGTTTGTACTAAACCATTAGTTGTTACAGGCTGATTTGCTTCAAAACGCACTCCAACTCTTTATAGTTGCATTCATTATGTTTTATGGCCCTCCCTTTCACTAGCTGGAAGATCCATTCATACTGTGTATCTTTATCATCTGCTCAACACATGTGAGCCAATGCTCCACACTTCTCGCAAATCACAAATGCTTGCTACCTTCAGGGGATTTATTTATTTTGAATACTAACAAGGTTTAAAATGAAACGCACTTATTTAAGAAGTGCGTTTGAAAGATTCCTTTATAAAAATTGGAAACTTGAAAAAAATGGACAAAATAGGGAGCAAAATAGATTGTTGAGCAAATAGCATTCGAAATACCCCAAAAAAAGCAACATTTTTGAAACCTTTTCATTTTTAAAAAAGGGCAAAAAAAAAAAAAAGCTTGTTTTGAGGAGAGAGACATTAAATTTAAAAACTCATTAAGTATTTGTTGTTGAAAATAGAAGGAAATATAGTTTGTCTTTTTGCAAGCTTAATATAAGTATTAAGAAAATCAAATATAGAAAAGAGATAGATAGATAGATAGATAGTAGTTTTAACGTCACGCCACTAGGCAGCATCCAACTGGACATGTGACCACACACCACACTACATTGCTTGGTTGGGCCCACCCCCCAACCACCTTACATTAGCGTCTGTTGGAATTTGACCCCCAACAAAGATGCAAAGTCACGATTCGGGCGGTCTCGAACTCGAGACCACATTGCTAAGGAACTAGTGTATTCTTAGCACATAGATTACAATGAAAGTTAATTTAAAATCTTATCGTATAAATTTATACGGAGGTGGCTCTTCCACCACGGGACTCTCGTGCCCCTTAGGATCTACGTCTCTTGCGAGGTTTTAATAGCGAGGCACGCCCCCTTCGATTCCAATGGTACAGTGCAGCTGTTTCTCCTGCTCGAGGCACCACGGGCTCCCGGATCGACAAACTCCACCTCCTCATCTCTTCTTCCCGTAAGTGGAGGGTGGATTTACATATGTGCCTTTCACATCGCCCGACCGCTTTTTGCTCGGTTCCTCGTTTTCATCGGGAAAGGATTCACAAGAGCTTATCACGGTCCCGATGAAACTTTATTTTGTCTGGTCTATGTCGACGGAGACAACATTGCGCCCTTGCTTAAGGGCGCAAAGCCTATGGGTGCACGAGCACGAAAATGCATCTAGAATCCGGTCTCACAGGCGAAAACCACCGAATTAAATTATTAATTAGCGGTGGCTTACCCGATAATGAGATACCCACAGGCTCCTTGTCGTTTGTGGGTCTCTCAATTTTTTGTAGAAACGTAGGAACCGAAAAGGCGTTGCGGGGTGGAGTCTTTTCATTCTGCGTGTTGAAATGAACCATGGTTTTTTTTGGTCGCGCCAAAACCAATATGGAAATGTTCAAAGCGACTTACTAGCGCGGACCACCACCATGTCCTTTGGCGTTTGTTTTTAGCCCGCCAAACAAAAAAGCAATTAAACATTGGCGTAAAGAAAACGAACAAAATAAGTTAGTTAAGTGGTGTTGCGGTATAAATTTATACCACCATTGCCTTGTTGTATAAATTTATACCACGAAGCTTAATGGTATAAATTTATCTACCGTGGTGTTAAAGTAAATAGAAAAAGCAAGAAATTCAAAGCTTACCATCGCAGTTTTGAAGCCCGTTACGAGCATGACTCCCAATGGCTTTAGCACCCGACATCGTCTGCGGTCGGAATGAAAAATGATGACCCTCCGGTTTTCCGATGTCGACTTCTTTTAGGCCATCCAAGAAAGAAGCGGACTTGCATGTGAATAAAAGCCTCCTCGTCAAAAGTGCTATCCTTGATTTTGAAGCCATAAGGAATATACGCAATGCATAACGTAAAGTTTTGTTTGTCTAAAAGAGTCCCCGACCTCGATGAATCACCCTACAACAACCCCTGTCTTTGGGCGTCGACCAAATGTAGTAAATCTCTAAAGTAGTGTCAAAGCGCTAGTCTTGACTTGCTTTCCTTGCTCAATTGCTTTCGGTCTACCCTCTCCTCCTTGGCCCTCTGAACCAGGTTTAAAAATCACATTGGTAGGCCTTTCTTCTTATTCGCAAGAAAACTTTGAGACAAAGGCACGAAAACAAAAAGTATTTTTACGCACAACTTACCCGATAGCTTTGAAGTTAACGGCGTGCTCTCGATAATAGTATCGTAGTAGAGGTTGGATATAAAGCCTTGCACTCCTCCAGTCCTCGAGGTTTAGTTGCTTCATTAATTACGCACCGCGATATGACAATGTCTTCATTTGCAGAGGGAAAAAATGGTCGGACAAAATTAGGAAAAAAAGAACGACATAGAAATGTGGCTTACGTCTTAGCTTCTTTGGCCATTTAAATGAGAGTGAGTTCTTTTTTGCCACAACTTTTTCTAGAAGTCTTACAAAAATTTCTTTGCTTTTCAAACCACAGAAGCTGCGTCCGGTACAATGCTCATGTTTTTTTTTTTGCCTCACCACCTTTTTGGTTTTTTCCTAGGGAGCTAGATTGTTCTTTTTCTCACCATCTTGAACATACAAAATATTCTTTCTTGAAGATCCCACACATTGTAGATCAAAAACACAAGTATTTTAGTGTTGAATGGCGAACAAAAGCGTTTGTTGTGAAGTCTACTATATTATTGCACGGAATACCGATAGGTATAAAATTTATCCGTTGCCCGGCCTGCCCGGTATAAATTTATCGTGCGGCAGCATAAATTATCACGAATCATATAAATTTATACCCGTCGCGTGGTCGCGGTATAAATTTATTCCGTCCACCGGGACCGCGGTATAAATTTAAAGCATGCGTGCTGAGTCGCGGTATAAATTTATCTTGTGACGGGGCACGTGGCTGGTCTTCCAGTGCGCGTTTACAAACCCGATGTTAATATATACAAACTCAGCTATGCTAAGCATACTCTGAGAGAACTAAATTAAAGCCTTTACTTACTTGACCATCTCACGAAAGCAAGGTAATTAGTGTAAAATCTTCCTTCACCGCCATTATGGGCTTCTTATCACGAGATCGTGGCGACACTCGTGACACAAGCTTCTCGAAGTTCTTGGAGCTTGTTCTTTTGTTTTTGAAGTCCTCCCCATGCACTTGCTTGAACTCTCGTATTCCGGGTGCATGAAGCGGATCTTGTCTATAAGACTCATTTTTTTGAATGCAAGTCATTGTCGAGATTATGACTCACGGCAATGACCTTTGCTTCGTCTGTGACTCCAACGTAGATATGTGCTTCTCGCTCTTCCAAACTTCGTTCACGGGATTCTTCTTTTGAAAGTTCCTTCCTTGCTTTGTAACTTCGTGTGCCTCCAAGTACAAAATATGTGTAATCCTCAAAGTTAGCCTTTTTATAATCTTTTTAGTTGGTTGCACTTCACCGTCAACCATTACAACTAGTGGCGACACATGGGCATGAGGATTCCTTCTCATTCTTTGCTTGAGTATAGCCACATGTGCGCGGCGATATCTCTTCATTGCAAGAACTCTCACCCCATCTTCATTTTTAGGCGGCCTCTTAATAGTGCTCATTGTCAAGGAAATTGTTTGCTTAAGCGGTTTTAGTGTCATTAACCCGCTTTTAGAATAGCACTTGACTTGTCTCTGGGCTTCACAACAATATCTGCCCGGAGCCTTCGAAGAGCCTGGCGACTCCTCTATAGTCAATGCCTTAGTGGTTCTAGTCTTTTTTTTTGGTGGGAGGTCGTGTATCTCTTGCCGGGGGAATGCTTCCCTACCCTTTCCCTTTGGTATTACTATTTCCTCCTCTTCCTCTTCTTCTTCTACTTCCTCATCATTTTCTTCCTCTTCGATAGTAGTGGGGTACCACGGACCTTTGACCAACACCTTTTTCATCGCAAAAGCACCAATTGACATCAAAATGTCCACTCTATCACATGTCTGGGGTTAAGTTAGGAGGATGATGGTATAAATTTATCGTAATGCCACTAAGAATAACTTACATGGCATGCTTGTAATTTTGGATATGTACTCATGCACGCCTTTGGGCGCATGTTCCAGATTCCCTGTCGGTATAAATTTATACCGCCAAGTGTTCTTCGTTTTTATGGCCAAGCGAGGGTTTATAATTTCACGGCGGGGGATAATAATCATCGGCCTTGTACTTGCCCTTCCACGGTGATGGCACAAGTAATCAGTGCTGCGTCGGTTAGTTTGCTCTCTCTTGCGCCCCGTAATGCGTACCCGCGTCCTGGTCTTTTTAGTTAAATGCGTGCCGTGGCTCTATTGGTGCAACCTTTGAAGATTGGCCTTTACGCACAAATTTTATCCTTGGGCCGGAGCGTGGATTAAAAACCATTTTTTAGTAAGAGAACATTTTTCGACTTTTTGACACACAAAAAGCGGTAAAAGCGAGGCTAAAGGGCATAAAATCCACAATTAATTAACACTTTTTTTTCTTATTTAAGCTTAAAACACAACAATATTACTAAAATATTAAGGTTCGGGTCCATTCTTTAAGCACTAGACACCAAGATTAGAAACAATTTTTTGAAGCGGTATAAATTTATAAGCCCCATTTCGGCGGTATAAATTTATACCCGGATGGCTGGATGCGTATAAATTTATAAGCCGTTAACAAGGCGGGTATAAATTTATAATTCAGCCACACACCGGTATAAATTTATACCGCAAAGTGTTCTTGAGCGGTATAAAATTTATACCGCCGTCGTTATAACGCATAAATTTATACCGCTTAGAACACTTAAATTTATACCGTTGTGTTCTAGAACGGTAAATTTATACCACCTTCAGCACGCGATATAAATTTATCTTAGATCCGCAGCCATCTCTCGGTATAAATTTATACCGCCGAAGCTACCACTCTAACAGTTAAAACAAAAGAGAGAAAAAAAAACAGTACGGAAAGTAGACTTACGTGGCCATGACCGTGGATTAAAGCGTATAGACGTTCCTGAGAGCAAATAAGAAGGGGGTATATAGGCGGATCCCTTGTGACGATGTGGAATGGTATATATATAGGAAAATAGGTGGTGGCCGTATGCGGGCAAATTACCCACCCTAAAGTCTTGGTTTAGGTATAAGCGTTTTCTCCATAAAGTTTCCAATACAAGTGTACCGTGAGTTTTCGTATAAATTTATACCGTTTTTCTATGTTGCCCTCCCCTAAATAAATTTATACCATCTCCGGGTATAAATTTATCTTGCTGCAAGACTTTCCCTTTCTGTATAAATTTATACCATCTACGTATAAATTTATACCCGTCTGTTCTTACGTGAGCCATTTATAGTGTTTATTCATTATTTCGAGTATGGCTGAGAGAAAGAAGCGCGAGGCCTCCAACTCACGATTCGGGCTCCCTCTGCAATGAATTCACACCTCCTCAGCGGACACCCGAGTAGTCATGAATATTCTAGCTCAGGCATTTCCAACACCCAGTTCTGTTGGGCTTACTCCCGGCCACGACCACCTGCGGCTTCCACCACCCAGTTCAATTTACTCCACCACACCACCTTTTGAGCGTCGTTTGCCCCCTGTCGTTTTACTCCACCACCAGGGCTAGAGGCTCGGACTACCTCCTCCGGGTTCATTTCGAGACGTCGCCCATAGTCCACCGTAGGCTCCCTCCCCGAGGCAAATCACGCCAACTCCATCCATTTTAAACAAATGGTACTACAACAAGTGGGAGGCGGTCGTGACAAGCAACTCCCCGTGTTCTCGACACTTCAGGGGAGCTGGTCAACTCGTCACCAACCTCGACTACTTTTTCCCGGAGAGAGGGAAAGCACCTCCCCGAGGACTTGCCCACACCAAACCTCGGCATCTACAAGTACACCTCATGTTGATCTCTCGGCGAAGAAACACCCCATGTTGATCTCTCGACGAGGGGACCTCACAAAACCACGGGACTCCATGTTCGAATTTAAAGCCCACGCAAGTAAGAATCTTAAAGCGTAACTTACACAAGAAAGCATGTACAACCGTTAGAAGAAAGAAAAACTTATGGACCGAGGCTCACTTGAGGGCAACACATACAAAGCACTTGTTGTTCTCAACGTTGTTTGCTTAAGATTGGACTAAAGGAATTGAGGTCGATTAAAACGATAGTTACGGTTCAATGACTACCCCGCTAGACCAAAGGGGCTACTTAGCCTTCAATATTGGGCCGATTCCGGTGAGAAGTTCACTTACACTGGTGGCCACCCCTCGCCAAACGGCCTTCAAATTGATTCATGCTTTAGGGTAAGACGACTTGACCGGGCCTGAAGGCTTGAAAATCCGTGCATCAATGACTACCGCCATTCGAGAGGCATATCCAATTCATGCCCTTCAATGTGTTTCCACGGATGGAAGGTTTTCTTTAAGGAGTCTTGTGAAAAACTCTCTAACAGCCCCTATGTACCACTTGAGTGACAATTTCCGCTAAACAAGAAGTCTAATGATAATTATAAGGAGATGTGTTGAGGTCGGAGAATGCTATGGGGTTCCGCTACTCTTACTTTCGTGGTTTCTAGAAAAAGAGTTTTCATGTCCATTCCTAGAAAGCATAGGATGTGCATTTATGCTACATGCTCACGGAATTAAAAGCTTCGGAGGACAAAATGCAAGGACACTTCACACTAAAAAAGTAAGCCTCCCGGACGTGTTCTTGCCTAGTTCTAACTAAAAGTAGGTTCTTTCCCTAAACATATTTTCATTTTTGGATGCATTGAAGGAGAAACCCGAACAAGCCTGTAGAACAACAATCTTTGGAAAGGAGAAATTGACAAAACATAGGAAGAAAGTTGGGAACAACCACTCAACTACATATCGGGTTGTTATTGATGGAATGGACGGGAAGAAGACCACCCTACCACATTTGTCAATGTGCCTAAGGATCTTTCTTTGAAGAAGATTTCATACACACGCATGTTGTTGGTGCTATGGTATTTAATGGAAAACTATCTTGCAAAGGCATTTTTGAACTATCCAAACATTCATGCTGATCCAAATCTCACTATCACAATATTGAATAAGCTTCTTTCCAATCTAGAACATATATGTCATCCTCTCAACCATCCGCTGTCAAGCATGTTCATGGAAGTAAAAGGTACCAAAAATATATGGAGCAAAGATATTGAAGGAGGGGGCTTAATGGAGGGGCTTACCTGGGGGGAGGCGATCCGACGGAATACCCGGCTAAATATCCAGTAAGTACATATCTCCTAGCTCTCATGATTCTTAGCACACTAGTTTTCCTAAAATTTGTTCGTTCACAGATTGTACTATGTTCATACTTCTTAGGAAATAAATTATGTAGTATACAAAATGTATGATTGATCCGGATCAGAAAGAAGCGAGAGAGATATCTCATGCAGTCTCCGGACACAACACTTTTAGATCGAGACAGATCGTTGCTATAGATAATTTGAAATTTAAGATAGATAAAGGAACGATAAAACGCGGCTCAGACGGTACAATTGTAGAATACAAGAGGGCACCGGGGAAGGGAGCTCAACGTTTCGGCGCAATAAGATTCAAAATCTCGGGCCGCTGAGATATAAAAGGCATAGAATAAAATAAAAATAAATGGGAAAATTAAAGGAATTTGGAATCAAGGGGAGAAACGTGGGCAAAGTGGCGAGATAACAACAATGTGAGATCCAGTACCGCAAAAGAATAGGGCACGTGGCGTGGGGAAAGAGGGGGGTGTCGAAAAATACCGTATTAGGGTAATAGTGATCATGACAGCTACGGATAGCAATAATGATGAGTAGTATAGAGAAATAGGAAGGGTACACATGTCGGATATAGAGTTAGGGATGTGTGGCGGGATTAGCGTATAAAACTCTTTGGGACGGGATAGGACAAGACCGGCATTTAAGACGTATCGGACTAAATTAAGTAAGGAAATCGGATGATTTTCAGAAACCCTAAATATCCTTAAACCCTATATAACGGATTACAACGAGAAAGGAGTGATAGTGAAGGCGCTTCTTTGCATTGGTCTCGTCGCTTTTAATCCCTGAGGCACGGAATTTCAACCGAAAAAGGAAGCGCCAACAAACCTCAACGACCGCCCCATGGCTTCGGTATCAAAGTATGGACGAGGGGAAAGGTTCTTGTGAGTGTAGATGGGGATAAAGATTGGCAAGAAAGCCGCCCCAACCGCAACCCGAAAAACTTGCGATTGCCATTCAACCCGCAGCCGAGGAGCTCAATCCATGGTGTATACCGCCGGCCGTTTGCATGTTCCGAGCGTAGGCTTGCCTTCATGCATTAGTCGCTGCCGAAGTGCAATCGCCCCGACCGCCACAACATCCATCATGCTTCCAACAAGCGGGATAGCCGCGATACCCTAGGGTCGCTTTGTGCTCCAGGAAGTTTTAGGCGACAAAAGCGATTCGGGAGGGCGCCAAGACTGGATCGCGACAATGCAATGCTTCAATAGATCGCGGTGTTCATGCCGCCATACAAAGGTCTTAACGAGGAGTTATCGACACAATCTTACGGTATGTGATTTCGCAAGGTTTGTATTTTATTTGCCGAGAGAAGAATCCCGTTTTTTTTTTTATGTATAGGGAGGAATCTCGAAAAAGTTAAAAAGATTCTGGGGAACCATCGAGGAAAAAGAAACTAAAAGAATTAGTCATGGGCCCGAAAAAGAGTCGGATCGAGTATGAAATCGGGGAGGACCGAAAGCGGATGCATGCCATGCTCTCCTTTTGTGTTACTCTTTTATCTTTTGACTTTTTATCCTTTTTCTTACATCTTTTTTTTCCTCTTGCACTTCTCTCTTTTCGGTTCTGCTTCAAAACAATCCTTTGTTCAAACAAGTTAGTTCAAGAACCGCATCGAACTTTATAGGTGAGACTATGAAAAGATAATAGGCTCAATATCGACTGCAATGTATCGTAGGCGGGTAAGTAATCCTCGAGCGTAGGGGAAACAAAAATTGTTTGTTTGTGTGTCTCGATGAGAAAAGATTTTGTATAAGAATGGCTGAGAAGGATAAGCAATGGTTGTGAGAGAAGAACTCTCCTTTAATGTAGATTTTTACATTAAATATAACATCGGATGTTATCCACGGTAACTTTGTGTCCCAAAGTTGGTTATTCTTTCACTAAAGCAAAAAAGACGCATACCATATCGTATTTCATGAACTAATATGATGTAGTTAAATCCAACAGCTAACTGCTTTGAAAACGGGATACTAACCGCTGGCAAACGGATACCCGCCATATCGAGGATCGAAGAACATATTAGGTGATACGTAATGATTTAGGTAAGGGTATCCAAGACGCAACCTGACACGGCAAAACAAGAACTAACAGGGGTGGCCTTATCGATAAACCATGCATGAACGGAAACCAATAGTTACTTGTCAATAATCGAAATACTTAGGAGACTTATGAATCTAGGAAGAAGCATATAAGCTGTGTTGGCGAAAACACGATTGAAGATAAAAGAGGATCGTATATGTAAGGTGTGGTAACGATCCCCGATATGGGCCCACACAGAGACGGAAGAAATATAGAAATATAGTAGTAATAGAATTATAATAATACAACAAGGCTGGAATAGAATGTAAAATATAATATATAGAGGGTATCAAAAGATGCATTGAGGTCCCGAGGCATTAAAGAAAGGATAGATATAATTGCGGAAGTACATGATAGGTATGAAAACCCTGATCGCGCACACAAAGGGCCTAATTAGAAATACAAGTGAAAAGGAGAAGTTGGGCGGATAATACAAAAATCGGGAAGAAACGAACAGAACCGTAAAGATAGGGGGACCGAGTAGATGGTGCAAAGGGTGGAAGGTTAAGTTATGGGATTTACGGATGTCTCTCGCCATACACAATCGAGACAAAGTGGGAAAATAGCCCACCTACTGGTGCCAATCGCCAAAACAGACACCAACTTACTGGCATAGAATGGAAATGAAAATGGGGAGTGGAAAGACGTGGGAGGCCGCATGACCAGTGGGAGGTAACTCCCAGAGCACACCATGATCCGGATCCAGATCCGGCTGGTGCACCAAAGTCACAAAACCCACCCCAAAAGGATACCAAGAAAAACAAAACAGCCCATATGGAAAATCGAAAATTATCGGTCACCAGGAATTGAATACAACCCTAATTGGGCAGCCATAAGACGCCGATAGTAAATGCAGCGGACGAAACACCCAAAGAATCATATCTTAGATGGGATGATTCAATTTTGAAATTCAAAACCGGCGAACATGGGGGAAAAGGTCCAAACGGATAAATAAAGGAACAACATATAAGCCCGTGGAAGAGATATAGGAAACAGAGCATACGTGAGAGAGAGAGCGAGGGAAGGGAAATAAGCCGGGCTTAATCCATCCATAACAACAGAAGAATGGCTAGCCAACAAGGAACCAAAGGTGGAAGAACCAAGCAAGATCTGCAGACTTTTGCCCAGATGGGACGTAGGGGTCGGAAGCCAGTGGTTCCAAGGATGGAAGGGGCCTAACACCACAGCCAAGCGCGCAAATGCAAAGGCAATAGGGAAAGCGGGAAGAAGAAAAAGGTGTGGTGGAAGATACGAGGTGGAAATTCTAAAAGGATGGGAAGAGGTAGAAAAGAAAAAGCGGAAATCATACAAAGGTTGGTGATATTAGAAAAGCAAATAAATAGGTCTAGATGCATGGCGTAGTTTTGATAGATTAAACCGCAGACATAGTGGAGTTCAAAGAACAGAAAGGATTAAACTTGATGTAAGATTGATAGGGGTAGCCGAGAGGCCTAACAAAGACACGCTCGCGGTCAATGCAGATAATGGAGAACGGTTTCCACGAATGTGATAGTGAAAGCAACACGATCAGAGCTTGAGAGGGAGGGCTGAGACATAAAATGTGACTATGAGGGACCCCGGGCGCCAAAGAAAGAATCATCCACACGGTTCAAACCGTGAATGGAATGAATAAGAGGCCCGACACCCATGCGTGTAGACAGGCTACAATGTGGAATCACAGAAGTAGTGGAATTGAGCCGAAGCTATGAGTACAAGCCGTGGTAAAGAATGGGAAACTTTACCCTCAAACGGAGGGGAGAACACACCGCAAGAACCGCAACGCAGAAGATGGGACCCTAATGGGATGGAGGGGGGAGATGGGGAACCAAGAAAAAGGAGGTGGTAAGAGGACGTGAAGCTGAAACAGATGAGGAAATAACACATCCCGGACAATAGACCGGAGACAAAAGTTCTAACACAAACACGCTAGGGATGGGAGGCTAAAAGAGGCTTTAAGGGACCTAGACAGAACATGAAGCCGACAAGGGAGAGGGTGGGGGATCGTGGAGCAAGAACGGTGAGGACAGCTAAGGAAAGGACACATAATGGAGCAAGCAGGGAGACAAAGGGGATGCGTAAAGAAAGGAAGAAATAACGACTGGTACCGAATTGTAACGGATATCCTTGGGATGATGGAGAACTTAAACGGCGCACAGACCGAAATGATATTATATGTCCGGTAGAGACATGGGGAGCACATCACAAAGAGGTTACCATAGATGAACCAAAGCTACACTTTGTTCACTTGTTGGAGGGAAAAGAACTATAAAATAGGAAGGGGTAGCTAGCAGCAGCCCTTACATTAGGAATAGCGAGATCGTAAAAAGCATGTATTGTGGAAAATGACATTAATAAAAGATACATGCTTATAAATGTTGTGTTGCTTCGATTACGAAAATGCAGATTGCTAGTAGTATACTATCCTCCCAAAGTGATAAACCGAGCTATTGAACATGGGGAGAAATCGAATGAGACATAGGGATAAGGAATGTTGATCATAGTGGGGATATTAACGCAAAGGATCGGGACGAAACAATCACATAAAGCGTGGATAGACAACGAGTGGGCAAAGGGACCCGCACCATAAGAGGGGGGAGGAATGGCAAATAGACGCTGCATTTAACGCGGAATGGCTAAAAGAAGAGGAGAAACACCGGGATTGAGGTATGTAACGAACGATATACAATGATATGCAATGGGCTAAGAAGATGGGAGGATCTCGTGCCGTCTACATTAAGCAACAAATGCCTACCTGAGCAAGATAGTAGACTATGGTGTGATAAAAAAAGAAGAAGCAATAAAAGAAATTGAAAGATGAAATTAGGGAATGGGTCGATAGGAAGGAGGGAGGGACACGACCCATATTACTCAAGATAAGGCTGACAAGAGGAAGAACGTATCAATGAAAGCAAGGAAGAGGTAAACATACCGAGATAACAATTCAATAAAAAATGGGGGATCATTCATAAAAAATGAATAAAAAGGGAATAAAATCGGTATGGGGAGAGGGGATGAAGGACGTAGGGAATGATATGAACGACATCTTGGAGGAAGCAAATTTAAAATGGCATTCGGAGGAGAAAAAATAAAGGAGGGGTTAGAAGAATTTCAAGATCAAGATGGTTTGATGAAGGATGCATGGAACAACGAAGGAAAACCAAAACAGCAAGAGGAACCGAGGCATACCAAGAGGAACGAAACAAATATATGAAAAATGGAAAAGAAAGAGAAACATAGGACCCTAAGAACCATCAATAAATTGGATTAAGACCTGAAAAGAGACCTAAAGTATTCTCGAACAATATGAAAAGGGGCTCAAAAGCAAAAAGCGGGATAACCTGAGGAGGATGAGGGGGGGGAGGAACTAAAATAGAAATAGATCGACAAGATACCGGAGTTATACAAAAAAGTGCTTTACCAATCATGGACCCTGAAGGTAGACACAAACCCCTTTCTCCAAGGAAGAAGTGACATGGGCACTAAAACGTAATGGCAAACAATAAAGCTCGATCTATATGGGGCGACAAAGAGATGTTGAAATGCGAGGGAACAGAGATAATAGGGATTATAAATGAGATATTCAATGAGGTAGTACACATGGGTTTCCTGAAAAATGGCGTTTAACAAGGTAATCCCTGCTCCACAAGGGAGGAAACAAGGAAGAACCGAAAAACTATAGGACTATCATGGTCGGCTTTGCAAAATGGTTCGGGAAAACGCCCACCAAAAGCCGAAAACGGGCGTAGGGAAGCTGAGCACAAGGCCAAAGCGTGCTTTTCGACCCAGTATTCAACTACGAGTATCATCCGGTCACTCTAAGGATAATGATAGAGCGCATAAAGGAGAATAATAAGAAGATCATATGTTGCTCGCGGACTTCAAGAAAGCCTTTGACACGCTGCCTAGGATAAGCTTCTACCGTGGCTAATAGGACTAAGAGCACCAGACGGGTTAGTAGGATCAATCGCAAGGTTGTACCAAAGGTGTATGCCAAAACAGAGGGGAGGGAGAAGCCATAGAATGCGATACAGAGTAAAGCAAGGATGTCCACTATCACCCACACCGCTTGGGATATACATAGACGCATCTACAAGAATTTGTCGTGGAAAGACAGAGACAAGGAAGCACCAACGATAGGAAAACAAAAGTACCAATAATGCTATATGCGCTGATTTAGGTATGATGGCGACCAAGGCCAAAGGGATGCATTGTGATGCTAGAGATACTAGAAGAATTCTATGAAGAGACAGATCGCATAATCAACCCTGGGGAAAACAAAATAGTGACCTTTCGGACAAAAGATAAAACACAAGCCATTTAGATACAAGGGGAGAAGCTAGAGGAAGCCAATGAGGTACAAAATGCGGGGCACACACACATGGGGAGATGGTCAAAAGCAAATGACACGATTCCAAGCAGCGATAGGCAACTATTACATCATGATGAATTACCTAACAACAACAGGATCACCAAATTGGGAAATCAAAGCATACCTATTCAGCACGATAGTAGCATCAACACGCTTGTACCTGATGTGAGACGGGGACCGTGGGATCCGAGCCGAAAAGAAATGGGGAGAAACAAGAAGGAATACCGAGGCAATGGCACGGCGTGAATTCCGTGTGAAGACAGTACATCATTGGCCCACAATCTTATATGAGATAGGGGAAAAGCCAATGGAAGTGAGGGCCTGGGAAAGAACAGTTAGATACCTAATAAAGGACAACAGCCACGGGAAAGAGGACAAACTGTCGCCACTAGCTTATAGATGGATCAAAAAACAACATATAACAAATGGCAAAGGATGGTTTAACGAATTGGCGAAATGGACAGCAAATATGGGGATGCAACTAAGTCAGATCATACAAGCAGACGGATGGGACGAAGAATGGACAGGCAGAGCAGTGAGAGCCTGGATGGCACGGCACACAGGGCCCAAAGCACAGTGGCTATTGGAAACCTTCAACCCAGGGAAACAGATAGGGTATATCACGTACAAAAGCACCATGTTGAATAGAAGCAACAGGGGAACTGATATGGAAAACACAAAAGAACACAAATTCAGATTAGTTACCTCAAAGAATTCGATCTCTTCAACCCTGCATCATAATAAGCTCATTAGGGCAAAAGAGATTAGAGAAGGTAGCTCACCACCCAACCGGGTCTTTCAGGAAACCGTTATCCTGAGCCTGGAAATCGTTATCCAGGGAACTGAGAAATCGTTATCTCAGCCTGATATGCACTCCAAGATAGGGTTTAAAGATGAAGGCAAGGTTTATGAAAGCAACAAGGGTTCGTGGAGGCAAGAAACGTCTTCTTACAGCAGTCCAGTCTGACCCACGGCCACTCTTTTGGCGATATCTCACGATCCACAAGGAGTTAGCAGATGAACGACCCCAATCCGGAAACTAGACTCTGAGAGCTTTCCAATGAGCCCTGGATCGCAATAATCTGAGTTATATTAGCTGAGATATGACGTTTTGAAGTTAGCCTTTTAGAAACTGCTATTTTTGGGCTGGGATATTATCAAGAGATTAGCTTGGCTTAATACAAGGATAATTATCTTAGGGTATCAAATAAAGATTAAGACTCCATAATAAGGTTATTTTGAGTGCATAACAGTGGACCACACCCCCGAGCTACTAGGGGAAAACCATCATATCAAGGTCTTCCCCTTTTAAAGATGCTTGACCTCAAGCATTTGTGTTGGCAACCTCGGTTTGTCAGAGGACCATTTTACCCCTGGCAACCTCAATCGTTAGAGGACCATTTTACACCAAACACTTATCAATCGTTAGATAAGTGATCTCACCAAGAGGTATATAGGGTAAGGTAAAGGTTAGGCTTTTAAGCTTAAGGTATAAAGAAGGTATTAAAGTTTATGTCAAAGACTTTCAATTATAAGGTAAAGCAAGTAATGGACAATTAACTGTTGTTAACTTGCTCTTCCTGGTGAAGAGAAGTCTCATAACTCAGAAAATATCTGGATACTCAAGAAGCTGCCACAAGACTAAACCAAACCGCATCAATCGGGCCGGGTGAAACTTTAACTTCACTAAATACCCAAGATGTTGACCTTCTTGTCTGATGATCCCGGGTGAGCTAGTATTTTCCTCGGCTCTAAAATTTCTTCTTTCCCTTAATAATTGGAGGATCAGAATTTCCATTTGTTGCAATACTTCAGTGCAATTTCCTTGCCCTTGTAAGGCTTAAGCAAAACCACATTAAAAAAGGATGCAAAGAAGTCCATTTCCCATATAAGCTAATTTTATAAGCATTTTCTCCAACTTTAGTTTCCACTGAAATGGTCCATAGTATCTTAAAGCCAATTTGAGATACTTAAGTCCCATTTTTCTCAATCTCTTCTTATGCAAATGTATCCAAACCCAATCTCCAGGTTTAAATTCAACTTTTCTCATGCGCTTGCTCAATCTTGTCTTTAAAGCCAGATGACTTCTTTGAATTCTTTCCTTTACCTGTTCAAGCATTGTAGACATATCCTGTGTCAAAGCATCTGAAGCAGGAACTTGATTAGTAAGCTTTGCAATTGGTGTTTCCAAAGACCCACGATAAACAATCTCAAAAGGAGTTTTCTGTGTAACTGAATGCACAGTATTATTATAAGCAAATTCCAACAAAGAAAGATAATCTTCCCACTGTGTCTTCCGATCAGCCACATATGCTCTCAGCATATCCTCAATAGTCCTATTCACAACTTCTGATTGGCCATCTGTCTGAGGATGGTAAGCAGTAGAGAACTTGAGAGTGGTTCCCAAATTCTTCATCAATGCTGACCAGAATTTACTACAAAACAGTTTATCTCTATCAGAAATAATAGCATTAGGAAGTCCATGCAACCTAAATATCTCTTTAAGAAATATCTTAGCAGCTTGTGGAGCTGTCATTGTTGCTCTACAAGGAATGAAATGTGCTTGCTTAGAAAGTCTATCAACAACTGTCCAAATCTGATTATTCTTCTGAGTGGAAGTAGGCAAGCCCTGTATAAAATCCATAGTAATATGCTTCCATGGTTCCAATGGTATGGGCAATGGCTGAGGCACTCCTGCAGGTTTACCTGTGGATGACTTAACCTGTTGACAAACTGTACATTGCTCCACAAACTTTCGAACATCTCTATCCAACTTAGGCCAAAAGAATCTTCTTTTTATATTGGCTAGTGTAGCTTGCACCCCTCTATGTCCACTATAGGGAGGCTCATGAGATTCTTGAAGCATCTGCTGCCTAAATCCGTGAGTCACACATAGGCGATGCTTATAATAAAGGAAGCCACTTACCAACTGATAATCAGGAAATTGATAGCTATCTCCATGTGTAAGAGCCGCATAAGGTGCTCTAAAAGTATTATCGGCAACATACTGCTCCTTCATTGGATCCAAATCAGCTGTACGAGCAATGGAGATTGCATTCACAAAGGCTCTACTAAGAGCGTCAGCTACTCTGTTCTCTTTTCCAGGCCTATATTCAAGCTGAATACCTTCAAAATCTTTAATTGTATCAATTAACTTCAACTGCCGAGCATTTATGATATCCTGGGTCTCAATATATTTCAAACTTTGCTGATCAAACCTGGCAATGAACTTTGTGCCCATAAGATAATGTCTCCAGCGCTTCAACGCATGCACTAGAGCAATAAGCTCTTTTTCATAAACACTATACTTCCTTTCATTATCCTTCAACATTCTACTAACATAAGCAATAGGATGACCATCTTGCATAAGCACAGCACCTATAGCATCTCCACTTGCATCAGAACATACAACAAAAGGTTTATTGGGTGAAAGCATGCTAGGGTGTACCATCTAAAGTACTTTTTAGGGAGTGCGAAACTACCCAGAAAAGTACCCAACATTGGGTACTGGGAACTTGCATAAATGCTGCAATAAATAATAAGTTTGAGAGTTAATCCATTTATATTAGTCTCTAATAGTATTATTATCCTCTAATACTATAGATTGACATGTTATTGACCTTCAATTCAAAATTTTTTGATTGATTTTAATGGAAAGAAAAAACAGAAAGTACCAGTTTTAAAAGTACCCAGTGTAGGTACTTTTGAGGGTTCCAAAAGTGGTACACCGTAGCATGCTTTTACCCTATTCCAATCAGGCAAAGCTAGAACTGGCTCACTAGCCATTATGGCCTTCAAATCTTGAAAAGCTTTTTCCGCTTGTTCATCCCAAACAAATGTAACATTTTTCCTCAAGAACCTATTTAATGGCAACGTAATCCTTGCAAAGTGCTCTACAAATCTTCTGTAGTAACTACACAATTGTACAAAGGATCGTAAGCCTTTAAGATTACTTGGTCTAGGCCACTGGAGAACTGCTTTGACCTTTTCAGGATCCATTCGAATACCATCCTTGGAAATTACATGCCCAAGATAAACCACTTCATTCATGAAAAACCTGCTTTTGGATTCATTAACATACAAGTGATTCTCTGTCAATAATTCAAACACTGCTTGTAAATGCTGCTTATGCTTTTCGATATTCATGTATTTACCTTCTAACTATCATCAGGTACTTAGGAGAGAATGGGATATTTTGAAGCAATCTGACCAAGAGACTGTAAGTAAGTACACTACGAAGTTCAATTTCTTGGCATCACAGGTCACTAACTTGGGAGTTCAGACTGTGGATGAGAAAGAGTTGCTTCGAAAGTATATTAGTGGCTTGAAAGAAGACATCTTTGCAGAGTTGGATTTTGTAGAACCTGCAGATCTGGAGGAAGCAGTTCGTAAGGCCAATGCAGCAGAGCGAAGATTAAATCCTAAGCTTCGCAAGTACAATATATGGGATAGTTTGTATGCATCCAGGGATGAAGAAAGTAAATCATTTCGGAAGAGATTCAAGCCTGATGACAGGGAGCGTAAGTTTGGAAAAAGGGGAAAATCGAATTGGAAGAAAAATGATAAATCAGTCAACAAAGAAGCGAGAACCCTAGAAGACCATGGAAATCTGATGAGAAGAATGTGAAGTCAGAAGGGCCTCAACAAGGTTGCTTTATTTGTGGAGGACCTCATTTTAAATCTCAATGCCCACAGGTTGACAGGTCAAGAGAGCAATCTAATGCGAAGCCTGCAATTAAGAGTACTCCTTCTAGACCAAATTCAAGGGCACATGTTGCTTTTGTTGATGAACAACCAGAATGTTCTAAGGCCAGTGAGGAACGAGCTAAGAAGACACAAGAAAAGGGGAAATTGCAAATTTCTATATGCAAAGATCTTAGCGGTGGAACTCCAATAGTTCGAAGTTTTTGGTTGTTCAAGGTGAATGGCTATGTTTTGAACAGGGGAAGCCGTTATACTTCTTGACGATGGTTCCACACATGATTTCATTTCACGGCGGTTTGGAGAAGTTGAAGCTTCCTATGTTTGATTTACCTAATCTGTCACGCAAAGGGTACGGGAATGAATGGATCACATGAATCTTGTCATAAATTTGTTTGTGCACCAATCCAGATAGGAGAGTACAAAGAGACAAGAGCTATGATGGTAGCACCTTTGGGTTCAGTGGATATCATACTTGGCATGGGATGGAGGATTCAGTATGGAGCAATACCAGATTACAGGAATAAGTGTATGACTATCTTTGTTGATGGGAAGTCAATTAAAATTCATGCCAATGTACTTGAACGATGTACTCCTTTATTATCTCACACTGAGATAAAGAAATCAATGAAATCAGCTGTTCAAGCTTACTTTGTTTATTTGAGAGTCACCGCCTCCAAATAATGTGCCTTCAATTATATAATTTTCTAAGACAAAGTATGATAATATTTTTAAAGACGAAGAGACATTAGATCTTCCTCACCGGCCAGGAAGATCATGCAATTAATTTGGTTTTTTGATGCCAAGCCTCCAAGCGAGCTCCTTACAGTAAGTCACTTTGAAAAAAAGAACTAGAAAGACAAATCAATGAGATGTTGGATAGGCAACTTATTCAACCTAGTTGTTCACCTTTCGGAGCTCCAGTAATTCTTATTAAGAAGAAAGATAAGGGATACGTAAGTGTGTGTAGACTATAGAGCTCTCAACAAACTCAACATGAAAAGATAAATTCCCAGTACCCAGAGCTGATGATCTTTTTGATGAGTTAAGAGGAGCTTGTGTTTTCAGTAAGATTGACTTAAAATCAGGATACCATCAAATAAGGGTGCGAGAGCAGGAGGATATCAGCAAAGCGCATTTAGCACTACCTTTGGGCATTATGAATTTAGGTGTTATGCCATTTGGATTGACTAATGCTCCTGCTACTTTTGCAGACTCATGGGAGAATATTGATTGCCATGAGATGTGGGTTGTGTTCTTTGATGATATTCTTGTGCATAGCATGAATATCATCAAAGAACACAACCACACATCTCCCTATTAGCGGAGCCAATATTCCATGATGAGTCTCCGCAGTAGCGTGAGCATTAGTCAATCCAAATGGCATAACACGAAATTCATAATGCCCAAAGGTAGTGCGAAATGCAGTTTTGTTGATATCCTCTCGCTTCAGACTCCCTATTTGATGGTATCCCGATTTAGTCAATTTAATGAAAACACAAGCTCCTTTAACTCATCAAAAAGATCATCAGCTGGTACTGGAATTTATCTTTCCACAAAAGAACACAAATTCAGATTAATACCTCAAAGAATCTCGATTCTTCAACCCCGCATCATAATAAGCCCATTAGGGCAAAAGAGATTAGAGAAGGTAGCTCACCACCCAACCGGCCTTTCAGAAACCGTTATCCTCGAGCCCGGAAATCGTTATCCAGGGAACTGAGAAAATCGCTATCTCAGCCTGATATGCACTCAAGATAGGGTTTAAAGATGAAGGCAAGGTTTATGAAAGCAACAAGGGTTCGGGAGGCAAGAACGAAGTCTTGGTCAATGGCGGTCCAGTCTGACCCACGGCCACTCTTTTGGCGATATCTCACGATCCACAAGGAGTTAGCAGATGAACGACCCCAATCCGGAAACTAGACTCTGAGAGCTTTCCAATGAGCCCTGGATCGCAATAATCTGAGTTATATTAGCTGAGATATGACGTTTTGAAGTTAGCCTTTTAGAAACTGCTATTTTTGGGCTGGGATATTATCAAGAGATTAGCTTGGCTTAATACAAGGATAATTATCTTAGGGTATCAAATAAAGATTAAGACTCCATAATAAGGTTATTTTGAGTGCATAACAGTGGACCACACCCCCGAGCTACTAGGGGAAAAACCATCATATCAGGAACACTGGCCAGATTCAGGATGGGAAGCCACGACCTCCGAATTGAGAAAGATAGATGGAGGAAAATAGATAGAGCAGAACGAATATACCGGGTATGTGACTCAGGAAAAATAGAAGACGAAGAGCACATGGTAAAGGAGTGCCCGGTCTACAACGACATAAGGTCCAAATTTAACAAGGTCAGGTGGGATCTCCCACTCCCAGCACTGATGGACAAAGAAGAGATGCTCACAGACATAGCGAAAGCTATAAAAGAAATGATAATGAGACACCGGGGGGTGCACAAAGAGAGAGGGCTATTAATCTGAAAAGCACAAATGAGGCGGATCAGAGAAGCCCACAAAGTACAGTTCAAAACTGTTTATAACGATGCATTTGTGTATGGCCAAGAAGCCAGCTATAAGCACGATGCGGGTAATATGTAAAGAACAAGTGAAGCCCAAGTAGATGGCTACATAAAACCTATCGCGTGTTTCTTTGGCAGCACCCTATGGGAGCTCATCGCAGATGCTACATTAAGTCCGGGGCCTCACGCCCTCAGGGACGCAATGTATATTCTATTCTATTCTATTCTATTCTATTCTATTCTATCTTGCTTCATCAGGGTGACTCTCTTTTTGCATGGGCCGGTGCAAAATTTGCATCTTCAAAATGTTGCACCAACTTCTGTTCTGTTGCTTCCTGTAGGGCCAGCAACATCTCGTCCGTCACCCACATCTCTGTGTTGTACTCTTGGATTACTTCCGCATTACCAAGCGGTGACGGTGCTTTCGATGGGATCAAGAAGCTGAAGCTTCTCTGAAAATGCCTGATTTCTTTCAGGGCTTTCATTTCTCTGGCCTCCTTAGTGGCCCTCCTCTTGGCTGGTTTCCTCGGAGGCTTGGGCTTCTCTGGGGGTGGCTTCAGTGTCCTCTTGGGAGGTACTCCACTTTCCACGACCCATACACTGTTCTCTTAGTAGTATGCATTGTATGCCTCCCACTTAGCCAAGTACTTGTTGTAATCCCGCAATTTCTTCTGATAGACTTTATGGGGGTCTATCACATAAGACTCCCGCTCAGTTCGGGGAGCCTTGTTCTTGTCTAAGGTTGGGTAGGGAGGGGGTTTGGGTGGCTGCTCCTCGTCAGGTACCGCTAGTTCGTCCTCGGGATTTCTTGAGGGCCCCGCATCCTCATTATTCGTGTTGTAATTGTCGTCTTCAGAATCATCTGAGGAGGATGGGGGCTTGTCTGCATCTGGCCCTTGAATGACGACCTTTGTGCGTGGGGTCGCCTTCGTTTTCCTTGGGGTCGGTGCTATGTCTTTCCCTTTGAGCTTCTTCTGGAACTCTGCCTCCTTGGCTTCTAGTTCCTCCCTCTTCCTCTTCTTTTCCTCCCGCTTCTTTTCCCGGCGGCACTCTTTGGCTTCTTGCTTCTTGATCCGTGCCGCCAATTCTTCTTCTTCTGCTAGGTTGAGGGTCGGCTCTCTCTGTTGATCCTGCTCCTCGGTCCGGAAAAAAATAATAATTTTAGCTTAACTTTTTTCGGGACTGCACCAACCTTGGAGCTCTTTAGCCAAACGCTAGAAAGTAAGAGAGTGAAATTTTGTACTGTTTAGCTAAACCATAGAAACTTTTAGAATGAATTTCGGGCCAGTTTAGTTAATATCATTCTACTTTATATGAAATATATGATTAGTAGTTTAGTTTCTAGCATTATAAATTAAGTTGTCCTAGACTTTGCTAGTTAGCATTATTTTAGAATGTTTTCACAAAGAAAATGACCAAAATAAATGGAATATATTGAAAAAATGTATAGTAATTTGGCTTAATATTTTTTCTATTGGCCACACCATAGAAATTTTTGGGTTGATGTTTGGGTTAGTTTAGCTAAACGCTAGAAAGTATGAGAGGAAAAATATGTAGAGTTTAGCTAAACCACAGAAAGTTTTGGGATTAATATCGAGCAAGTTTAGCTAAAGTCATTTTGGCTAATAAGAAATATGCGATTAGTAATTTATTCCCTGGCCTTTGCGCTCCTCCTCTACCTCTGTCTCATCCCCTCCCGTGGGGTTGCCTTCGCGCTCCTCCGATTCTGGGCTCTCGCTAGCTGAAGATTGACCTCCTCGAAAGAGGCGCTCACGAAGCATCTCGTGGACTAGGGCGCTGGGGGTTTTACGCTGGGCAGGCTTCTGGCGATTTGTTTCGCTCGGGCCATGGGCTGACGGATCTTGATCGATGTGGGCGCCAAAGATCGCCTTTGGCGGTGAGGCGCTTTTCCAAGGAGGAGCGTGGAAAATGAGGGGGTTCTACATCTATTTATAGATGGGCAATTTTAGGTCAAATTTGAAACTACTCTTTTGGGTCACCTAAAACACTTATTATCTTACTACATGGCTAAATTTAGACAGTCTAACCTCATGGTCTCACACGTTGCGCCCAGATCAATTATGAAAAGTTCATTTTTGCTCCTGGCGCGACGTGTGAGACATGGTGAAATTTTGATGCTAAAATTTATACATTCTAAGCTTGTTTTTAGCAAGGTAACATGCTAAAAGATGCCCAAAGGATTTTCTATCCTTCACACGTGTGGAAAATCTCCTATGGTTTAAGAATTTGTTGTTATTCCTAAGACTCCTTGGATAAATACCTTGAACCATTGGGTGAGATCTCAAAAATAGCCAAATACAGCATATACGCGACATATTCTTTCAAAAATACGAAACCGTGCTCGCAAAAAGTTTGAAAATAAAATACGGCTGAAGAACCCTAAAACTAGAAATCCGGCTCGAATCTTGCCTTCCCGCGCTCCATTCCCTCTGAGACCACCCTATTTTTGGATTCCGGAACTTAAGCAACAGATCAAGGCTAAACTTATGACCAAAAACCACCGAAACCAAAATTTGAAACTATATACAGAGGACATACAATCGAGACATTTTCGAAGGCCCAGAAGTGTACAAACCTTACTGTGATCATTGTTGAGCATGACTAGAAGGATTTTGGAAGACTCTGAATACTCCCCGATCAAGTCACAAGAGATTT
The DNA here is from genome assembly GCA_021234155.1 of Isoetes taiwanensis. Taxonomy (NCBI): domain Eukaryota; kingdom Viridiplantae; phylum Streptophyta; class Lycopodiopsida; order Isoetales; family Isoetaceae; genus Isoetes; species Isoetes taiwanensis. Next base: position 44,036 of record JAJEKV010000292.1, on the reverse strand, counting down.
GGTTGGAAATTATCTATTGAAATTTTCTATTGACACGAAGTTGATTTTGAAATCTTGAAGCATTATTACCCAACATTATTATGATTGATTTATATTCCTATCAATGAAATTCGATGCCTACTTGAAGAAATTATCTCTGTTATGATTCTTTACAATTTTTCTCTGTTCAAAATTTTACAGAAAATCCCCGAGCACTTTTGATTACTTTTGACCCATTTGCCATCAATCACTGAAGCATCTGGCTATATGTCTTGAAAAATCCAAAAAATTCCACTCATAACTCGAGTTAGAAATTTTTGCACTCTGTTTTGACTATTCTTGATCAGATTTTGCCAAATCCGACCACAAAAATTACTTTTGCTTATCAAATGACAATCGACCATTTGCCTATATTCCTTATCATCATTACAACACATTTTGCTTTGGAAATTCTCAAAAACTTCGTCTAGCAACTCCAAAATCCCAATCTCGATCAACGTTTTCAAATTTGACACACTATTGACCAAATTTTGACCACTTTGAGCTCGAATAACTCACAAATTATGTTTTACGACTTGGTGGAAAGCTTTACCATTGGTCACCTACAACTTTTTGACTAAGTCTACAGTGATTGACTCAAAAATCGATCTGCATATCAATACCACAAGCTGTTTTGGCAAAGGTGCCAATTTAAAATGGGAAAGGTATAAAACTTCAAGTTTTTGACTTTGAAATTAGCTTGCATAGATTGATCACCTTAAGTGATCTCGAGGTTCTAACCCCAATTTGGTGAAAACTCAAGTTGGTTCCTTGTGGTTGATCCTTAAGCCGGGTTTAGGGTCAACATTTTGGAGGTTCTCTACAGAGATCTCTACTGGATTTTGAACTCATGGCTCCAAAACAAAAGTTTCCAGCAGAGCAAGAACCAATGGAAGATCGGGGAGACTTGAGCCTTTTCGAGAGATAGATCTCTTCCCCCTAATTTTGCAAGTGGATTACTTCAAAGCCTACCTTATCAGTTCGAGTTGAATATGCCTACTCCATTGCCTACTTTTGATTCCAGCATGAGTGCTAATACTTTTTTAAGAGTCTTTCAAAATTATTACGAGGATTTTTGGCTTCAAAAAGGATGCAAGCTATCACAATTTGAAAAGTGCTTTAAAAGAGGAAAGTGAAAATTTGGTGCTTGGTCGACTTATGAAAGCTTATGGGAACCACTTCTTGGGATGACCTTGTCACCAAGTTTTTGGACAGGTTTGGAAAATGTGCTGCTCCTAAAGACCTTGTTAATGAGTCGCAAAATTTCTCCATTTATGCAGGTGAAAGTGTGAGCCAGTATAAGGAGAGATTCAACACCTTCATGAATAGATGCCAAAAAGTTCAAGTCACACTCTTTTTGGTGTCCTCCTTTATTAAAGGCTTATCTTCTAGACCAGAAATTCACAGGAAGCTTATCAAGATTCAAGCTGCAGAAGGTTTTGATTCCAACTACAAAGTTTTTGCCAAGACCACTGAATTGACCAAAATGTTTTCTATCCTACCAGAAAAACACCATAGCTTTCATCATGATCCTTTTTTTACCACGATGCCAGCGATGGTCCTTATGAATCTCATCATTACATCCCTATTTATCTTTGTGCATAAAGAAAAGAAAAAAGAAGAAGCTGATTCTCAGATTTTAGAAATCAAATCAGACCTGACAAAGGTGACTGAAGCTTTAGCAGAAGTGACCAAACAACTTGTGGAGCTCAAGGCAAGCAGGGCAGGTAGAACTTACCCTGAATGTATTCATTGCAATAGAACTTCACATCCAGCTGACATTTGTTATTGGCAAATATGTCCTAAATGTAAAAAGAAAGGTCACTTTGGTAGAGAATGTCCATCGTGCTTTTTTGCAATGAAATTGGCCATCTTGACCTCGGATGCACCTTGTTAAAGAATATTTTGCCAAGTAGGAGGGGAAAGAAGTCTGAGGCAACTCCTCATGTAAGATTTGCTGAGCCTACTAGCTCTATAAGGTTTGTACAAGCTACGAGAGATGCCAAAGGCCCGAAGAAGTGATGGTGGTACAAACCCAGAAGTATGGGAGATTCCCATAAACTTGCTGAGCCTACCAAGTCCTGTTCCCGAGCATTTTAGGAGATCAAGCACTGCCACCACCCCCCCTTATGGAAGCCCCTCCTCAAGAAATAGCTCCACCCCCAACAAAAATATGGTAAGAAAGATCATGACTTTGTGAGTTGGATGTTTTACTAAAAATTCCAAAGTAAGTGTGGACTTATTTACATTGTTAAAAAATTGCACACAGGTTATAGGAAAAAGTTGCTACAACAAACTAATTTTAGTGAAGCGGTAGCTTGTGTAGGTGTTGCAAATGCCACTAATCTTATTCTGCCCAAAATGAGGAGGATCGGGTGCCTTTATGTGCTCCAAACAACTCTAGGAGGTTATTCTTTTTCCAATGTGTTTGTTAGATGGAGGCTCACCTTTAAATATCATGCCATATCATGTTATGAAAAAAATGTGGGCTCGAGATAGATAAAAGGTCATCTGTTTTTGTTAAAATCTTTTTCTAATGCTAAGATAGCACTGTTGGAATTGTGACCAAGGTCCACTGTTAACTTTGAAGGCATTGTTGTAGCTGCCAATTTTGTTGTTGTTGCTTTTTTGAAGATCTAGGAGAAGATCTGGACATATATGATCTCTTCTTTGGGAAGGAGGTGGATGGCTCTGATTGATGCTAGGCCAATCTGGTGCGAAGGGAGATGCACCATTTCAAATGGTACTCAAGTGGCCACAATCTACAATCAAGATGGTTCTTATGGCTTTAATGGCGAGGTACATTTTATCAAAGAGATGCTTATAGAAGAACCACTAGGATCCCTCTGAGTCTAGCAACTCCTAACACAAAAGAAAATTGAGTTGATTCCTTTAATTAGAGAGTGTGCACTACCTTACGAAGATGGCGAGAAGAGGTTGTTTATGGTTTGATGGAGGAATATCAAAGAAATTGAATGTAGCTTCATCTGCTGACTATATTAAAATATCACGCCAATAAACTTTTGGCTAAGGTAGGAAGGATTTTTCCCCAAATAACTTCTAATGTAGCGAATACAAGGCTTTGATTGCGGGTCTCGAGGAAGCTAGAGCTATGGATATTTCAATTATACATATCTATGGGGATTCCACGGTGGTGAATATCAAGCCAAGAATGCTTGATATGGAGCTCGGAAAAACCAGGTAATGGGAATGCTTGCTCATTTTACCTCTTGGAAAATTACTCATATCCCAAGGGGCTTGAATTGGGAAAGGCTGATGCTTTGTCTTGAGAGACACTTTGATGACTTATTTATCTCGAGGGAGCTATACGGAGGAAGATTTCGATGAGGATGAGGCTAAGGAGCTGTCCCATACTAGTTATAAATGCATCGAGGAAAAGGCAATCAATGAAGTTATAATCAACAAGCATGGCGGGAAAGAACTACTGTTTGTGGGAGATCTTTTGACACACAAAAATAAGGAGGAGATCAATAAATTCTTTGAAGAAAAAGAAGTGATGTGTTTGCTTGGGATTATTACGAGCTTATTGGTATCAAGCGGGAGGTATGTCAATTTGAAATTAAAATTAAGGAAGGGTGTAAGCTTTGTCTTCCGAGAGTTAAGAAGAATAAATGCTTCACTTTTAGATCTAATCAAAGATGAATTGCATAAGATGTTGGATGCAAGGTGTCATTGTAGAGATCATCAACCACGAATGGGTATCTGCATTGTTTGATGGGAAAAAAAAGAATGGAACTTTAAAATTTGCATAGATTATCGAGATTTGAACAAAGCCACTATAAAAGATTGTTATCCCTTGCCTTTTTGGAAGAAATTCTATATCTTTGTTGCGGGGGAAAGACATGTACTCATTTTGGATGGCTTTTGGGGGTTCAACCAGTTAGTATCAAAGAGGAAGACCAGCCAAAGACCTCATTTATTACTCCATGGGGTACTTATGCTATGAAAAGAATGCCATTTGGCCTAATGAATACCCCACTACCTTCCAAAGAGCAATGGATGTCATTTTCAAAACTATGGGCTCTTGAAGAATTTAGAGTGTATTTGGATGACCTTTGCTTGGGTTCTCATGCTAATAACCATGTGGAATTGCTTGCAAAAAATCTTTCTTTATGGGGACTTGAGAGTCAATCTAAATCCAAAAAATGCATCTTTTTTGCATCCAAAAGGACAACTCTTGGGACATGAGGTATCCACCAAGGTATTCAAGTTGCTCAAGATAAAGTTGAAGCTCTCAAGAAACTGGTACCTCCCAAAATTTTGAAGCGGGTTAAAGAGTTTCATTGGTATGACAAGTTTCCTTAGGATGTATATTCCAAATTTTGCTCATATCTTAAGTCCTATCTCTAGGTTGACCAGGATAGGGAAGTTTTCTAAATCTGAAAGCAAGCACATACCTATCACATGGACTCGAGTGCCAAGAAGCTTTTGATTTTCTTATTTTATCCATATGTGAAGCTACTCTTTTAAAAAACCAGATTTGAGCTTGCCATTTGAGGTTTATATCAACATATACAAAAAGGCTATAGGTTTAGCCATTTTGCGGGATAAGCACACCATAGTTTTTGCAAGCAAGAAATAGTGCGCTCTTGAAGAAAGATATACGAGAATAGAAAAAAGTCTTTTTGCTCTCATGTTTCTCATCAATGGCGGGGGCACCTACTTCTAAAAAAAGCCAAATTCAGGTTCATATGAAGCAAAATCAATGGGATTGCTATTTGGTAAAGCAACTAATAAACCAAAGATCAAAGGTGGGCTTGTAAGTTGCAAAGTTATGATATTTACGTAAAAAGAGTTGCACTTGACCGCGAAATCCTAGCCTCTACTTGCCTTATATATTTTTTTGATCATGAGGATGAATTGAATACTCTTGACACTTAGTTTGCCAAAGATCGCCTTGGCAGGGTGAGGCGCTTTTCAAGGAGGAACGTGGAAAATGAGGGGGGTTCTACATCTATTTATAGATGGGCAATTTTAGGTCAAATTTGAAACTACTCTTTTGGGTCACCTAAAACACTTATTATCTTACTACATGGCTAAATTTAGGCAGTCTAACCTCATGGTCTCACACGTTGCACCCAGATCAATTATGAAAAGTTCATTTTTGCTCCTGGCGCGACGTGTGAGACATGGTGAAATTTTGATGCTAAAATTTATACATTCTAAGCTTGTTTTTAGCAAGGTAACATGCTAAAAGATGCCCAAAGGATTTTCTATCCTTCACCGCGTGTGGAAAATCTCCTATGGTTTAAAAATTTGTTGTTATTCCTAAGACTCCTTGGATAAATACCTTGAACCATTGGGTGAGATCTCAAAAAGCCAAATCTGACATATCTGCGACATATTCTTTCAAAAATCTGAAACCGTGTCGCGAAAGTTTGGCAAAAATACGGCTGAAGAACCCTAAAACTAGAAATCCGGCTCGAATCTTGCCTTCCCGCGCTCCATTCCCTCTGAGACCACCCTATTTTTGGATTAGGAACTTAAGCAACGGATCAAGGCTAAACTTATGACCAAAAACCACGAAACCAAAATTTGAAACTATATCTGAGAGGACATACAATCGAGACATTTTGAAGGCCCAGTGTACAAACCTTCTTGTGATCATTGTTGAGCATGACTAGAAGGATTTTGGAAGACTCACGAATACTCCCAGATCAAGTCACAAGAGATTTGGTTGGAAATTATCTATTGAAATTTTCTATTGACACTGAAGTTGATTTTGAAATCTTGAAGCATTATTACCCAACATTATTATGATTGATTTATATTTCTATCAATGAAATTCGATGCCTACTTGAAGAAATTATCTACTTATGATTCTTTACAATTTTTCTCATTCAAAATTTTACTGAGAAAATCCCAGAGCACTTTTGATTACTTTTGACCCATTTGCCATCAATCAACTTTGAAGCATCGGCTATATGTCTTGAAAAATCCAAAAATTCCACTCATAACTTCGAGTTAGAAATTTTTTGCACTCTGTTTTGACTATTCTTGGTATATTTTGCCAAATCCGACCACAAAAATTACTTTTGCTTATCAAATGACAATCGACCATTTGCCTATATTCCTTATCATCATTACAACACATTTTGCTTTGGAAATTCTCAAAAACTTCGTCTAGCAACTCCAAAATCCCAATCTCGATCCTTTGTTTTTCAAATTTGGTGCTATTGACCAAATTTTGACCGCGCTTTGAGCTCGAATAACTCACAAATTATGTTTTGGACTTGGTGGAAGCTTTACCATTGGTCACCTACAACTTTTTGACTAAGTCTCTGGTGATTGACTCAAAAAATCGATCGCATATCAATACCACAAGCTGTTTTGGCAAAGGTGCCAATTTAAAAATGGGAAAGGTATAAAACTTCAAGTTTTTTACTTTGAAATTAGCTTGCATAGATTGATCACCTTAAGTGATCTGGAGGTTCTAACCCCAATTTGAGTGAAAACTCAAGTTGGTTCCTTGTGGTTGATCCTTAAGCCAGGTTTAGGGTCAACATTTTGGAGGTTCTCACAGAGATCTCTACACGGATTTTGAACTCATGGCTCCAAAACAAAAGTTTCCAGTGAGCAAGAACCAATGGAAGATCGGGGAGACTTGAGCCTTTTTAGATAGATCTCTTCCCCCTAATTTTGCAAGTGGATTACTTCAAAGCCTACCTTATCGATTCGAGTTGAATATGCCTACTCCATTTACCTACTTTTGATTCGGCATGAGTGCTAATACTTTTTAAGAGTCTTTGAAGATTATTACGGGGATTTTGGCTTCAAAAAAGGATGCAAGCTATCACAATTTGAAAAGTGCTTTAAAGAGGAAAGTGAAGCTGGTGCTTGGCTGACTTATGAGAAGCTTATGGGAACCACTTCTTGGGATGACCTTGTCACCAAGTTTTTTGGACAGGTTTGGAAAATGTCTTTGCTCCTAAAGACCTTGTTAATGAGTTGCAAAATTTCTCCATTTATGCGGTGAAAGTGTGAGCCGATTATAAGGAGAGATTCAACACCTTCATGAATAGATGCCAAAAGTTCAAGTCACACTCTTTTGGTGTCCTCCTTTATTAAAGGCTTATCTTCTAGACCAGAAATTCACGGGGAAGCTTATCAAGATTCAAGCTGCGAAGGTTTTGATTCCAACTACAAAAAGTTTTTGCCAAGACCAGCGAATTGACCAAAATGTTTTCTATCCTACCAGAAAAACACCATAGCTTTCATCATGATCCTTTTTACCACGATGCCACTTGATGGTCCTTATGAATCTCATCATTACATCCCCTATTTATCTTTGTGCATAAAGAAAAAAAAAAAAAGAAGCGATTCTCGGATTTTAGAAGTCAAAAGCGGAGACGACAAAGGTGGTGAAGCTTTAGCGAAGACCAAACAACTTGTGGAGCTCAAGGCAAGCGGGGCAGGTAGAACTTACCACTGAATGTATTCATTGCAATAGAACTTCACATCCGGTGACATTTGTTATTGGCAAATATGTCCTAAATGTAAAAAGAAAGGTCACTTTGGTAGAGAATGTCCGGTCATGCTTTTTGCAATGAAATTGGCCATCTTGACCTCGGATGCCTTTGTTAAAGAATATTTTGCCAAGCGGGGAGAGGAAAAAGAAGTCGGGGCAACTCCTCATGTAAGATTTCTTGAGCCTACTAGCTCTATAAGGTTTGTACAAGCTCTGAGAGATGCCAAAAGGCGAAGAAGTGATGGTGGTACAAACCCAGTATGGGAGATTCCCATAAACTTGCTGAGAGCCTACCAAGTCTGTTCGAGCATTTTAGGAGATCAACCTTGCCACCACCCCCGTTATGGAAGCCCCTCCTCAAGAAATAGCTCCACCCCAACAAAAATATGGTAAGAAAGATCATGACTTTGATGAGTTGGATGTTTTACTAAAAAATTCCAAAGTAAGTGTGGACTTATTTACATTGTTAAAGATTGCACCTGGTTATAGGAAAAAGTTGCTACAACAAACTAATTTTAGTGAAGCAGTAGCTTGTGTAGGTGTTGCAAATGCCACTAATCTTATTCTGGCCCAAAATGAGGAGGATCCAGGTGCCTTTATGTGCTCAGCAACTGTTGCCCATTTCTGGCAACATGGACTAGCATCTATTATCAAAAACTTTTGTTTCATCCATATTTCCTCTAAGGAAAAGTTTCAGGCTATTGTGATCCCATTAGAGTTTGGAAGACATTTGACCAAGTTTGGAAGGCATTGGGGATCTCCTTTTATAGCCTAATCTTTTCCTTGAGGTAAAATACCTTTAGACACATTCCCATTTGTTTAACATTTTCCTTTGATTTGAAGACCAGGCAAAGGCTATAGCAAGATTATCAAAGAAGCACAAGTTGTTTTACCAAAGCTCAACCTTATGAAGCTTGCTTGAGTTTCATTAGTAGTTTGAAGTCACACACATAAGGATGCCATCTTGGAAGTGAAATGTGCTCTTATTCTAGCCTTGAAGTTTGGAAGACCCTTATAGAAGTTTGGAAGACCCTTAGGCTTTGAGCAAATGTATCTTCACTATGAGGTATGATTTGAGCATTAGAGACAATCTGAGATGAAATCAAATTGCTTCTGAGAGGTACCCATCTTGTCTTCATTCCATATCCACCTTTTTATGTCCTATGAACCTTTTATAACCTTTCTTTCACCATTTTTTCCACTTTTTGAGACCTTTTCCCATCATTTCACTACCCATTTTCTTATTGATCCTACCCTCAATTGAGAATTGCCCCTAATGATCTTGAAAAACTTCAAAGGCAAGAAAACTCTTTTCTCATTCTCATTTCATCTTCCTAAACCTAGTATAGCCTATTTACACCCTTTTTCCCATCTTTTCCCATGACTTTTCACCATCCCTATGTTTGCAATATTCATTGACCATGGGTCAAAATGGACAAAAATTCAAATATTTCAGTTTGACACGAAAACCTTCTAGATGGAAAGCTTGGCAAAAAAGAGCTAACATAGCCTTTTTAAATTTGAAAAAAACCCTTGGGAAGGCCTTCAAAATTGGATTCTTGGGATCGTGCCAAAAAATAAAAAACCTATTCTAGCCTATCTACCCTATCTAATTACGCATAGTTCGGGTCACCCCAATTTTTTCCACGTGGCGTGCCAGGCGTGGGGGGCGAACCGGTGGGTGTCCCCTCTGGTAACGCATACAGGTTAATAGTTGAGTCGGCACTTTTCCTTATATACAGAGCTGCCGGACTTCGTTTGTGCACATGGGATATATCACCCTTAAAATTTTTGATGAACCCTAAGAAATAGGGGAACACTAAATCCGGCCAATTAGGTGCCTAAATTTGATTGAATCCGCCAATTTTCCCCGAGATCAACTCTGAACCTTTTAGAGACCTTGGAGACCCTCAGTGGCATTTGATCCGTGAAAATTGCTCAAATTAGCCTAAAATCACTTTCGGCCCGAGCTAGTTTTGTGAGGAGGAGCGGTTCTTAAACCGGCATCCACCGATCAAATCGACATGCCCCTCGAGGAGATATACCTCTGTGATTTTGGCGCACTGAAGATTTTGATATCATTTTGCTCTGCTCTGCTCAGATTCCAGCTTTATTTCGTTCGAGATTGAAGTCCCGGTTCGTTGTGACCTGTTCAGCATCGAAGCACCTCGATTGCAAACCTAAATAATCATTTCATATTACTTCATTGGTATTTTTGAAGCCCTCGAAAGACTCATACAGTCTTGAAATTGCTCTCAAGCATTATTACTCAAGCATTATTATTTTCGAAACTTTGGTAATACCCTATTGACATTATCAAACTTTCTGTACCACATTGCTATAATGCATAGTCTTTGCCTGAAAAAACGTTTTCATCATTGTACATCCATTTTTTAATTCTGCATTGCTCTTTTAAAAAAAGCAAAAAACCAAAAACAAGACCAAAAACACTTACTCAGGGATTATATCTTCTTCAGATAGTTGTATTTCATCCTTATAGAAATCCTAGAAACCTATACATTCGGAGAAAACCTATAAAAAGATTTCTTTTCATAAGCATTCTGAGTTTGTTCTTTTCTTGAGGTTTTTGTTTACTTACGGGAAAAACTAAAACATCCTTTTGCTATTCAAACCTTTTGCACGTGATCTAGAGGCTATTTTGAAGTTATGCGCACGGATCCCAACCCAAAATTTCCCATCAAACTCCATCTGCAAAATTTGGCTCTGTTTTTGTAGCGGCCAACTTTTTGACCTGCCTTTGACCTCGATTTTCTTGACCCTCCCTTATTCAAATCAAGTCAAATCTTCTCCACCATTTTTCCTCTGCTTGTTGACCACTCATAACACCAATCAGATCTTCAAAATCTCTCAAGGTGTGTAATACGCAAGTTCAGTTTTTGCTCGATAGTTTTTTAGTTTAGGGACTCTAGTGATTTTGAAAAAACTAGCACTTCAAAAAATAATTTTCTGGTTTCATATGACAAGGATTGATCACCCTAAGTGATGCGGAGGTTCTAACCATTACGTTTAAAGATTCCTTTGAGGTTAGGCTAAAATTCCGGTTTTAGGCTAACATTTTGGAAGGTTCTCACCGAGATTTTCACTGGAAGTTGAACTCCATGGCACCAAGAAAGGCTGGCGAGCACTGTTGAGCAACACGAGGTAACAGTCAACCAGATCTAGTAGGGGTAAGCATGAAAGTGGCTACGGTTCCACGACAAATGTTACAAATGTTTTACTGCTTTGCCTTTTCTCCACAAGCTCCTTACCAATTTGAGCTCACTATACTGTTTCTTCCCCTTGTTATGATTCTTCCATGAATGCTAACCATTTCTTGAAGAATTTTGAAGAATATTATGAGGAGCATGGAAAGAAGAAATTTACGGGTTTCTTGAGTTTATCAAATGCATGAAAAGGAGATGAGGCGGATCTGGTTGGATTTGAAGCTGTCGATAGGTACTAAGTGGGATGAATTGGAACAAAGGTTTACATCAAGGTTTGGTAAGACTACTTCACCCTAGGACCTTGTTTTTGAGCTCAATTCCTTTTCCATTAAATCTGGTGAAAGTGTGAAGCGGTATGTGGAAAGATTTAACTCTTATTTCTTTGGTGTGTAATAGGAACCATGTTTCCCACCCAACTTTGCATCTGGTTGCTTCCTTTATCAGAGGATCGATGTCGGGCCTAAGATTTATAGAAAGTTATTAAAACTTCAAAAGTTTGGTGAGCTAGATTCAATCCATAAGACATTTGTAAAAAATTTGTAGATTTAGTAGAAATGCTAAGCTATACGCGATGATGAAATCGAGAGATCCATTCTACCCTCCTCATCATGATCTTGAGCATGAGTCACACTATGCTAATCTTGCCCCTGTATCACGATTCGGAAGGAAAAGAAGAAGCCAAAAGGCGAAGAGCTAGACCCTCGGGTTTGAAATGAAATCTGAGATAAGTAAAAATATCTGAAGCTCTCTTAGAAGTTACCAAACAACTCATGGGTTAAAAATAGTAATAATGCTCCTTCTTCTAGCTCTTGCCATACACAGAATGCACAAAGCGTGGTAAACCCTATCATAGGGCTGAAAATTGCTTTGCAAGATCTTGTCCTAAATGCCACAAAAAGGGGCCATTTTGGTAGAGAATGTCTGTTTGTTCTTTTTGCAAAGAGATAGGTCATGAAGAGAGTTCTTTAGGTGTCAGAAATTACCTTGCAAAGCAAGAAAAAGGTAAGCAGTGTCAATATTAGTTTTATTGAGACTTGTGCGGAAGAACAAGAAGAACAAGATGTTATGGTTGTGCAAACACGTGCTAGGCTCCATTCGGTACATCTGCAAGTTCTGTCCCACCAAGTGTAGCTCCTAAGGTAACATTTCAGCCAAACCCTCGGGATATAGCTCCTCCCCCCTTTCAAAGGTATAAGCAAGAAGGATTAAGGCTTGATGAATTTGAATTGCTTATGAAAAACTCTAAGGTTCTTGTAGACTTACTAACTTTACTAAGGATTGCACCATCATCAGGGGAAAAGCTCATCAAGAATACCCAAAATGTTGAAGAAATTGCTTTGCGAAACTTGCAACAACATTTACGTAGCCTTACACAGCACACTTGAAGATCCGGGTGCTTTTATTTGTAGTGCTACTATAGGTACCTCCCATTTAGATAAGGTTTTGTTGGATGGAGGTTCCTCCTAAATGTCATGCCTTATCATGTTATGAAAACAACTGAATCTCAAAGTAGAAGACAACACTTCTATTGTTCTAAAATCCTTTTCAATGCTAAGGTAGTACCAAAGGGGTGGTGAGAAATGTGTGCATTATCTGAGGGGGAATCATTGTCTTAGCTACATTTGTGGTTGTTGACTTTGAGAATGTTAATCATGCTAACATTTATGATTTATTCTTGGGAAGAAGGTGGATGAAAGCTTGGTAGATGCTAGGCCTATATGGTGCGAAGGTATTTGCACTATTTCAAATGGAGCAACTTCCATTAAAGCGGTAAACCAAACTGACCCATACGCTAACATTAGATTCATAGATGTGGATATCTTGCGGGGAAGAAGAGTTAGGAGTTCTGATTTAGGTCTAGATGTTGATATAAATCACGAGAAGTTATCAACTTTGCTCATGTAGAGTTCCACGATCCAAAAAAAACAAGGCCTACCTTTGGTTTGATGGAGGTATGTCTAAGAAATTAGGGATTGCTTCTTACCTGCTGCTATTACGAAGGATCTGGATCTTAAAGCGATGACTAAGATAGGGAGAATTCATCCTAATATTTCTTCTAATGCAGAGAATATAGGGCCCTCATTGCGAGGCCTCTGAGGAAGCAAGGTTCATGAATATTTCCCATATTGTTATCTATGGAGACTCACAACTTGTTTGCAAGCAGATTTTGGGAGAATACCAAACAAAACATCAAGATATGGAGGATCTGAACACACAAGCTCGAGAATTGCTAACTTTTTTTATCATTGGGAAATTTATCATATTCCAAGGTCTAAAAACTTTGAGGCTGATTCTTTGTGCAGGAAAACACTCTTAGAGCATCTCTCTGAGGGGAGCTATCAAGGAAGATGTCCTAGATGAAGATGAACTCTCTCAGTTTCATCCTATCTTGACCATCAACCTAGCACAAGAGGAATCACACAAAGAACTTGAAGTGCACAAAGGAGGTATGTCGAGGACTTTGCAAATGGGAGATCTATATGATGAAGATTGCAAAGGTAAAATGATTAAGTACTTTGAAAATTGGGTGGATGTTTTTGCATGGGAATATTCAGAATTGAAAGGGGTTGATAGGAGCATTTGTGAGTTTGAGATAAAAGTTAATTGAAGATACTAAACACATCATGCGAGAGATTGAGAAGAATTAATTCCTCACTTTTAGATCTTATCAAGCGGGAATTATTCAAAATCACGGGAGTCGGGTTTGATAGTTGACATTGTGAACCCTTCTTGGGTTTCTTGTATTGTTCAGTTCTAAAAAGAATGGTTCTCTAAGAATATGTGTGGATTATAGAGATCTAAATAAAACTCTTGTCAAAGATTGTTACCCTTTGCCTTTTTTGGAAGAAATACTTTTATCGCGATGGTGGCAAGTCTATGTACTCATTTTGGATGGTTTCTCTGGTTTTAATCAGATTAGCATCAAAAAGAAGATCAACCAAAACATCCTTCATTACTCCATGGGAACTTATGCAATGAAAAGGATGCCTTTTGGCTTAATGAATACCCACTGCTACATTTGAGAGAGCCATGGATCTTGTCTTTGCAAACATGACTCTGAGCAATTCAGAGTTTATCTTGATGATTTATGCTTGGAGGTACTGGTACAAGTGATCATATTTGAGCTAACAAGGATATTTACATTGTGCGACACAAGCTGGAGTTAATCTAAACCCAAAGTGTGCATCTTTTTGGCATCAAAGGCCGACTCTTAGGCCATGAGGTTTTACGCTAAAGGCCTTCAAGTAGCTGAAGAAGAGATCATAGCTTTAAAAAGCTTCAAACACCGGGACAATTAAAAAGTCAAAGGGATTTATGGGAATGACCTCTTTTTTAAGGTGTATATGTGCCTAATTTCTCTCACCTTATTAGTCCTATCTCTAAGTTGACTAGAGTAGGCCAAGTTAGTAAACGAGAAAGTAAATATAGGCTGTTGTTTGGGGTGATGAGTGTGAAAAAGCTTTTTTTTGCAGGATCATAGAGGCTATTTGCCATTCTACACTTTTAAAAACTCAGACCTTTCATTACCATTTAAAGTTTACATAACTATCACTAAAAGGCTGCTTTGGAGTTGCCATTTTGCGGGATAGACACCCTATTGCTTTTACAAGCAAACAATGGTCTCAAACTGAGGAGAAGTATGCTAAGATAGAAAGAGTCTTTGCTGCTCTCGTTTTTTTTGATCGAGAGAGCAGGGTCATCTTTTACAAAAATCCCAAGCCACTATCTACATGCAGTGAGAACCCCATGCCTTTTTGTATGGTAAAATTAGAAAAACCTAAGCTTCATAGGTGGGCTTGTAGGCTTCAATCTTATAATTTAAAAGGTAAAGGTTATTCATGTATTGAACAACCAGTTTATACTTACTGCTTTGCCTACTTTGAACATGAGGAGTTGATACAAAGAAAGAAATGACTAACCTTGTTTTAAATGGCAGGGACTTGTCAACTATATCAGCTCAAGGTTGGCAACAACCTATTAGGAGGTTCCTTGATGTCGGGGAGATACCTTACGAATTTTCAAAAAGCCAAGCTTACAAGTTTAAGTTAAAATGTTTGACTTACTCCTTGGTTGGTGACATCTTGTGCAAGGTAAATAGGGATGGTGTACTCTTAAGATGTGTTGATGAAGATGAAGCTGCCACAGTGCTTATTTGAAAATCACAAAAGGTGTTTGTGGTGGTCATTTTGCAGAACACAAGCGCCAAGAAAATATTGAGTGCAGTTATTTCGGCCTCATTTATTTAAAATTGTTATGATATTATAAAGACTTGTCATCAATGCGGATCTTTGGCAAAGAATCTTGCATCCTGCTCCTCTTCTGGGAATCATCTCCCTGGTCCATTTCAAGTTTGGGGATTGGACTATGTTGGCCCTATCAATCCTCCATCCTCATTGACATGAATACATTGTTGTGGCTACTGAGTCTGTTCACTAAGTGGTCGAGCGGCACCTTTAAGGAAAGCAAATGCCCATACCTTTTGCTAGATTTTTGCATGAGAATATTTGCTCTAGGTTTGGCATTCCTTTTAAAATTTTGACTGATAGAGGCTCTACTTTTATTAATGAAGTTATTAATTTCCTTGTTTCAAGTCTCAAGATCAAGCATGTGAAAAGCTCAGCCCTATTATCCTCAAAGGAAATGGCCAAGGCGAGTCTACTAACAAAGTGCTTAAGGGTATATTACGAGAAAAGCGGTTTGCCAAAACCAAAGGGATTGGCACTTGAAATATATGATGCTCTTTGGGCTCATAGAATTACTTCTAAAGCACTACTAATGCCTCACCTTTCAGTTTAGTATATGGGTAGAGAACATTATTCGGTCGAGTTAGAGATACCTTCTTTAAGGATGGCACTCAAGGCTGGAGTTGGAGTTTTCGAAGCCTTGAAGCACGGGTATGAAGTTACATTAAAATTAGATGAAGAAAGGTTTGTTGCGAGAGAATTACAACTTCTTTGAAGAAGGCTAAGAGTCAGCGACTTTCAAGGCTGCTCACAAACTAAAGACAAGTTTGCACCTATGGAACTAGTTTTAAAAGTGGAATGCTAAAGATGAAGAAAAAAGCTTTCAAAGTTTGAAAATCCACAGGAGGGTCCCTATCAGATTTTAGGAGATCTTTGGCTGCTCATCTTATAGGTTGGCGGATCTTGAGTGCAGGATTAGAACGCCAAATCCATTAATATTCAACACCTTAAAAGATATTGGCCTCGGCATGCACCTTGAGCCTCTTCACTTCTATATAAGCATTTGTTCTAGCTTAGAATAGGTTAGTTCATAATTTCAAAAGCTGAGTTTTTAATATTTCTTTTGATTAGCATATTTCCTTTGAGGTTTGATATTGTGTTTTTACGTTTAGGCTGCGGGAATGTGACCACAAGGGATGAAGACTTGATTATTACCTATTAATGGGCTCTATGTTGTCATGCCGGGACCATTTGTTAAAACATTTCATCATCTTCTTCTAAAGCGGCCTATTCTTCATAAAGACCTTGCTTCTCCATTGGAGTTCTAGAGTGCTATCCATATATAATTTTCCACATCTTGCTTGGCACTCATGCTAACCTTGA
Organism: Isoetes taiwanensis; assembly: GCA_021234155.1. Lineage (NCBI taxonomy): Eukaryota > Viridiplantae > Streptophyta > Lycopodiopsida > Isoetales > Isoetaceae > Isoetes > Isoetes taiwanensis. The sequence continues at coordinate 27,738 of JAJEKV010000292.1, read as the reverse complement.
TTTCTTGTCATATCTCGGGTTCATTCTTTTCTCCTCCATTTTCATCACACCTATAAGTTGCCCTACATTCCATTTCAACCTTCTACCCTTTTATTTTTCATTCCCTACAATGCTCTGCACCACATTTCCACCATAGCGAGTTCATCTCACCTCATACCACTCATTTCATTACTCTACATCATTACATCACTGCTCGGTGTTTGAAGATCCTCAGTCTAAGCTTACATCATTGGGGCTGGGGGACCAACTATTCTTTCCTTTGAGGAGATGTTGCCCATTTAAGCAACATGGACTAACATCTATTATCAAAAACTTTTTTTCATCCATATTTCCTCTAAGGAAAAGTTTGAGACTATTGTGATCCCATTAGAGTTTGGAAGACATTTGACCAAGTTTGGAAGGCATTGGGGATCTCCTTTTATAGCCTAATCTTTTCCTTGAGGTAAAATACCTTTAGACACATTCCCATTTGTTTAACATTTTCCTTTGATTTGAAGACCAGGCAAAGGCTATAGCAAGATTATCAAAAGAAGCACAAGTTGTTTTACCAAAGCTCAACCTTATGAAGCTTGCTTGAGTTTCATTAGTAGTTTGAAGTCACACATATAAGGATGCCATCTTGGAAGTGAAATGTGCTCTTATTCTAGCCTTGAAGTTTGGAAGACCCTTATAGAAGTTTGGAAGACCCTTAGGCTTTGAGCAAATGTATCTTCACTATGAGGTATGATTTGAGCATTAGAGACAATCTGAGATGAAATCAAGTTACTTTCTGAGGAATTACCCATCTTGTCTTCATTCCATATCCACCTTTTTATGTCCTATGAACCTTTTATAACCTTTCTTTCACCATTTTTTCCACTTTTGAGACCTTTTCCCATCATTTCACTACCCATTTTCTTATTGATCCTACCCTCAATTGAAATTGCCCCTAATGATCTTGAAAAACTTCAAAGGCAAAGAAAACTCTTTTCTCATTCTCATTTCATCTTCCTAAACCCTAGTATAGCCTATTTACACCCTTTTTTTCCCATCTTTTCCCATGACTTTTCACCATCCCTATGTTGCAATATTCATTGACCATGGGTCAAAATGGACAAAAATTCAAATATTTCGGTTTGACACGAAAACCTTCTAGATGGAAAGCTTGGCAAAAAAGAGCTAACATAGCCTTTTTAAATTTGAAAAAACCCTTGGGAAGGCCTTCAAAATTGGATTCTTGGGATCGTGCCAAAAAATAAAAACCTATTCTAGCCTATCTACCCTATCTAATTACATAGTTCGGTCACCCCAATTTTTCCACGTGGCGGCCCGTGGGGGGGCGGTTTCTGGGCTGGAGTGTCCCCTCTGCGTGTACACCTTGATTAATAGTTGAGTCGGCACTTTTCCTTATATACACGAGCTGCCGGACTTCGTTTGTGCACCCTGGGATATATCACCCTTAAAATTTTTGATGAACCCTAAGAAATAGGGGAACACGCTAAATCCGGCCAATTAAATTGCCTAAATTTGATTGAATCCCTTAATTTTCCCCGAGATCAACTCCTGAACCTTTTCCAAGACCTTGGGGACCCTCGTGGCATTTGATCCGTGAAAATTGCTCAAATTAGGCCTAAAATCACTTTCGGTAGAGCTAGTTTTGTGAGGAGAGCGGTTCTTAAACCCGGCATCACGGATCAAATCGACCGCCCCTCGAGAGATATACCTCTCATGATTTTGGCGCTACTGAAGATTTTGATATCATTTTGCTCTGCTTTCTGCTTTCGATTCCAGCTTTATTTGGTTCGAGATTGAAGTCCGGTTAGTTGTGACACATTCGACATCCCGAAGCACCTCGATTACAAACCTAAATAATCATTTCATATTACTTCATTGGTATTTTTTGAAGCCCTCGAAAAGACTCATCTGATCTTGAAATTGCTCTCAAGCATTATTACTCAAACATTATTATTTTGAAACTTTGGTAATACCCTATTGACATTATCAAACTTTACGTACCACATTGCTATAATGCATAGTCTTTGCACGAAAAAGCGTTTTCATCATTGTACATCCATTTTTTAATTCTGCATTGCTCTTTTAAAAAAAGCAAAAACCAAAAACAAGACCAAAAACACTTACTCGGGGATTATATCTTCTTGAGATAGTTGTATTTCATCCTTATAGAAATCCTAGAAACCTATACATTGGAGAAAACCTATAAAAAAGATTTCTTTTCATAAGCTGATTCTGAGTTTGTTCTTTTTTCTTGAGGTTTTGTTTACTTACGGAAAACTAAAACATCCTTTTGCTATTCAAACCTTTTGCCGTGATCTAGAGGCTATTTTGAAGTTATGCGCACAGATCCCAACCCAAAATTTCCCATCAAACTCCATCACAAAAATTTGGCTCTGTTTTTGGCAGCCAACTTTTTTTGACCTGCCTTTGACCTCGATTTTCTTGACCCTCCCTTATTCAAATCAAGTCAAATCTTCTCCACCATTTTCCTCTGCTTGTTGACCACTCATAACACCAATCAGATCTTCAAAATCTCTCAAGGTGTGTCTGCAAGTTCAGTTTTTGCTCTGACAGTTTTTTCAGTTTTAGGGACTCTAGTGATTTTGAAAAAACTAGCACTTCAAAAATGAATTTTCTGGTTTCATATGACAAGGATTGATCACCCTAAGTGATCTGGAGGTTCTAACCATTCTGTTTAAGATTCCTTTGAGGTTAGGCTAAAATTCCAGGTTTTAGGCTAACAGCAACTCTAGGAGGTTATTCTTTTTCCAATGTGTTGTTAGATGGAGGCTCACCTTTAAATATCATGCCATATCATGTTATGAAAAAATGTGGGCTCGAGATAGATAAAAGGTCATCTGTTTTGTTAAAATCTTTTTCTAATGCTAAGATAGCACCAGTTGGAATTGTGACCTGTTAACACTGAAGGCATTGTTGTAGCTGCCAATTTTGTTGTTGTTGCTTTTGAAGATCTAGGAGAAGATCTTGAGACATATATGATCTCTTCTTTGGGAAGGAGGTGGATGGCTACAGTTGATGCTAGGCCAATCTGGTGCGAAGGGAGATGCACCATTTCAAATGGTACTCAAGTGGCCACAATCTACAATCAAGATGGTTCTTATGGCTTTAATGGCCGAGGTACATTTTATCAAAGAGATGCTTATAGAAGAACCACTAGGATCCTACAGGATCTAGCAACTCTAACACAAAGAAAATTGAGTTGATTCCTTTAATTAGAGAGTGTGCACTACCTTACGAAGATGGCGAAAGAGGTTGTTTATGGTTTGATGGAGGAATATCAAAGAAATTGAATGTAGCTTCATCTGCTGACTATATTAAAATATCTTGCCAATAAACTTTTGGCTAAGGTAGGAAGGATTTTTCCCCAAATAACTTCTAATGTAGCGAGAATACAAGGCTTTGATTAGGTCTCGAGGAAGCTAGAGCTATGGATATTTCAATTATACATATCTATGGGGATTCACAGTTAGTCTGCCCAGGGCAGGTAAATGGTGAATATCAAGCCAAGAATGCTGATATGGAGCTCAGGAGAAACCGAGGTAATGGGAATGCTTGCTCATTTTACCTCTTGGAAAATTACTCATATCCCAAAGGGCGAGTGGGAAGGCGATGCTTTGTCTTGAGACACTTTGATGACTTATTTATCTGAGGGAGCTATACGGAGGAAGATTTCGATGAGGATGAGGCTAAGGAGCTCTGTCCCATACTAGTTATAAATGCATCCCGGGGAAAAGGCAATCAATGAAGTTATAATCAACAAGCATGGCGGGGAAAAAGAACTCTGTTTGTGGGAGATCTTTTTGACACAAAAAAAAGGAGGAGATCAATAAATTCTTTGAAGAAAAGAAGTGATGTGTTTGCTTGGGATTATTAAGAGCTTATTGGTATCAAACAGGGAGGTATGTCAATTTGAAATTAAAATTAAGGAAGGGTGTAAGCTGTCTTCGAGAAGTTAAGAAGAATAAATGCTTCACTTTTAGATCTAATCAAAAGATGAATTGCATAAGATGTTGGATGCAAGGTGTCATTGTAGAGATCATCAACCACTGAATGGGTATCCTGCATTGTTTGATGGAAAAAAGAATGGAACTTTAAAATTTGCATAGATTATCGAGATTTGAACAAAGCCACTATAAAAAGATTGTTATCCCTTGCCTTTTTGGAAGAAATTCTATATCTTTTATTGCGGGGGAAAGACATGTACTCATTTTTTGGATGGCTTTTCAGGGTTCAACAGATTAGAATCAAAGAGGAAGACCAACCAAAGACCTCATTTATTACTCCATGGGGTACTTATGCTATGAAAAGAATGCCATTTGGCCTAATGAATACTTGACTACCTTCAAAAAGAGCAATGGATGTCATTTTCAAAACTATGGCTTCTTTGAAAAATTTAGAGTGTATTTGGATGACCTTTGCTTGGGTTCTCATGCTAATAACCATGTGGAATTGCTTGCAAAAATCTGTTCTTTATCTGCGGGACTTGAGTCAATCTAAATCCAAAACAATGCATCTTTTTTGCATCAAGGACAACTCTTGGGACATGAGGTATCCGACCAAGGTATTCAAGTTGCTCAAGATAAAGTTGAAGCTCTCTCAAGAAACTGGTACCTCCCAAAATTTGAAGCGAGGTTAAGAGTTTCATTGGTATGACAAGTTTCCTTAGGATGTATATTCCAAATTTTGCTCATATCTTAAGTCCTATCTCTAGGTTGACCGGGGATAGGGAAGTTTTCTAAATCTGAAAGCAAGCACATACCTATCACATGGACTCCCAGTGCCAAGAAGCTTTTGATTTTCTTATTTTATCCATATGTGAAGCTACTCTTTTAAAAAACCAGATTTGAGCCTGCCATTTGAGGTTTATATCACTGTTACAAAAAAGGCTATAGGTTTAGCCATTTTGCGGGATAAGCACACCATAGTTTTTTGCAAGCAAGAAATGGTGCGCTCTTGAAGAAAGATATACGAATAGAAAAAAAGTCTTGCTGCTCTCATGTTTCTCATCAATAGGCAGGGGCACCTACTTCTAAAAAGCCAAATTCAGGTTCATATGAAGCAAAATCAATGGGATTGCTATTTGGTAAAAACAACTAATAAACCAAAGATCAAAAGGTGGGCTTGTAAGTTGCAAAGTTATGATATTTACGTAAAAAGAGTTGCACTTGACCACGAAATCCCTAGCCTCTACTTGCCTTATATATTTTTTGATCATGAGGATGAATTGAATACTCTTACGACGCCGTTTGCCAAAGATCGCCTTGGCGGGTGAGGCGCTTTTCAAGGAGGAGCGTGGAAAATGAGGGGGTTCTACATCTATTTATAGATGGGCAATTTTTAGGTCAAATTTGAAACTACTCTTTTGGGTCACCTAAAACACTTATTATCTTACTACATGGCTAAATTTGGCAGGTCTAACCTCATGGTCTCACCACGTTGCACCCACGGATCAATTATGAAAAAGTTCATTTTGCTCCTGTAGCGGCGTGTGAGACATGAGTAAACCTGATGCTAAAATTTATACATTCTAAGCTTGTTTTTTAGCAAGGTAACATGCTAAAAGATGCCCAAAGGATTTTCTATCCTTCACACGTGTGGAAAATCTCCTATGGTTTAAGAATTTGTTGTTATTCCTAAGACTCCTTGGATAAATACCTTGAACCATTGGGTGAGATCTCAAAAATAGCCAAATACAGCATATACGCGACATATTCTTTCAAAAATACGAAACCGTATCGCAAAAGTTTGGCGAAAATACGGCTGAAGAACCCTAAAACTAGAAATCCGGCTCGAATCTTGCCTTCCCGCGCTCCATTCCCTTTGAGACCACCCTATTTTTGGATTCCGGAACTTAAGCAACAGATCAAGGCTAAACTTATGACCAAAAACCACGAAACCAAAATTTGAAACTATATCTGAGAGGACATACAATCGAGACATTTTGAAGGCCGAAGTGTACAAACCTTCTTGTGATCATTCTTGAGCATGACTAAAAGGATTTTGAAAGACTCACGGTACTCCCGATCAAGTCACAAAAAGAGATTTGGTTGGAAATTATCTATTGAAATTTTCTATTGACCTGAAGTTGATTTTGAAGTACTGAAGCATTATTACCCAACATTATTATGATTGATTTATATTCCTATCAATGAAATTCGATGCCTACTTGAAGAAATTATCTCTGTTATGATTCTTTACAATTTTTCTCTGTTCAAAATTTTACAGAAAATCCCCGAGCACTTTTGATTACTTTTGACCCATTTGCCATCAATCAACTAAAGCATCGGCTATATGTCTTGAAAAATCCAAAAATTCCACTCATAACTTTCGAGTTAGAAATTTTTGCACTCTGTTTTTGACTATTCTTGTATTTTGCCAAATCCGACCACAAAATTACTTTTGCTTATCCAAATGACAATCGACCATTTTGCCTATATTCCTTATCATCATTACAACACATTTGCTTTGGAAATTCTCAAAAACTCGTCTAGCAACTCAAAATCCCAATCTCGATCCTTTGTTTTCAAATTTGGTGCTATTGACCAAATTTTGGCCGCACTGAGCTCGAATAACTCACAAATTATGTTTACGACTTGGTGGAAGCTTTACCATGGTCACCTACAACTTTTTGACTAAGTCTCTGATGATTGACTCAAAAATCGATGCATATCAATACCACAACTGTTTTTGGCAAAGGTGCCAATTTAAAATGGGAAAGGTATAAAACTTCAAGTTTTTGACTTTGAAATTAGCTTGCATAGATTGATCACCTTAAGTGATGATCGGAGGTTCTAACCCCAATTTGAGTGAAAGCATAAGTTGGTTCCTTGTGGTTGATCCTTAAGCCGGGTTTAGGGTCAACATTTTGGAGGTTCTCACAGATCTCTACTGGATTTTTGAACTCATGGCTCCAAAACAAAAGTTTCCGGTGAGCAAGAACCAATGGAAGATCGGGGAGACTTGAGCCTTTGGGAGATAGATCTCTTCTCCCTAATTTTGCAAGTGGATTACTTCAAAGCCTACCTTATCGATTCGAGTTGAATATGCCTACTCCATTGCCTACTTTTTTGATTCGGCATGAGTGCTAATACTTTTTAAGAGTCTTTGAAGATTATTCTACGGGGATTTTGGCTTCAAAAAGGATGCAAGCTATCACAATTTGAAAAGTGCTTTAAAGAGGAAAGTGAAAATTTGGTGCTTGGTGACTTATGAGAAGCTTATAGGAACCACTTCTTGGGATGACCTTGTCACCAAGTTTTTGGACGAGGTTTGGAAAATGTCTTGCTCTAAAGACCTTGTTAATGAGTTGCAAAATTTCTCCATTTATGCGGTGAAAGTGTGAGCCCGGTATAGCGAGAGATTGACACCTTCATGAATAGATGCCAAAAGTTCAAGTCACACTCTTTTTGGTGTCCTCCTTTATTAAAGGCTTATCTTCTAGACCAGAAATTCACGGGAAGCTTATCAAGATTCAAAAGGCTGCGAAGGTTTTGATTCCAACTACAAAAGTTTTTTGCCAAGACCCTTGAATTGACCAAAATGTTTTCTATCCTACCAGAAAAAACACCATAGCTTTCATCATGATCCTTTTTACCACTGATGCCACTGATGGTCCTTATGAATCTCATCATTACTGTCCCTATTTATCTTTGTGCATAAAGAAAAAGAAAAAGAAAAAGCTGATTCTCAGTTTTAGAAGTCAAAGCGGACGACAAAGGTGGTTGAAGCTTTAGCGGTGACCAAACAACTTGTGGAGCTCAAAGGCAAGCAGGGCAGGTAGAACTTACCACGAATGTATTCATTGCAATAGAACTTCACATCCGGTGACATTTGTTATTGGCAAATATGTCCTAAATGTAAAAAGAAAGGTCACTTTGGTAGAGAATGTCGGTCTGTGCTTTTTGCAATGAAATTGGCCATCTTGACCTCAGATGCCTTTGTTAAAGAATATTTTGCCAAGCGGGAGAGGGAAAAGAAGTCCGAGGCAACTCCTCATGTAAGATTTCTGCGAGAGCCTACTAGCTCTATAAAGTTTTGTACAAGCTCTGAGAGATGCCAAAGGCCCGAGAAGTGATGGTGGTACAAACCCGAGTATGGGAGATTCCCATAAACTTCTTGAGCCTACCAAGTCTGTTCGAGCATTTTTAGGAGATCAACCACTTTGCCACCACCCCGTTATGGAAGCCCCTCCTCAAGAAATAGCTCCACCCCAACAAAAATATGGTAAGAAAGATCATGACTTTGATGAGTTGGATGTTTTACTAAAAAATTCCAAAGTAAGTGTGGACTTATTTACATTGTTAAAGATTGCACCTGGTTATAGGAAAAAGTTGCTACAACAAACTAATTTTAGTGAAGCGGTAAAACTTGTGTAGGTGTTGCAAATGCCACTAATCTTATTACATTTGAAAATGAGGAGGATCCGAGGTGCCTTTATGTGCTTTCGGCAACTCTAGGAGGTTATTCTTTTTCCAATGTGTTTTGTTAGATGGAGCTCACCTTTAAATATCATGCCATATCATGTTATGAAAAAAATGTGGGCTCGAGATAGATAAAAAGGTCATCTGTTTTGTTAAAATCTTTTCTAATGCTAAGATAGCACCAGTTGGAATTGTGACCTATTAACTGCGAAGGCATTGTTGTAGCTGCCAATTTTGTTGTTGTTTGCTTTTGAAGATCTAGGAAGATCTGGAGACATATATGATCTCTTCTTTGGGAAGGAGGTGGATGGCTACGATTGATGCTAGGCCAATCTGGTCTGAAGGGAGATGCACCATTTCAAATGGTACTCAAGTAGCCACAATCTACAATCAAGATGGTTCTTATGGCTTTAATGGCGAGGTACATTTTTTATCAAAGAGATGCTTATAGAAGAACCACTAGGATCCTCAGTCTAGCAACTCCTAACACAAAAGAAATTGAGTTGATTCCTTTAATTAGAGAGTGTGCACTACCTTACAGAAGATGGCGAGAAAGAGGTTGTTTATGGTTTGATGGAGGAATATCAAAGAAATTGAATGTAGCTTCATCTGCGACTATATTAAAATATCGCCAATAAACTTTTAGCTAAGGTAGGAAGGATTTTTTCCCCAAATAACTTCTAATGTAGCGAGAATACAAGGCTTTGATTGCAGGTCTCAGGAAGCTAGAGCTATGGATATTTCAATTATACATATCTATAGGGATTCCGCGGTTAGTCCCGACGGCAAAAAATGGTGAATATCAAGCCAAGAATGCTGATATAGAGCTCGAGAAAAACCGGGTAATGGGAATGCTTGCTCATTTTACCTCTTGGAAAATTACTCATATCCCAAAGGGAAGCGAGTGGGAAGCTGATGCTTTGTGCAGAACACTTTGATGACTTATTTATCTGAGGGAGCTATACCAGAGGAAGATTTCGATGAGGATGAGGCTAAGGAGCTCATCCCATACTAGTTATAAATGCATCGAGGAAAAGGCAATCAATGAAGTTATAATCAACAAGCATGGCGGGAAAGAACTACATTTTGTGGGAGATCTTTTTGACACAAAAATAAGGAGGAGATCAATAAATTCTTTGAAGAAAGAAGTGATGTGTTTGCTTGGGATTATTACGAGCTTATTGGTATCAAGCAGGGAGGTATGTCAATTTGAAATTAAAATTAAGGAAGGGTGTAAGCTTTGTCATCTTCCGAGAAGTTAAGAAGAATAAATGCTTCACTTTTAGATCTAATCAAAGATGAATTGCATAAGATGTTGGATGCAAGGTGTCATTGTAGAGATCATCAACCACGAATGGGTATCTGCATTGTTTTGATGGGAAAAAAGAATGGAACTTTAAGAATTTGCATAGATTATCGAGATTTGAACAAAGCCACTATAAAAGATTGTTATCCCTTGCCTTTTTGGAAGAAATTCTATATCTTTGTTGCAGGGAAAGACATGTACTCATTTTTGGATGGCTTTTGGGGGTTCAACAGATTAGAATCAAAGAGAAGAAGACCAGCCAAAGACCTCATTTATTACTCCATGGGGGTACTTATGCTATGAAAAGAATGCCATTTGGCCTAATAGATGCCCCACTACCTTCAAAACAATGGATGTCATTTTCAAAACTATGGCTGCTGAAAAGAATTTAGAGTGTATTTGGATGACCTTTGCTTGGGTTCTCATGCTAATAACCATGTGGAATTGCTTGCAAAAATCTGTTCTTTATGCAGGACTTGAGGAGTCAATCTAAATCCAAAAATGCATCTTTTTTGCATCGAAAAAGGACAACTCTTGGGACATGAGGTATCCAGCCAAGGTATTCAAGTTGCTCAAGATAAAGTTGAAGCTCTCAAGCTGGTACCTCCCAAAATTTGAAGCGGGTTAAAGTTTCATTGGTATGACAAGTTTCCTTAGGATGTATATTCAAATTTTGCTCATATCTTAAGTCCTATCTCTAGGTTGACCCGGGGATAGGGAAGTTTTCTAAATCACGAAAGCAAGCACATACCTATCACATGGACTCAGTGCCAAGAAGCTTTTGATTTTCTTATTTTATCCATATGTGAAGCTACTCTTTTAAAAAACCAAGATTTGAGCACACCATTTTGAGGTTTATATCCTTTTGTTACAAAAAGGCTATAGGTTTAGCCATTTTCTTGGGATAAGCACACCATAGTTTTGCAAAGCAAAATAATGCGCTCTTGAAGAAAGATATACCAGGGGAATAGAAAAAAGTGCTGCTTTGCTCTCATGTTTCTCATCAATAGGCAGGGGCACCTACTTCTAAAAAAAGCCAAATTCAGGGTTCATATGGAAAACAAAATCAATGGGATTGCTATTTGGTAAAAAAAGCAACTAATAAACCAAAGATCAAAGGTGGGCTTGTAAGTTGCAAAGTTATGATATTTACGTAAAGAGTTGCACTTGACACGAAATCCTAGCCTCTACTTGCCTTATATATTTTTTGATCATGAGGATGAATTGAATACTACTTGACACTTTGTTTGCCAAAGATCGCCTTGGCAGGTGAGGCGCTTTTCAAGGAGGAGCGTGGAAAATGAGGGGGTTCTACATCTATTTATAGATGGGCAATTTTAGGTCAAATTTGAAACTACTCTTTTGGGTCACCTAAAACACTTATTATCTTACTACATGGCTAAATTTAGGCAGTCTAACCTCATGGTCTCACCGTTAGCGCCCGATCAATTATAAGAAAAGTTCATTTTGCTCTGGTGGCGGCGTGTGTGGATAATTATTTTGATGCTAAAATTTATACATTCTAAGCTTGTTTTTTAGCAAGGTAACATGCTAAAAGATGCCCAAAAAAGGATTTTCTATCCTTCACGTGTGGAAAATCTCCTATGGTTTAAAATTTGTTGTTATTCCTAAGACTCCTTGGATAAATACCTTGAACCATTGGGTGAGATCTCAAAAATAATAAATACAACATATCTGCGACATATTCTTTCAAAAAATCTGAAACCGTATGTCAAAAAAGTTTGGCGAAAATCTGGTGAAGAACCCTAAAACTAGAAATCCGGCTCGAATCTTGCCTTCCAGCGCTCCATTCCCTCTGAGACCACCCCTATTTTTTGGATTAGGAACTTAAACAGCGATCAAGGCTAAACTTATGACCAAAAACCACGAAACCAAAATTTGAAACTATATCTGAGAGGACATATAATCGAGACATTTTGAAGGCCGAGTGTACAAACCTTCTTGTGATCATTCTTTGAGCATGACTAGAAGGATTTTGAAAGACTACGAGTACTCCCCGATCAAGTCACAAAGAGATTTGGTTGGAAATTATCTATTGAAATTTTCTATTGACCTGAAGTTGATTTTTTGGAAATCTTGAAGCATTATTACCCAACATTATTATGATTGATTTATATTCCTATCAATGAAATTCGATGCCTACTTGAAGAAATTATCTGTTATGATTCTTTACAATTTTTCTCTGTTCAAAAATTTTCACGAGAAGATCCCGAGCACTTTTGATTACTTTTGACCCATTTGCCATCAATCACTAAAAATCTGGCTATATGTCTTGAAAAAATCCAAAAATTCCACTCATAACTTTCGAGTTAGAAATTTTTGCACTCTGTTTTTGACTATTCTTGGCGTATTTTGCCAAATCCAGCCACAAAAATTACTTTTGCTTATCAAATGACAATCGACCATTTGCCTATATTCCTTATCATCATTACAACACATTTGCTTTGGAAATTCTCAAAAGCTGCGTCTAGCAACTCCAAAATCCCAATCTCGATCCTTTGTTTTCAAATTTGACTTCTATTGACCAAATTTTGCCGCACTTTGAGCTCGAATAACTCACAAATTATGTTTTGACTTTGTGGTGGAGAAGCTTTACCATTGGTCACCTACAACAACTTTTTGACTAAGTCTGATGATTGACTCAAAAATCGTCTGCATATCAATACCACAATTTGTTTTGGCAAAGGTGCCAATTTACGGAAATGGGAAAGGTATAAAACTTCAAGTTTTGACTTTGAAATTAGCTTGCATAGATTGATCACCTTAAGTGATCTGGAGGTTCTAACCCCAATTTGGTGAAAACTCAAGTTGGTTCCTTATGGTTGATCCTTAAGCGGGTTTAGGGTCAACATTTTGGAGAGGATTCTCACGGATCTCTACCTGGATTTTTGAACTCATGGCTCCCAAAACAAAAGTTTCCAGTGAGCAAGAACCAATGGAAGATCGGGGAGACTTGAGGAGCCTTTGAGAGATAGATCTCTTCCCCTAATTTTGCAAGTGGATTACTTCAAAGCCTACCTTGCTCGGTTCCGAGTTGAATATGCCTACTCCATTGCCTACTTTTTTGATTCGGCATGAGTGCTAATACTTTTTTAGAGTCTTTGAAGATTATTCTGAGGGATTTTGGCTTCAAAAAGGATGCAAGCTATCACAATTTGAAAAGTGCTTTAAAGGAAAGTGAAGGCTGGTGCTTAGGCGACTTATAGAAGCTTATGGGAACCACTTCTTGGGATGACCTTGTCACCAAGTTTTTAGACAGAGTTTGGAAAATGTCTTTGCTCCTAAAGACCTTGTTAATGAGTTGCAAAATTTCTCCATTTATGCGGTGAAAGTGTGAGCGGTATAAGGAGAGGTCCAGGCACCTTCATGAATAGATGCCAAAAAGTTCAAGTCACACTCTTTTTGGTGTCCTCCTTTATTAAAGGCTTATCTTCTAGACCCCGAGAAATTCCGAGGAAGCTTATCAAGATTCAAGGCTACTTGAGAAGGTTTTGATTCCAACTACAAAGTTTTTGCCAAGACCCTTTGAATTGACCAAAATGTTTTCTATCCTACGAAGAAAAACACCATAGCTTTCATCATGATCCTTTTTACCTGATGCCGCTGATGGTCCTTATGAATCTCATCATTACATCCCTATTTATCTTTGTGCATAAAGAAAAGAAAAAGAAAAAATTCTCAGATTTTAGAAGTCAAAGCGGACGACGACAAGGTGGTGAAGCTTTAGCGAGAAGTGACCAAACAACTTGTGGAGCTCAAGGCAAGCGAGGCCGGAGAACTTACCACTGAATGTATTCATTGCAATAGAACTTCACATCCAGTGACATTTGTTATTGTAAAATATGTCCTAAATGTAAAAAGAAAGTCACTTTGGTAGAGAATGTCGGTCATTGCTTTTTGCAATGAAATTGGCCATCTTACGACCTCGGATGCCTTTGTTAAAGGATATTTTGCCAAGCGGGGAGAGGAAAAAGATTAGAAAGGAGGCAACTCCTCATGTAAGATTTACTTGAGCCTACTAGCTCTATAAGGTTTGTACAAGCTCTGGAGATGCCAAAGGCTGAAGAAGTGATGGTGGTACAAACCAGAGTATGGGAGATTCCCATAAACTTGCTGAGCCTACCAAGTCTGTTCAGGCATTTTAGGAGATCAGCACTGCGCCACCACCCCGTTATGGAAAGCCCCTCCTCAAGAAATAGCTCCCACCCCCAACAAAATATGGTAAGAAAGATCATGACTTTGATGAGTTGGATGTTTTACTAAAAATTCCAAGTAAGTGTGGACTTATTTACATTGTTAAAGTGCACCTGGTTATAGGAAAAGTTGCTACAACAAACTAATTTTAGTGAAGCGGTAGCTTGTGTAGGTGTTGCAAATGCCACTAATCTTATTAAAGCCCAAAATGAGGAGGATCCGGTGCCTTTATGTGCTCAACAACTCTAGGAGGTTATTCTTTTTTCAATGTGTTGTTAGATGGAGGCTCACCTTTTAAATATCATGCCATATATCATGTTATGAGAAAAAATGTGGGCTCGAGATAGATAAAAAGGTCATACTTTTTGTTAAAATCTTTTCTAATGCTAAGATAGCACCCGGTTGGAATTGTGACCAAGGTCCTGTTGAAGGCATTGTTGTAGCTGCCAATTTTGTTGTTGTTGCTTTTTGAAGATCTAGGAGAAGATGCGAACATATATGATCTCTTCTTTGGGGAAGGAGGTGGATAGCTCTGATTGATGCTAGGCCAATGCGTCGCGAAGGGGAGATGCACCATTTCAAATGGTACTCAAAGTGGCCACAATCTACAATCAGATGGTTCTTATGGCTTTAATGACGAGGTACATTTTATCAAAGATGCTTATAGAAGGAACCACTAGGATCCTACGGTCCTAGCAACTCCTAACACAAATTGAGTTGATTCCCTTTAATTAGAGAGTGTGCACTACCTTAGAAGATGGCAGAAGAGGTTGTTTATGGTTTTGATGGAGAATATCAAAGAAATTGAATGTAGCTTCATCTGCGGCTATATTAAAATATCTTTGCCAATAAACTTTTGGCTAGGTAGGAAGGATTTTTCCCCAAATAACTTCAATGTAGGCAGAATACAAGGCTTTTGATTGCGAGGTCTCGGGGAAGCTAGAGCTATGGATGTTTCAATTATACATATCTGTAAGGGATTCCGCGGTTAGTCTGCCGGACAGGTAAATGGTGAATATCAAGCCAGAATGTTTGATATGGAGCTCGGAAGAAACCAGGTAATGGGAATGCTTGCTCATTTTACCTCTTGGAAAATTACTCATATCCCAAAGGGCGGGGTGGGGGCGTGCTTTGTCAGAGACACTTTGATGACTTATTTATCACGGGGAGCTATACGGGGAGGAAGATTTTGATGAGGATGAGGCTAAGGAGCTCTGTCCCATACTAGTTATATAATGCATCGGGGAAAAGGCAATCAATGAAGTTATAATCAACAAGCATGGCGGAAGAACTACTGTTTGTGGGGAGATCTTTTTTGACACAAAAATAAGGAGGAGATCAATAAATTCTTTGAAGAAAGAAGTGATGTGTTTGCTTGGGATTATTCTGAGCTTATTGGTATCAAACGGGGAGGTATGTCAATTTGAAATTAAAATTAAGGAAGGGTGTAAGCTTGTCTTCGAGAGTTAAGAAGAATAAATGCTTCACTTTTAGATCTAATCAAAAGATGAATTGCATAAGATGTTGGATGCAAAGGTGTCATTGTAGAGATCATCAACCCTGAATGGGTATCCTGCATTGTTTTAGGTGGAAAAAAAGAATGGAACTTTAAGAATTTGCATAGATTATCGAGATTTGAACAAAGCCACTATAAAAAGATTGTTATCCCTTGCCTTTTTTTTGGAAGAAATTCTATATGTTTGTTCTGGAAAAAGACATGTACTGGTTTTTGGATGGCTTTTTAGGGGTTCAACCAGATTAGTATCAAAGAGGAAGACCAGCCAAAGACCTCATTTATTACTCCATGGGGTACTTATGCTATGAAAAATGCCATTTGGCCTAATGAATACTTGACTACCTTCCAAAGAGCAATGGATGTCATTTTTCAAAACTATGGCTGCTTGAAGAATTTAGAGTGTATTTGGATGACCTCTGCTTGGGTTCTCATGCTAATAACCATGTGGAATTGCTTGCAAAATCTGTTCTTTATCTCGGGACTTGAGTCAATCTAAATCCAAAAAATGCATCTTTTTGCATCAAAGGACAACTCTTGGGACATGAGGTATCGACCAAGGTATTCAAGTTGCTCAAGATAAAGTTGAAGCTCTCAAAAAGCACAATACCTCCCCGGGAATTTGAAGCAGGTTAAGAGTTTCATTGGTATGACAAGTTTCCTTAGGATGTATATTCCAAATTTTGCTCATATCTTAAGTCCTATCTCTGGGTTGACCGGGATAGGGAAGTTTTCTAAATAGAAACAAGCACATACCTATCACATGGACTCAGTGCCAAGAAGCTTTTGATTTTCTTATTTTTATCCATATGTGGAAGCTACTCTTTTAAAAACCAGATTTGAACCTGCCATTTTGAGTTTTATATCAACTTTGTTACAAAAGGCTATAGGTTTTAGCCATTTTTTGGGATAAGCACACCATAGTTTTTGCAAACAAAAAATGAATTACGCTCTTGAAGAAAGATATACGAATAAAAAAAAGTCTTTGCTGCTCTCCAAGCTTGTTTCTCATCAATAAGCGGGGGCACCTACTTCTAAAAACCAGGTTCATATGAAGCAAAATCAATGGGATTGCTATTTGGTAAAACAACTAATAAACCAAGATCAAAAGTAGGCTTGTAAGTTGCAAAGTTATGATATTTCTGTAAAAAGTTGCACTTGACACGAAATCCTAGCCTCTACTTGCCTTATATATTTTTGATCATGAGGATGAATTGAATACTACTTGACACTTCATTTGCGTGGCACATTTAGAAGTAACTCAGGGGAGATCAAGGCCAAGGAGGATGGCGACAACCTATTAGGGATTTTTTGCAACATGGATTCACTTCTCCAAACCTCACTCCCCGTCGGGGAAAAGAAGACTTTAGGGACAAGTCTTCATGACAATTCAAGGCTGATAGACAGACAATGTTACATGCAAAGTCAATAGGGATGGGATTTTGTTTGAATGTGTAAGTGAAGATGAATCTATTGGTATTAGGGAAATGCATAAAAGGGTATCTGTAGGGGACATTTTGCTTGGTGATACCACTACCAAAAGATCACTTAGGTCTGGGTATTATTGGCCCTACTGTTTTAAAAGATTGCTATGAGATCATCAAGACTTGCCATAAGTGTCGATTTTTTAGTAAAAGGATTTTATTACCGGCTGCCACGAGATCCTATTATCCCGAGGACCTTTTCAAATTTGGGGGTTAGATTATATTGGTCCTATTAACCCTTCTTCTGGTCAACATCGGCATATTGTGGCTCTGAGACTATTTTACTAAATGAAGTAAGGTGAGGCCATACCTTTGACAGAACAAAACCAATGCCCTCACTGCTGCCAAGATTCTTACATGAGTTTGTTTGCTCTAGGTTTGGTATTCCTTTCAGGATACGATTAAAGCGGTACACCCTTTGTTAATGAAGTCATTACTAATTTGTTGGGTATTTTGAAGGTCAAACATACCAAAAGCTCCTCATACTATCCTCTCGAGGGGTAATGGACAAAATTTGAAGCTACTAACAAAGTGTTGAAAAACATTTTATAAAAAGACAATTGAGGTCAACAAAAGGGATTGGCATATCAAAATAGTGGATGCACTTTTGGGCTTATAGAGTCACCATCAAAACGGCTACAAAACCATACACCTTTCAATTTTGGTTTATGGCATAGAAGCAGTTCTACCCGGTAGAACTTTCGAGCTACCCTTCCTTCAAATTGAATTGCCATAGGAGAATTTTACACTTTACCTTTTTTGGAGCATGCCTTCACGGGGAAGAAATTTGGATGCCTTGTTACATTTGGATGAATCTGAGAATGGAAGTGAGAACACAAACTATTTGAAAAAGGCCCCAAGATATACATCATAACTGGCTGCATTTAGGGGGTTTTGCCCAAAATAAAGGCACTTTTAAAAAAGGAGAGCTTGTTCTCAAATGGAACAAGTCAAAGGGGAGGGACTCAGGTAAGCAGAATTTGATAACATGCGGGAGGGACCTTTTGTAGTCTTCGGATCCACTGTAGAGTACAAATTCTTATTGGCTACAAGAGTTTGTAGGGGATGCCCTTTACTTGGAAATCCTATCAACGTGCACTTTTGAAAGGTATTGGGACCGGCATACTTGCTTGTCCCTCTTTTGATAAAAGCTTAGAAGTTTTGTAGTATTAGATTTAAGGTAGTTAGAATTAGTTTTGACTTTTTGAGCATCTTTTATTTCAGCCGAATAGATCACGGTTTGATTTTGAGCACACTACTCCTAATATGAGTTGGTTTCATGTTTCTAGGATGATGACGTCCCGGACAAAGGTATACATGATTTCAAGAACATGACTGATGTTACTAATTACCAAGTGTCATATGCAGGAGCACCCTTCCTCCATTTTTCTCATCTGTTTTAAATAGTCCTACCATCCTCAGCCCTTATTCCTCTTTCATGCCTCTACCGACACTTGCTGCAAAGTCACCTTCACCATCATAGCGAGTTGCAAGTAATTGAGACTAATTGGTTTATGTGTTTCCATGAGCGGGTGCATTCTTGTTCCATCTTTCTCATACTGTCACATTTTAGTCCTACCTGCCATTTAAACCTCTCATTCTTGTTTTTCCTCCCAAGTTCATCTTTACCACCATAGCGTCTTTGACCTTTGAAGATCGGGAAAGGGCATGCATACATTTTCTTGTTTTGGCGAGGCCTCAAACACTTGCACATTCACCTCATCTCCGGTTCGCACTACAACTTCTGGGTTCAAATTAACAATCATTCCACCACCCTTTTGTCATTCCATTCACTTCTACCCCTTTTATCCATATTAGTATACCATTCATACTTGTTTCATAGGTTTCATCTTCGTTTCTGTTTGGATGATGAGGTTGACCCTCCGGTTCGTTTCGGCCAGCACTTTCTTCGTTTGAGGATCGATGAAAATTGCTGGTGTGATTCTGTGCGTTTCAGGCTGGGTCGACTGTCGGGGGGCTTCAGGTCCAGAGGTTTGGAGGGTACATTTGTGTTGATGTGTAGGTCAGGGGGTTCATTCTTCAGGTCGGCAAATGTTCAGGGTTCAAGCTCAGGGGTGCTGTGGGGGTCAAGTGGTCAAGAATGGCTGCTCTAGAGATTAGGGTTGTGAGTTTGGAGACATTGGCGAGTTTGGGTGAGGTTTGGAGATTCCTTGTGTGGTCCATCAGCTCAAACAGCACAATGACACGCGTCGCGGCGATGGAATGGACATGGTAGAAACGCGGCGCCAGGGTGAAAAAGCGACGGTGAGCGTTTGCCTGCTGCTTCGGCGTTTGTTGGTTTCGTCGTTTGGCCGGTTGGCTTGTCGTGCTGGAAACAACGTGGCTGGCTTCGGGCGGTAGCGTCGCGCGCGTTTGCCATGAGGTATTATCGTTTTAAATAAACTTATTTTTGTGTGGTTCCTTTCATAGTTTCTTTCATTTCTTCTGTTCATGATTGTTCAAAGGCACAAGATTGAGGTTCTGTCATTCTTGGGTCAGTAGGAGAATCTCTATGAGGACATTTGTTACATTCCTAAGACTCATGGATAGGTACTTGGACCGTTGGATTCAAAGTGGCCGAAATGCAATAAAAGAATGCAGTATGGGGTTTGGAAATGCGATTTTGAGACCCTAAGGCTTCAGAGTCAGAGCAGGATCGTCGTTTCCTGGGACCACTGTTGTTGGTTCGGACGGTCGGGGGCTAGGCGCGGGCCGAGGCAGGGCCAAGGTGGGGCCCCATGTACGGAGGACGTGCAGTGGGGGCCGGTGTGCAAGGTCGTGATGGGAGGTTTTGAGACTGCGGATGAGTCGGATTAGGGTTTTGGGTGTCTTGTTGATTTTGGGCATTCCGTCGGTGGGTGTGTCTTGGTGGGTTTGACATGATGCTGACACCTTGTGATATTCGAGTTGCAGAAGCGTTTTGCATTTGGGTCGTTTGGGGTTGAAATAGGATGGATGGATTAACGTGGGTGAGGTGGATGGGGATTGGGCCAGGATTAGATTGGTTTTGGGGTTGAAAAGGTGGTTGAAATTGGGTGAGGTTGCACGTGTGGGGAGTCACTGGTTGCCCAAAATTTGCTCTGGGGGTGGGTGATTAGCAAGCGGTCTTGGGGCCTATGGGAGGCGGGGAAATGGCCCTCAAGGTGGGAGCAATCTTTGTGGGTGTCAAGTCTTGATGGGTCCACTGTGTAGATGTGGCTAGGCTGGTGGGTGACTTGAGCCTGAGGTTGGGCAATTCTGACTGACCTGTTGGGGGTCCAAATGAGGATTTGAAGACTACTTTTGGTGTTTGGGCATGCTGCAAGATTGGCTAATGAACCTGTGCAGCTAAGGTCATTTGGATGTGTGGCATGGTGGAGGAGAAAATGTTCCAGAGAGGGTCCTGCGTTGGCCGGACCAATAATGAAAAGTTCCATTTTGCTCATTGGCGTGTGAAGACAGCAAATCAATGGGCTAAACTTGTCTAATTTGGTGATGTAGGGGTGCTTCTACTGAACTTGCGCACTTCGTAGGGAGTTAGGCCGGGGAATTGACCCTTATTTGATCAATTTGGGCAGGTTTGGGCACTTTGGGCAGTGTCTCTGCGTTGCTTGGGCAAAAGTGGAAAATCCATTTTGAGTCCTGGTAGCTGACGTGTCGGGCAACTCTACTCCTTTTGATCCAAAGTCATTTCACAACTAAGAGCAGCGAGGGAATCACTATCTTGACTCAATTAAGCAAAGTACACATCATTCTATCACAAAAACTTTTATATTAACAAAATTTATGTACAAAGTTTCAAAGGTCTCTCTCCTTGATGTAGCTAGCAAGATGCATATCTTCAGCTTCATCGAAGGTGACTCTCTACTTGGGCCGATTTGCAAGTGTTGCATCTTCAAAATGTTGCACCAACCGTTGCATTTGCTTCTGTAGGGCCGACAACATCTCGTCGTCACCCATCTCTGTGTTGTACTCTTGGATTACTTCACGTGCTGGCTGACGTTTCGTGGGATCAGAGAGCTTCTGAAATGCTGATTTCTTTCCGGGGCTTTCATTTCTCTGGC
This sequence comes from Isoetes taiwanensis, assembly GCA_021234155.1. NCBI lineage: Eukaryota > Viridiplantae > Streptophyta > Lycopodiopsida > Isoetales > Isoetaceae > Isoetes > Isoetes taiwanensis. The sequence continues at coordinate 6,742 of JAJEKV010000292.1, read as the reverse complement.
CTCCTTAGTGGCCCTCCTCTTCGCTGGTTTCCTCGGGCTTGGGCGCTACTCTGAGGTGGCTTGAGTGTCACTCTTGGGGAGGTGCTCCACTTTCGACCCATACACTCTGTTCTCTTAGTAGTATGCATTGTATGCCTCCCACTTAGCCAAGTACTTGTTTTAATCCGCAATTTCTTGATAGACTTTTGTAGGGGGTCTATCATGGAACTCCAGCTGGGTTAGGGGAGCCTTGTTCTTGTCTATGTAGTTGGGTAGGGGTTTTGGGTGGCTGCTCGCAAGAGTCGGTGCAGCTAGTTAGATCCTCGGATTTCTTGGGGCCAGCCCTCATTATTAGATGTTGTAATTGTGGGTCTTGAGGAATCATGCGAGGAGGATGGGGAGCTTGTAATGCGCATGCGGCCCTTGAATGGCGACCTTTATTAGATGAGATTAGCGCTACCGTTTTCGCTTGAGATTAGGTGCCATGCCTTTCCTTGCAGGAAATATGCGGAACTCTGCACTCATGGCTAGTTCCTCCTCTTCTCTTTGCTCCTCCTTCTTTCGGTGGCTCTTTGGCTTCTTGCTTCTTGATCCGTGCCAATTCTTCTTCTTCACCCTTTAGGTTGAGGGTAGGCTCTCTCTGTTGATCGCTCCTCGGTCGGTCCTGGTCTTCTTTCCTTTTCCTTTTCTTCCTCTTCGATTCATTGGAATAATCTGCAAATCATCCGGAACCCTCGTTATCGATGTTGATGACCTCTGTCTTGGGTCGCAGCGTCCTCTTCTACTTCTGTCTCATCTCTCAGGTAGGTTGGCTTCGGGGCATAAATTACTGTCGCATATTTTCTTGTGTGAGGAATGACTGGCTAAAGGCTTGCTCGATATTAATCCCAAAACTTCCGTTGGTTTAGCTAAGCTCTGCATATTTTTCCTCTCTCATACTTTCTAGCGTTTAGCTAAACTAACCCAAACATCAACCCAAAAGAAATTTCTATGGTGTGGCCAATACAGAAATATTAAGCCAAATTACTATACACATTTTCAATATATTCCATTTTATTTTGGTCATTTTCTTTTGTGAAAACATTCTAAAATAATGCTAACTAGCAAAGAGTCTAGGACAACTTATTTACAATTCATAATACTAGAAACTAAACTACTAATCATATATTTCATATAAGGTAGAATGATATTAACTAAACTGGCGGGGAATTCATTCCTAGAAGTTTCTATGGTTTGGCTTCTTGATTACAAATTTCACTCTCTTACTTTCTAGCATTTGGCTAAGAAGAGCTCCAAGGTTAGTCAGGTCGAAAAAGGGGTTAAGCTAAAATTATTGTTTTCCCAATTTTCCATTTACTTTGTAAATTTTTGATATGCTAAAATTGCCAAATAGCCCTAAGTTTAGCCCTTAAAGAGTATTCCATGTTGCCTTTGAAGCTCCTCCTCTACCTCATCTCATCCCTCCGTGGGGTTGCCTTGGCTCAGGTGCACGGGCTCTGCATTTGAGATTAGCCTCCTCGAAGGCTCCACGGCTTGTATCTAAGCTGGACTGGGGTATTTTGGGGGTTTACTTTGGGGCGGGGGCTTCTGGCGGGTTTGTTTCGTTAGGGCCATAGGCGGATCTTGATCGATATTAGAGCCAAGATCGCCTTAAGCGGTGAGGCCACTTTCCAAGGCATTTGGAAAATGAGGGGTTCATCTATTTATAGATGGGCAATTTTAGGTCAAATTTGAAACTACCCACTCTTTTGGGTCACCTCATACTTATTATCTTACTACATGGCTAAATTTAGGCGGTCTAACCTCATGGAGGTCTCACGCACGTTGGCCCGGATCAATTATGAAAGAAGTTCGTGCATCTGAAGGTAGTAGTAATTATAGTAATTTTGATGCTAAAATTTGCTTACATTCTAAGCTTGTTTTAGCAAGGTAGCAAGCTACTTACAATTTAGCCTAATTTTAAGCTTGGAATTCGCATTACCATTTACTTTTAAGAGGAATTCATCATTTTTTCATAGGTTTTGGTGTAATATCCTGCGCGATTTAGGCTAAAATGAAAGGATTCATTTTGCTCCTGGTAGCGTGGCCAGGGAACCATCATTGAAGGGTTTCATGCTTCTTTTGGTCTTTTTTATGCTCTAATCAAGGTGCTTGTTTGCTAGCTTAGCATATACAAAATGAAAATTCCCATTTTTAGGAGGATCCTATCAAGTTGGTACTCAAGGGGCATGGCGGTGCTTTGCTCTTGGTCTCCAGAACATGGCTCACACGATACCACTTGTGACATCCCCTATATACTCACGATGCAGCGCATATGCAAATAGGAGTTCATACATACTAGCTCCATACTGATACAGGGCCCTCCACATATCCTTTGTGACCGTGCAGAGTCCGCGATTAGAGGTCATTTTACGTCTCGGAAGCATTACCTAGGCTGCGAGCTTATAAACATACTGCGTCGGTAACATAACATCATATATCCACCTCGGTTGGCAGATCAACATCTGCATAGACAGGTCCTTTCCATAAAGGGGCTCCCTACCGGTAAATCAGGATGGCGATAAAGCAGGTCTCGAGTTCATTCTTGACCAGGAATCAGGCAATGGATTGAGGCATAGGCTATGGCATTGGGTTGTCGCTCCCAGCCCCTCACAATGCACACTTTCTTGAGTATTAGGTTGAAGAGTGTTGGGACCTGGCTGGTAACCCGCCCGGATGCCAAGGGAGCACTCACCGGGTTTGCATCTCCCAATTTCCGATAGAGCTGAATGGGGATCACTCCCCTCCGAGGATCTCCATCTTTGACTCAAGGCTGACTGAGAGGAGCCTTGCCCTTATTAGAGGCTTAACCAGCACGGAAGTGAACTCCACTCCCGCGGTGAAAGCCGAGGCCCTTGCCTTACCACTGCGGTGCGGCAAGCCATTGGGCCACACAATGCACCTTTGGGGTCCCCGGTAGGCCCTTACACACCCGGAGGGTCGATCATGAGTCGAACACCACGAACCTCCCTTGAGCGGTCTGGCCCCTTCACCCACAACGAGGGTGGGGTTCTTGTACCGCAGTAGAAATCTAATGTGTGCACTAACCATCACATTCAATTAAATTGGGTTTATGTAATGTCTAATTTTGGGACGAATTTCATATTGCATGTTTTTAGTAGCAGCATATTCAAATTCACACATTTCACCTCAAAATTATGAAACGTAATATCATATTATTACAAAATAGTCAATATTTCACAAAAATATAGCACCTAATATTCATAAAAAGCGTGGAGGTAACAAAATTTACATAGTTATTCAACTTTCTTTAAAGCACCCCCAATGATATCATAGCCTTCTTCGACACATCACGAGGAATTGGTATTGTAAATTCACCATTTCACAAGGCTGGGGCCAGTGTTTGGAGTCCATGAGTACAAAACACTTTCATAGTCTAACCAAAGATCGGAATAAGCTTTCGGATTTCTCACTCCATTTCTTTGTCAACAATCACAGGTACTGGCACTAACACATCGATCGTTGGTCAAGCGATGCAGCGGACACCACCATTCCCGCAGCACATGGTTGAAGTTAATATTACCCCGCTTCTTCTTTTACGCAAATGCTCGAGGAGATAGTGAACCCACAGCCGCAGCACGGATGTGTATCTAAATCTACTTTACGGCTACTACCGCAGAGTGGAAGGTGGCATTCCAGGAAGTCAGTGCTGGAAGGTTCATAAGCATCCCATGCCTAGAAACTTTGGCCTATTGTTCTTGGGACCAACATAGCCTGGAGTGTTTTGTCGAGGGAGGAGCATATTGCTTGCCGAATGCTACCACGTGTCATCCAAAATCCCCTCGGCCACCTGCTAAGGTCTTTACTAGTTTTGAAGCAGCAAGCCACCCTTCTTTCCAATTCATATGAGGGGAGTGTGTCACTATCTCCCCAGCGAGGTTAATCACCTTGCTTCCATTAAGCCACCAAGGCAGGTTTGAGGTATACATACAGAGGATTGGTTTTACCAATGCTTTATATGGTGGATTCCTTCCTTAGTCTAAATTAATTTAGCTACACTTACCTTCAATGGAGTTTTAAAAGCTTTTGGTTGACCTAGGGTATCATAAGGAAGCTTGCCATTTATTTCATCTCATAGCTGCACTCCCCTCCTCTCACTCATCCTCACAGAAGGTCCACCCTTCCATTTGGAAGATTTGGAGTCTACATCTCACCCAAAAGTGAACTGCAGGAGGCACTTGGAGGCCAACCTTGAGATCCCAGTGTAACCATCCACAGCTCTTCCCAATCGGGCACTTCTTCTATGAGAGCTATAGGGTTGGAGTAGTGCATTCATGCACAAGATTTCCATTAGCCTAGGAAAAGTTTTTGATGCATTTCTTCCCACGATATACAACTATATTTTGCCAAATAATGCATCCACATCCTCATGGGTAATGCCCGGGCATAGAAACCCTAAATTAACTCTTCAAACCCCCACACCTGTTGAAGTAGGATAGGAAAAAAACATCCACGCATTCTTATTTTGGCGGCACAATTATCAAGGTTGCAAGGAAAACCTTTTTAGAAAATTTGGAATGTTGAGGTTTATGTGAGAAGTTGAAGCTCCAACATGTTCATTAGACCCATGCTTCCTAAACCCTTACCTTGAACTTTTCAATATTGATTAGGGTTTCCATCTAACAATGCTCTATGTAGTGCACGGCTAAATTTTGTAAGATCCTAGGAGGTGACCATTGTATCCATTTTCATAGTTTCTCAAAACACCTCATGATACTCCCAATATGAAAATACGGACCATCACTCCCACAACTCCAAACTAAAATGGCCATAAGTAGGTTTGATTACGCCCATGCAAAGATTACCCGATGCGTGAAGTCTCACATGAGAGGGTATGATCTTCCACATGACTTTGGTATGTACTTAGTTAGCCAGAAGACAAATTAACTGGCATTATCTTGTCATGTATAATACGCCACAGATTGTGGGTTTAATCTGAGATAAAGTCCCTCCCACATCCAATAACGCCCCGTCTACGCGTGAGATTGTGGGAGAATTGATCGCCATGGTCCTTCATATGCTCCACTTATCCTAGCCCTTTGACTGGGTTTGCGCAGTCACTTCATCAGAAGTCTCCTTCAGCTTAACATAAATTGCACTTTACAAAATTTGTTTTGAGAGTTATATAGTGACTATCGATTGAAATGCTTCTTCCATAACCTACTAAAAGCTAAGGATTTGGGATATTGGAAAATTCCCAATTTATAAGTAGGGAATTTACTTTGCTTCCAAAATACGCACAGGTACAATGTGATGGCAACCTTTTCTCAACATTTGCTCTTCCCTTTTCATCCCTTACACTTTTGTGTAGCATAGACTGCGCATTGGGAAATCAATATATTTTCAAATATCTCACTGCAGCCGAGTCCTAGCCTGTTGGTCTCAACAAACCATTATTTTCCATGTAAAGCAATCCACCATTCCCCTCTTTTTTATTTTTTGCCAATTATGCCGCTGAAAGAAGTTGGAATTGCATGGATGCCTCTCCATTGCCTACTGCAAATATCCAGGTGTATCTTTTACTGTTTGGGTTTCTTTCATCTTGAAGTGCGAAATACTTTCGAAGATTGTGTACATGTAGGTCCTCCTCTCATCCAGCGATTGTACTCTTGAAAAAGTGGCTCTTGCTTCCACCATTGTTCTCTTGTGAAAAATTTATACAATCACTCAACAACAATCCCCAGGCCCCTAACCTTCACACCATTTGTCTCCACGTTTGGTGTCACCTAATCAACAGCTCTTTGCTGGGATAATGTAAAGAAGCAGCCCGATCCTTCTGCACAGGTTTAGAGTTCCAACTGCCAATGGATCAATATCAAGACAATCATTGTCCCCAGCACAACCTTCGACTCTGGAAAAATATAATCCTCCACAAATTGGGCACTACTTATAGGCCATGCCATGATGCAAAAAGGAACCTCAATTTGCTTGACACAACCAAAACATTCCTTGTCACCCAAACCTTTACCTTTCCCCACGTTTGTCTTCCAACATAAAATTGCAATACCAATATTGTCTTCCCCTAGCCGCTTTCTCATCATTCTTGACTTGACGGGATACGCTAGCTTTAATGACTCGCAGCCCCTACTATTTCCTTGTTGCACTTGTGCATGATTCTCACCTTCTTGTTCCTCCATTTGCCCTACTATAGAGGACTAATTGTTTTTCTTCAACATTCTTGCTAGGGTTGGTTTTCATTGATATTGCTCTTTTCACCATCTTGAGTTGGAGGGCACCATTGACCTAGAGCAGGTACACCCTTTTTTGAATTAAATAGTAAGAAAAAAATTATTACACCATAAGATAAAAAAGAAATCATTGCACACATTTATGGAATATGTAGAGGTAAATCAAATTTTTTAAAAGCAAGAAATTCATTGAAATGGGTTTTAATATAATAATAACAATGAAATAAAGCGAAATCATTTAAAACAAAATTTTTCATGGCAACAACAAAATGACATTTATATAAATATATCCAAATTTTAATTATGAAAATTTGGATATATGATTCTGAAAAAGACATATAACTAATAGGCATTGAAATTTATTATCCATGGCAATATACCTAAAGATAATATAAAATTTGGCGAGAATTTAAATGCCTTTTGGCGTGTTATTTGGCCAATTAATTATTCACGCTAAGAGCCTAATTAACCCTATATAAAATCCGGTTCACGCTCTCCAAGACCATTCTGTCCCA